>SJYQ01002348.1:268242-377068 GCA_006410935.1 Redunca redunca | reverse complement strand
GAATTATAATATTTTTTATAATGAGTAAGATTGAAGAAATGGTAGCTTTTATGTAACACTGAAGGGAGAATAATATGGTATACTCAATGTATAATTTATAAATATGTATAAAAATGAAGATTATGCATGCCTTTTGATACAACATTACTACTTTCAGAAGTTCATCCTGAAATAGTTCTGTAACTGCATAACATGCAGACAGTATTTTTAGAATTTATAAAAGCAAAGGTCCAGAAGCAATCTAAATGTCAATCAGTAAGGAATGAGTTAAATAAATTATGTGTTATCTATATATGAGGTTGTCATACATATAATAATGTGGCTCTACTTTTAGTTTTAGAACAAAAGCAATACTATATTAAGTGAAAAATCAGTTTTCATAATAACATTCATATTATGATCTTTTAAAAAAAATTTTTTAGACATACCTAGAAAAGTTTGAAAAGAGACCCAGTGCAAGGTTGATAGTAAGTCTTTCAGGCTATGTTATAATTATAGCACTTCATATTTTTCTTTTACTGTATGTATTTCAAATTCTTTCACTATACCATGTTATTAGCTTTTACCTCCTTAATTATAAAAAGCTGTCTTCCTTCAAGTGAATATGGGTGTTCTTTTTCTGTTAATTACCATTTTTGAAAAACTTCCTCAATAGCTTTATAAAATTGTGAGATATTTAAAGTGTATATTGTGATGTTGTGATATACATTGTGAAAGGATTCCCCTCATTTATTTAATTAACATATCCATCACCTCATATAGATATCTTTTGGAGGGGGGTGGAGTGGGAACATATAAGCTCTACTATCAGCAAATTTCACTTATACAGTATTATCAACTTTAATCACCATGTTTATGCTAGATAGTCAGACCTTATTTATCGTATGGAGGAAAGTTTGTATCCTTTCACAACCTCTCCTTGTTTACCCCACCCCCAAGCCCCTAGCAACCACGGTTTTACTTTCTGTTTCCCTAAGTCTAACTTTTTTTTTAAGATCCCACATATAAGTAGTACCATGCAATATTCATCTTTGTCTGGCTTACTTCACTTAATTACTGTTGACACTTGATGGCAATGTGATGGGGATGAATTCCCTCTCTGCATCCATTTTCCCTTATGACCAGTTTTGAAAGGAGATGAGGGATGCTGGACCCCACACTTGTTCATCCTTCCCTAGGGTGACCAGGATGCTTACTGACATAGTTATTCAGAAACACCTAAACGTAACCTAATTTTCAGGTTTTATTAGCAAGCTTTTGGCTTTTTTTTTTTTTCAGTTAGAAGCTAGCAATAGAAACTTTAAAAGAAATGAGATTTCATCTAAAAACAAGGTTGGCAGAAAGCTACCTGAAAATAACAAATTTAAAAGCTTTGAAGATTGGGAGATATGTTAGAAGTTCAAATAGCTTTTTTCTTATCTGGAGAATTGGATAATTCACTGTTTAACTAGCTAAGAAGAATTTTTTTCCCCCAAATTTAATGAGAAAAGATAGTGTATAAAATAAGAGTTCAAAGCATATTGAAAGTCTTTTTTTCCCAAGTCTTTTTATCTGTTTTTGAATATTGAGATGGAGGTTATAATTGTCTGAATGAAAGTAGTTAATGAAGATCTTGAAGTATTTTACTAAAAAGTATGTCTGACATTCTCAGGGCCCTAAAAGAAAATTATGATTTAATTATTAAATGTTGTCTACTAGAAAAAACAATTTCATTGTTTGAATACTTTGTAAAAATCTCAGTTACCTAGAATCTGACAGAGATAGTCAATTCCTCCTCCCCTGGTTTCCAGACCCACACTGATGTAATTAAAAGAAAGCAAACTTGTATAAAGAATTTAATGGAAACAATAGCAACCTGATATAATCCCGTTATATGTTTATTTAGATCTCCTATACTGTCTGTATTTTCAAGAATACTACTAATAATATTCTCGTTTCTACTCACAGGGATAGCAAAATCTTCAATTATCAAAAAAGCTTTGTTTATTATATTTCTAAGGGACAAAGGTATTTTTGATAACATTTCATTCACACAAACGTATTCAACAAGAAGAGATTACTGAATCATTATCAATTAATCTAAGAATATAATAAATTCATAGGGCTTCCCCAGTGGTTTAGCAGTAAAGAATGCACCTATAGTGCAGGAGATGTGGGCTCAATCACTGGGTCAGGAAGATACCCTGGAGAAGGAAATGGCAACCTCCTCCAGTATTCTTGCCTCCACAGGCAAATCCCATGGACAGAGGAGCCTGGCAGGATAGAATCTATGAGGTCGCAAAGGAATCGGATACAACTTAGTATCTGAAAAAACAATGACATAATAGTTCATAGTCTCTCATGCAGTCCAAATAATTGAGTTTTTACACTCTTTTGACATTTATCGTTATTGTTAAGTAATGTAGCTGTTTTGCTGTTTCAGTCACTTTAAGGTAGATATATATATATAATATTATGAAAAATTTAATATATTTGCAGTATTTTAATTCTTTTCATTTAAAAGTGAGAGGAACTATGTTGGTACAACTTAATCAAAATACATGTTACAAAACAAAACATTTTTAAAAGACACGATGACAGTGTTACTTAGATAAAAGGGAAAATTAATGAGTCTTAGAAAAAAATGTTATAGTTTGATTTGTAGATCACATCTCATGAAAAGATTCTTTAGGCTATCTGTGGCCTAAATATTTATAGAAATAATCTGAAAATAGGAGGATGCAAAATAGAGAAATTTTGCTGCACTACAGGTGGATTCTTTACTGCTAAATCACTGGGGAAGCCCTATGAATTTATTATATTCTTAGATTAATTGATAATGATTCAGTAATCTCTTCTTGTTGAATAAGTTTGTGTAAAAGAAATGCTATCAAAAATACCTTTGTCCCTTAGAAATATAATAAATAAAGCTTTTTTGATAATTGAAGATTTTGCTATCCCTGCTTCTTATAGGAGTCTGTAATACATGGCACCCACTTGTTGGAATTTCATTGAAAGCAATAACTATTTTTCTGTTAATAGCAGAGAAATTATGCAAAGATGGGGCTATTGGGAAGAGGCAGTCCACTAAACGAGGACAGAAACTCTCTCATTTCAGCATCATGCCTATTTTGGGGTCCTCAAGTCAGTTGAGGGAATATGGAGGCAAATTCCCCTGCAGAGTTTTGACAACAATGAGCACACTGGGAAAGGGAAGTGGGAAGCTTGGTTCTGCTTGAGTGTTCCAAAAAGTAAGGGTTGGAAGACATATCTAATGTAAGTATATTAACAAACACTGAGCATTTGCATTTACGATTATAGCAATAGAATATATTGTAAATAGATCTGGAAAAAAAATCTGTTGTTAAGACATGCATGTATGTTTTCCACGCTCTGTTTAAAATAAATATTATCAAATTCTACTTCCTTCTTCTTGCTTTCCCTGCAAGTTATTACAAAGGTCAACTTCAGTCCTGTCCATATAGACTGACTATTGCCACTCTCTAGTTACTCACACCATACTTAAAAATGGAAGCATATACTCAACCAGCTTCCCTGTCAATCATTTAAAACTACCTTCCTGCCTGCTGGTTAACTAGAGATGCTCACTCTTCTGCCTGCTGTTAATTCTTCAACTTTTATGATTGCACCAGGTCCCTCAACTTCCTGTGGCAGCATCCCATCAGTTAGCCCCCTCTTCTTTATCCATAGTTGTTCCTTCTCAGTAGTTTCCTTTCCCAATAACTGAACTTTTTTATCCTAAAAAAAATAGCCTTCCTTTTATCCTGTTTTTGACTGTCTCTCTCATTCCATTTACTGACCAATCACTTAAGAGTCGACTCTGCTGAATTGCTCAGGTCGCTACTGTTACTGTTGTTAGCCTCATCATAACAATGGCTGCTCAGCTTCCTTTGCTTTCTCAGTTCCATCTCTCACTGCATCCAGACTAAACCATCTAAAATAGTAACGTGATTTTGTCCCTGGGCCAACCCAACAATTAGCATAGGACATAACTCAGAGTACGTTTTTACCTTTAGATTAAAATAATGTAGAGTCTTATTACTTAGCTTACTCTAAATTCTGGAAATGACAATAATGGCTATAGCTACTGAAATACTATGGTCTTTTCTCTAGACAGGGAAGCCTGGAGTGCTGCAGTCCATAGGTCGCAGAGTTGGACATAACTATGTGACTAAACTGACTTTCTCTATGTTTGTGAAAGAACTCTATACATTCTAGTTATAATATCCTTTTCTATTAAAACCCAGTTAGTACCTTTTACTATCTGGCTATAGATGTAGTATCTTTAAACTAGTATTTTACTATTCAATGAACAACTTGAAAGAATATTAAGAAAATGCCTTACAATTGTAATTATCTTAGGCATATTTATTTTAAGTAAGCAGAAAAATTTTCATCATTTCATAATTGTTACACAGTAATTTTTATAATATTCTCTGGGGAAAATGTGTGTTAAACATTAGTTTCAAAAGATATAAAACATTCATAAGTTTTTCATTACAGTTACATTAATTAAAATTGTATATGGTCTGATATATTTGAGTAGATGATGTTAAGTTTGTGGCCAAATTATCCTCAACTTTGCAATTTCCTCTATTTCTTTAATGATAAAAGCTTTGTGTTGTGATATTAAAGTTATTAAATTTCTTAGTATAAAAATAAAACTCAACACATGTTATTTTTGTTACATGAATTGTCATAATTTACCTATATGTGGTGCTTTGGACTATTAATTAGGCTGTGTTCTTAAATGTGTAATAACTCAGCTTGCTGACAACTTATTTTTGTATTTTTATCTTGACATAGCACTAACAAAAGTGAAATCTAAATAAGAAGTTCCACTTTTAAAAAACAAAAACATGTATTAATTGAATTATATTACCATCAGTTGCTTTTGTTAAATAGGAATTTTGGCTTGCTTTATGAGATGTTTGGAGAAGCATGTGCATTCAGACTGATGCTCTAAATCATCTCTCAGACATATATCTATGCCTGTATCTACATTTGTTCTGTATCTTATCTAGATCTAGATCTCTGTGTTTAGTGATTCCAGCCAAATATGTCAAAAAATTTTAATGATACCCTTTTCAATAAATAAAGATAATCACATTGAAGTAGCACAATGCTTTTTTAACTTGAGTGTTCAGAAACTTAACCACAAAAGTGCTATGTTGGCAGAAGAAACATTTAATTGTAAAAGACTATCCATTTCACAGTGTGTGGTAGGCATGTTCTCTCCCTTACTTAAAAGAACCAGTCAGTCAACAAATTTTAATTGAATTTCTGCCATGTACAAAACCAGGTGATCTGTGGATTGACACAAAATACCAAGAGATGCATAACATCAAGAGGCAGTTCTGTCTTGTGTAATCTAGTCTAGGACAGACATAATGGATATTCATAAAAAGCCACTAACATGATGTCACATGGGTATTAAAAGAATTATATAAGTATTTATTAAATATAGTATATAGAAATAGAGATTGATGGAAAGGCAATGATATCACAAATTATAAACACAAAGACTTCTTCCCCCAAATCCTCTGTGGAATGATTAATTGCTCATGTTTTTACTGGCTACGATAATGATTCCTAATCATTGATGCTTACTAATTGGTTAATAGCATATAATAGGTCATCTACAAAGGGTATTAAGGAAGACCTGAGAAAACAAAGCTAATCTGAAGGTTCAAATCAACAATAACAACAATATTAATAGCTAACATTAACACAGTGTGATGTGGTATATGCATGGATTATAAAGTAAGAAAATACTTTTATTATCTCCAGATAAGAATCTAAGCCATTAAGGCATTCCTTGTCCAAAGCCTCACTATGAATATTGTTTCCTACATCTTCACTTCAGAACTCATATCTTACTCGCCTTATTGTCTCTTTAATTTTAAATAACCAGGTGGCAGTTGGAGTCAAAGAACCTTATCAAATGGCAGTCAGCCTAGGTAGAACATATCAGAACTAGGAATATCAAAATTGGGGAAATCAAGCCGTTAGAGGAATATAGCAAGAGGTCGGGGGAACCAGCAGTTTTCAAATTAGGGGGAAATTGCCAATTGACAAGGATTGAGGACTAGGCAAGGGGACTGGGTGTAGAGGGCTTCAATTGGGGAAGGAGGCACTATGAAGGGGTACCCAGCCCCCAAGAGTCCCCCACTGGTAAAGCCTAAGGACAGTCAGCTCACCACCATGCCCTGGGCCACAGCTGCAATGCTTCCTCATCTTCCTTTCTTGCCTTGGGTCTCCTCCATCCCTCAAAGTCTTACATAGCATTGGGCTGCCCCGCTAGTGTTTGTCACCCTGCTGCTGATGGTGTGGAGTTAGGACCTTAAATGTAAACTTTTTTTAATCTAAATTTAAATGTCTATGAGAACTAGTTGGTACACAGAATCCCATCAGGGAATCCTGAGTCTTCAAGATCTGAAACAGGAGCAGAATTTTCATGTATTTTCCCCAGGGTCAAATTAAAGGAGGGCACACATGGCTGAAAGAAGTTACCCCAGGCACCATCTTTTATTTGTGAATAAGGAAAGGCAGTTGGGAGCCTCTGCATTTCATGGCTCAGTTGTTAAATTTATTGGAAGATGGATTCAAGAACATTTGTATTTGGGTTTGAAGTCCATAATAACTTATTATGGAGATACATATATAAGACATATACAAATAAAGGGGATAAAGACAGACACAACATATAGACAGAAGTTACTGGGTATCCAGGCTTGATAACAAAAACACAGGATTGCCTCAACCAGTTTATTTCTATAAGTTTCCCATTATTGTTGTTTTTCAGTTGCTAAGTTGTGTCAAACTCTTTGGGACCCTGTGGACTACAGGACTACAGGCTTCTCTGTCCTTCATTGCCTCCCAGAGTTTGCTCAAACTCATGTTCATTAGGTTGGTGATACCAATCAACCACCTCATCCTCTGTCACCCTCTTCTCCGGCCCTCAATCTTTCCCAGCATCAGTCTTTTCCAATGAGTCAGCTCTTCACATCAGGTGGTCAAATTATTGGAGCTTCAGCTTCAGCATAAATCCTTCCAATGAATATTCAGGGTTGATTTCCTTTAGGATTGACTGGTTTGATCTCCTTGCCATCCACGGGACTCTCAAGACTGGAAGGGACTCTCAAGAGTCTTCGCCAGCACCTCAATTTGAAAGCATCAGTTCTTCAGCACTCAGCCTTCTTTGTGGTCCAACTCTCACATCTATACATGACTACTGGAAAAACCATAGCTTTGACTATATGGACCTTTCTTGGCAAAGTGATGTCTCTTCTCTTTAATATGTCATCTTGGTTTGTCATAGCTCTTCTTCCAAGGAGCAAGTTTCTTGTTAGTTTTAATAAATTCTTGAGTTTTGTTTAGCCTGTTACCTGATAGTAGTAGAGATATATGAGCCAGTCTCTGTTGAAATCCAGCCTCTGTTTCATCTCAGCTATGACTTTGAGTAAGTTGCTTCAGTTCTCTGAGCCTTGAAGTCCTCATCTGGGAATAGGGGTGATAGTAATAGTCACAGGGCTATTATATGGATAAGATGAATTATAGTATTTGTCCAGAGCTTAGAATAGTACCTAGTAGCTTGGAAATATTTCTGAAATGTAGATGTTTTCAAAATTTTCTGTTTACCTAAGTCAAAAACAAGATATGCCTGGATTCCTCTCCCTCCTCAGCCCACTGCCTGTATTCAGCAAACACCGCCAATTCTGCCTTCTAAGCAGCATTTGACACCATCTGCTTCTGTCTCTGGAAGGGCAGCTGCTCCACTCAGCATCTTTAACCTGATCTGCAGTAGCCTTCTCCCTGGGCTGCTCCCTCACCCTAGCACCCTTTCAATCTGAATCTCAATCACGATTGTGCACACTCAGATGCACACGATGCTTATGAGTGCATGATTTTCCAAAGCCCAATCAAACTCTGTTCTGGAACCATATTGAAACTTCTAGGATGGTAAAAAGTGTAAACACACTCATTTGGAAGTTTTGGGCTCTTCTGCATTGTCACATCATCCTGTAGAGCAGAGACAGATGAGAACCTGGTCCTCGGTCCTCGGTCCTCGCTGGTGGCCGTGAGGCATCCACCACCACAGTGAGCATCGTTCTGCTTCACTCTTGGTACAGAAATCTTTACCCGGTTACCTGTGGCCTCATCTGTCTCCTTGTAGTTTTCTTCCTGCACTGTTGCCTCGTCTCTGGGTAGACTTTCAAAGGGTACCTGTTTTCCAAGAAGGGGGCTCAAACTCTTTCTGCTCCCTTTTGTTTCTTCTCTGTTCCTCTCCTTCTCTTTTCTCTAGCCATTCTCCTCCTTGCCAAGAGGACTGACCTTCTAGCTTTGTGTTTATTTCTAAAAAGTTTCCCTGGACCTCCACATTCTCTTCCTATTACCCACCTCACACAGTCTCTAAATTGCCCTAAGGCAATTTTGGATCAGAAAAGCCAGAGAGAACATTTCTATTTTTCACCTTACCATATTCCTTGCTTGAGGTAATGAACAAAGGATCTGCTGTCTGCTTAAATGAAGAAAAGGAAAAAAGAATGACAAAGAGAAAAAAATAGATTCCTATCTGAAATATTGTCTCACTACACATTCAATAGACAGAAGGCAAATAGACAGGCTGAAGACCTAAAACACTAATTAAATCACATCATCTGCCTGTATAAACATTTCTGGTGGCTTCTAATTGTGTTTAGCATCACATGTAAACTTCTGGACCTGATGTGCAAGTTTAGACGTGTTAGCACAAGCCCACAGCCCTCCCCACTCTTCTTCCCTGTCACTCCCTCCCTCATCCCCAGTGCTGGGCCATCTTAAACTTCTGCCTGTGGTGAGAGAAGACATGGTGGCCCCTCAGATTTAAACTACACTGTTTGATGGTGTGTGCATTTAAGATCTGCCTGCTGCTGCTGCTGCTAAGTCGCTTCAGTCGTGTCCGACTCTGTGCGACCCCATAAACGGCAGCCCACCAGGCTCCACTGTCCCTGGGATTCTCCAGGCAAGAACACTGCCCTACCCCAAAAGAAACAAAACAAAAACCTGGGAGGAAGCAGCTATTCTTAAAATTACTGTTGATTGATACGAAGTATATGTGGCTGTTGAGCACTTGAAATGCAACTAACCTGAATTGAAATGTACCATTTCAGATTTCTAAGATTTAGTACCGAAAAAATATATAAAACGTCTCATTAACAGCTTTTTACATTGAGCATCTATTGAAATGATAATAGTTTAGATATAGTAGATTAAATAAAATAGACTATTAAAATTAATTCACCTTTTCTGTTTTTTGATGTTTCTACTGGAAAATTTTAAATTGCATATGTTGCTCACTTGCATTATATTTCTATTGAATCTGCTCTGGATTGCAACTTTGATGGAAACCAACCTAAAATATGAAAGCTTATAAAGAACGGACAGAGATTCTTCACCCACCCATCCTATCCTCTGAATTTCCAAAGATGATGGTACTTTGTCCTCAACTGCAGTCAAGATCAACCTTAACTTGAAGTGAGATTATTAGGTAGATTACATTTTTACAAAGAAAGCATTCCTTTCCATTTCTCAACATATTCTGCTCACAGGCCCCTAGCATTCTAAAATCTTGATTAAGAATTATAGGTATCCCCACAATTATCCTCAATGATACAATTTTCTCTTGTAATCATCTAGAATTTATACTCATCTCCCTTCACAGCTGTTCAGGATATCCATAAGCAAATAGTGATAGCCCTGCTTTGATTCCCATGAACTCTACGCTCTCAGTCCTCCCATGTATACAGATTCTCTTCTGCAGGTCACCGTAATTTCACAACTGGACAGTCGGTGGAGGGAGGAATGAAACCACCTTAACCCACGGGCTAATAAAAGGCGAGCTAGCCTTGTATGAAACGGATTCAGTGTATTAACTCTCAAACCTCTGCAGATTGTCTGAGAAGCAGACACATAGGCAAGAATCTGCATGAAGGCATAGTGAGACTCACAGTGCTAGAGCAGAATGTGTTTTCAAGAACAATCTGAGAAATCCTTCTTGTTTTACAAATAAAGGAAGAAGATCTGAAGGAGTTGAAGTATCAGTTAGGCCCAAGATGGGGATTAAAACCCATGACTCATTCAGTCAACAAATATTTGCGAGGCTTTCGCTGTGTGCTAGGACTCTCTTCTAGGTGTTGAGATGCAATAGATACTAGTTATGCTCCTTCCCGATACAATAGAAACCCCAATTGTTGTAAAGTTTAAAGGAAATTTATCGTCCATAGCTGAGAAGTCTGGCTGGCTTCAGGCAACTCTTGACCAGTAGCTCAGAGGCATGACAGGATGACTTTCCTGTTCTCAGGACCACTTCTTCACTGTTGGCTCCATTTCGCCATCCTCCTCCATTACCATCACAGCATAACGACTCAGCAGCTCCTGGGCTTGTGTGCTTTCAGGTACAAATCTAGCACAAAAGGGTCCACTTTGCTCTTGTGTGTGTGTGTGTGTTGAGTTGCTTAAGTTGTGCCTGACTCTTTGTGACCCTGTGGACTCCATCCCACCCATGGGGCTCCTCTGTATATATGACTCCCTAGGTAGGAATACTGGAGTGGGTTGCCATGCCCTTCTCCAGGGGATCGATCTTCCTGACCCTGGGATCGATCTTCCTGACCCAGGGATCGAACCCGAGTCTCTCATGTCTCCTGCTTTAGGAGGCAGGTTCTTTACCACTAGTGCCACCTGGGAAGCCTCCCCACCACAACGCACTCCCCCACCCCGCGCCACTTTGCTCTTAACATAGAAAAAGAAAGACCAACTTGGAACCGATTCTTGCAGCTCTCGTTACCTGAGATGGATCGTGTATTCAACCCTGAATACATCTATTAATTCTATTAGTGTGGCTTGGAGATCGGAGATGCTGACTGACTCAAGTCAACTGGGGGCCACTCTCAGAGTTAAGAATGGTTTCAAGTCTATCCAAAATACATGCTGTGCATTCTGAGGTACCAGATAGGAAGGGGAAGTGGGAAAATAAATTCTGGAAAGCAACGAGAATGTTAAACACCCAGGGGCTCACAGCCGAGAGCTTGTCAGTACTCCAGCTGATCTTCACCCTCTGCTCCCTGGCGCCCAGGAGTTCTCCAGCTGTGCCTCTGGGGTGTGAGGGCCTCTGCGTCACGGTGCCGACCTTGCCTTCAGACTAGTCCTCTTTCTTCTGTTTTACATATTGGGCTTCTCTGTAAGATGTTATTTGAAGAGAGTGTTTCGCTGCTGAAAGGCAGTTTTAAAACCACTCTCCTACATCAATGCTACTGCAGTGGCAAAATTACCTATGTTTTATACTTTTTAGACATATCCCTACGGCCATAGGGCCTCCCCAGTGCTGACTGAGTGGAAACAGAAAGGTATTTCTTGGAACACGAGTCTTATTGCTGCAGATTCATTTCACAAGCCCCTTTCTGGTGCTCCTGATATTTTGCTATTAGTAAGTCCTTTCATAAACATTCTTTCCATTCCCTGCTCCGTTTACTCACTCAAAACACGTGAGGAAGATGTCTCCTTTTCTAATATTTTCAAATAGTCAACTTTAAGGTCATGACCAAGCAAATGAAGTTCTTAACAGAGTGTATCTGCAGGTGAGCTCCAATAACGTAGACACTAACCAACAAGTAGTAGTATTGTCCTTCCAGTAATCCACTTGCTTACCTGGACTGAAGTTATATCCTATACTTTGAAAATTAACTTTAAAGTAACAAAGTTAATTTTCAAAGTATAGGATATAACTTCAGTAACAAAAAGTAACTTAAAGTAACAAAAAGCCAAACTTCAACACAAGAGAAAATAAAATGTCCCTTCATACAAAACTTAGCAATATTTTTCTCATGGTCATGTACTTGGTGAATTCTACTCTTTCTCTGCTGAATTTTATCTCCTTTGTATTCTAGTCAATGAAATGTAAAATTGGAAAATATATAAGATTTTATTGTTAGCTCTGAAAGAATTAAACTCTTAACATTGTACTTATTTGTATTCATTCTACTTCCATCCCATTTCATCATAATGATGTGTTTGGCCTATAAAAATTTTATCCTTAAAATAAATGTTTGTTGAGAAACATTTAGCGAATTCAAAACATTTCCTAAATTTCAGCCTGACAATAAGTAATATTTGAATCATAAATTTTTGTGGAAGCTGGTTATTATATATTTCTTCACTTAAAATTTAGTGATAAGAATCAGTAAGGATATATAAAAATAGGTAACGATAAGAAATATTTGACCTTCTAGTGACAGTTGTTAAAGAACATGCCTGTACTGCTGGAGACCTGGGTTCAATCCCTGGTCAGGAAGAGCCCCTGGAGAAAGGAACGGCAACCCACTCCTGCCTGGAGAATTCCATGGACAGAGAGGCCTGGCCGGCTATAGTCCATGGGGTCATGAAGATACGGACACAACTGAGCAACTAACACTTTAATACTGGCAATACTTCAGATTCACATTGATCTATTTTTATATTAGTTATCTTTGGTTTTTATTTGATGCCACATTATTCTCTGACTTCCCTGGAAACACATTCCAAGGGAAATTTGTATAAATAAAATTTGGGGAAGTGTTTGGGAATAGTAGCTATAAGGAACTGAGGGAAGCAAGATTGGACAGAGGGAGAAAGTCACCTGTGAGCTTTTACAGCAGAGACCCAAGGTTATCAAGGGAGCTTATAACCTTAATGGGGCCTCAGAATTGTCTTAAGTTGTGGCAAGAATCCCAGCCTTTGTATCCCATGTTGACTAATCATTGGATATAGACTGCCCCTGGGGAGAAGGCACCTGGTGAGTAAGGTAGTCTCCTTCAGCCAAGCATGATGCCTGTAGAGGGATGCAGCCGTGAACTGGAGAAATGAATCCTTCAGTTCTAAAGAGGAGCATAACCCCCACCACCACCAGAAAGGAGCTTGGAGGTATGTAGCTAAAGAATGCCAAGGATGTCTGCTCCATATCTCATTTGCCACTCAAATTATTCATGTAACTTTGAATGCATGATTAAAAAAAGTAAAAGACATTTGTTGATACAATGAAAGTACAAGTAATAGATAGTTGATAGAAGAAAACATGTAAGAGGTTCCCCAGGGTCTAAAAAGCTAATTATTGGTTAGCATGTTTGCACTAAAAGAATGTTTATAAAGAGTATAGACACAAGGCAATGAATTTCTAGAAGCTGATTTCTTTGTTATGTGATACGTTTCTTAAGAAGGGAGAAAGGAAAGGAAATCACAGGAAAATTATTTCACCTATTTCATTGATTAAATGGTCAAGCCTTGACCAGACTCTAAAAAGCTAGGTAGCAACTTTGTTATCATCAGTTCAGTTCAGTTCAGTTCAGTCGCTCAGTCATGTCCGACTCTTTGCAACCCCATGAATCGCAGCACGCCAGGCCTCCCTGTCCATCGCCATCTCCCGGAGTTCACTCAGACTCACGTCCATCGTGTCCGTGATGCCATCCAGCCATCTCATCCTGGGTCGTCCCCTTCTCCTCCTGCACCCAATCCCTCCCAGCATCAGAGTCTTTTCCAATGAGTCAACTCTTCGCATGAGGTGGCCAAAGTACTGGAGTTTCATCTTCAGCATCATTCCTTCCAAAGAAATCCCAGGATTGATCTCCTTTAGAATCGACTGGTTGGATCTCCTTGCAGTCCAAGGGACTCTCAGGGACCACCAAAAGTTTGCGTCACAGATGTTCTTCTCAGATAGCATATATACACAAGAAAAAAACATAAAAACAAATCAGCATAGATACATGATTGAATAAACAATACCTTCAGCCTGAAAACTCTGCATTGGGACTGAATAGCCGATAGTATATTACAGACAGTGTTTACTTTGCACAGTACTGAAATTCATACATGTTGAAACTGTGGAAGGTGAGCACTGTCTTAATAAGCTTTATTTTAATTATTGATACTTTTATTCACCTACAAATTTGCCTCTCTTTTGAGAATTATTCAGTTATCTGAATCATAGATTTTAGACATTTGCTTTGTAAAAGAAGAGAACTTGTATGGTTTTCCTCAGACTGTCTGGTAAGTATCTGAATTGTTTCCTGGGTGAATCTTGAAGACCTAACAGAACTTTCTGGAGTAACTGTTAGTGCTTGCT
Source organism: Redunca redunca (assembly GCA_006410935.1). Classification (NCBI taxonomy): domain Eukaryota; kingdom Metazoa; phylum Chordata; class Mammalia; order Artiodactyla; family Bovidae; genus Redunca; species Redunca redunca. Next base: position 362,937 of record SJYQ01002348.1, on the reverse strand, counting down.
TCTTATTTAGAGATGCATAGTTTTTATAGCAATCTTCATAATATTGTATTCTAGTCAAATGCTAGTTGCTCTTTCATCTTTAACTATTCACTGTAGTTCCAAAAAGGATCACCATCTACATATATGTGAATATATAGTTGGTGGAGACCATAGTTCATATTTCAAATATTATTGTTTAATGAAAAAAACAAGTTTAGGCTTCTAAATTCAGTTATTAAAATAATTTTCTTTTGACTTCAAAAAAATAATAAAAAGTAAAGTTTCTAACTCTGCTCAAACTCCAGGAGATAGTGAAGGACAGGGAAGTCTGGAGTGCTGCAGTCCATGGAGTTACGAAGAGTAGGACACGACTTAGTGACTGAACACCAATTCTGCTCAGTGTTGTTTATGCTCACCAAGACTGATCTGTCCAGTATACATAACAGGAGAAAAATATAATATGAAATAAAGGATAGAAATGCCAGTATGAAATATATCAATTTTCAAGGGCACTGGGGAAATTGAATTCTGACTAGAAAACAAAATGCTTCACCCCAAGAAGTTTCTTAAATTAATTTTAACTATCAAACTTTTAAACATGAGTCAGCAACTTCTTTATAAAACATGTCCTGATATTTTGGAGTCAACAAATTTGTGGATTACAAACTATAGAAGCTCAGGACTTTCTTGAAAAATCACGTTTGTCGGTCACCCTTGTTTCTTTCATAAGACTCAGACCTCAATTTATTTTCCACTTTTCTTAAGTTCGTCTCTCATTCTCGGGTTATCACTCTCATTTCTCACGAAGATACAGAGTTTTCTTGTTTTCATCACTAAAGAACAAGTGGAAAACAGCTTAACATATCAGTGGCCTTTGGGTTAACTCTTATTGCCCAACTGGTGGTACCCCCAATTCAAACTGACACCACTAGAAAATTAGAGCCCTCTCCTCATGGTCCTTTGTGTTAAATTCATTAAAGCTTTAGAACTACTGTGTTGCAACAAGACTACCAAATGTAGAGAGTTCACCAAGAAAGGTACTTGGAAAGATGAGAAACAACCCACAGTTGAGTGAATTACCAGTTCCAGGATGAAGGCTAAGGAAAAAAAATTAAGAAAGAGATGGATGAAAATGACTTTATTTCTGTTAAGAACGCTGTTTTAAAAAGAAAATTAGAAGAGTTTTTTGTTTAAACTACTATTATTGTTCTTCTTCCCATTACCACAATAAATGAAACCAGGTTGTGATAGATTATACTTTTTAATTCAAATTGTTGTTGGTTTGGCAGGGTGTTTTTTAGGGGAAGAGGGGTCTGTATAGATAAGATAACAGGCTAAAAAAGAAATCCTCTCTCTTTGAAGATGCTGCTGCTACACAAGTAGAACAGAACACAACCTAGATCCTTTTCAGTAACTGCAAATTGGTTAATAGTCCCCAGCCTTACATTCAGAAGTTGTGTAAAGTCCAAACAAACTAGCCATATAAAACTTGATTTTTATGGGAAGGTGACTTGCTTAGGACTATTAAGACAACAAGAGGATAAGAGTTGGTTCCTTTTTTCTCTTAATAGAAGCACTGCTATAAAAACAGTGCTTTAACTATCATGCAAGCTTTTTACTTGCCTTAGCATAACAGGCTAGCAGACAAACTATATTACTGTCTTTTAAAGCTGAGATGAGTAGAAGAGCAAACTGTAATAGGTCTGCTTGGAACACTGTGGTTGAAATTCTCTTGACTGTACTTTAAGGTTTGCAGTAGTGTATACAGAGCTTGATGGCTTACAAACTCCATCTGTATCTATCACTTTCACCCCCACAGAAACACTGTGACTTAAGCAGAGATGATAATCTGACAAATTCGAAACTTGTGTGACTCAGCCCTGCCTGCACGTTTTTAGTAATTCCCCCTCCCCCTCCCCCACAACCAGGAAATTTCATTCATGGAATATTGTTCTGTGACATGTTTCTCTTTGCCAGTAATCATGAAAATAATCAGATGCTGGAAAAGTCCTCTTTCTCAAGTTATATTAAGATATTTTATTAACAGGGGATATAATATGGCACATGTATCATGCTGTACACTGGTTATAGCCACTGAGAATTCCCAGGCTAGGTCAGTTTGTAATAATCCTATTCTGTTTGCCTGAATATAGAGCCTGAAGATATGTGATTTGTCATCATTTAAGCTGCATCTTTAGGAGGTCATGAGATTTGACTGAAATATCTTTGCTGGGTCCTTTCTACATACTCCTACCTTCATATGAGTAAACACACTTAGTATTTTCCAGATTTGGCTCTACTGTAGCTAGCCTGGTTTGGACACCTGTGTGTGTATAGTGATTATCTTGTTTGTCTATGATGTGGGCTTCTAGTGATGTGGGCAGAGCCTAGGATTCGGAGCATCTACTCTTTGCTCCCTGATTGCTATTTGCTGGAGCAGTCTATCAGGTGTTGCTTCCCAGCAGTCCATTATTCTCCGTGATGTACTTTGAAATTGTGCTTCAGTGTCCTTGCAAGACTGTATCTGTCCTCACAGTCTGTAGCTATCCCCACCAGAAGCTCACCAAACCACATCTGCTCAGTTACCCTGGTATCATCTATTTGTCTCACCTGTGGGGCTCCAAGGTAACACTGTGCTGGCAGGCAGGCTGCATACCAAGACATTATTGTTGATGATGATCTTGACTTGCCATTTCACGTTAAGCCTTATTTACATCTACATGAGAAGAACCAGGTGGCTTTTTCTAATTTACCCCTGTCTAAAGCTGTGGGTTTGACCTAAACCCTCATTTTGCAAATTCAGAAGCATGATGCTATTTTGGTGTTTTCCAGTCTCCAGAAAAGCATATTTATCTTCTGAATCTAATTTTATTCTAATGTTCATTCCTTGCAGCCATTGGGCAAGTTGCTGCTTACAAGCATCAGCTAGCAATTTTGTATTGTAATTTCAAAACATAGATTGCCAATGCCTTTTCTATACGCCTCTATATAGCTTTTCTATTCTGAATAAACTCTAAAACCTATATGCCACCTAGTGATTCATTGGTTGCATCGCTAGTCTATCAGGTGTTGCTTCCCAGCAGTCCATTACTCTCCGTGATGTACTTTGAAATTGTGCTTCAGTGTCCTTGCAAGACTGTATCTGTCCTCACAGTCTGTAGCTATCCCCACCAGCAGCTCACCAAACCACACCTGCTAAGTTACCCTGGAATTCTATCAGACCACAGTTGATTCCCATGTAGTAAACAACACATTTCCAAACTTCACTACTGAAAATAATAGGGTGTTATTTTGATCATGAGTATACCTCTATTTCCTTCTCTCAAAGTAACTTAGGATAGTGATGGAATGGCATGTAAATTGCTCTTTCAAATATTTAATTTAAAAGATGTCTCAATAATGATCACTTTGTTGAGTTTCCCAGCACGTGAGTTCACGCCACTTTGGGAAGTTCCTTATTGATCATGCCTGTTAAGGAGCATAGCTTCTTTCACCTTCCATAAAAGGAACTTGTAACAAAAACAGCTCTTTTTCAATTAGCAATCGCTTGAGCAGTTAGTTGCTGCTAACTGTGGAGCATAGCTTGGGGATATAGGTCAACTTTTATAGTGACTATAGACCAAACTTTGAATTTTGTAAAAAAAATAATATGCCCCAGCATTTCAACTCAGAGAAGGCAATGGCAACCCACTCCAGTACTCTTGCCTGGAAAATCCAGTGGATGGAGGAGCCTGGTAGGCTGCAGTCCGTGGGGTCGCTAAGTCGGACACTACTGAGCGACTTCACTTTCACTTTTCACTTTCATGCATTGAAGGAAATGGCAACCCATTCCAGTGTTCTTGCCTGGAGAATCCCAGGGACGGGGGAGCCTGGTGGGCTGCCATCTATGGGGTCACAGAGTTGGACATGACTGAAGTGACTTAGCAACAACATTTCAACTAATGTTCGTAGATGTCTAAGTGATGTGCTAGACATTCTGATATTCACTGTCTTACTTAAGCCTGGGAAAAACCTATGACATATGTAGTTTTCGCCATGGTATAAATCAAGTCAATGAGCCTGGGAATGGTTCAGTAACTGTCCAGATATGCAGCTAGTAAGTGATATGGAAAGTGAATATCACCATAGGTCCTATGTTTTCTTCCGTTCTCTTCACCACATTATGACTATTACATATTAAACTTTTTGTACAAGATCATCACTGGCAGAAGCTGTGACCCACAGAAGCTGGTCTCAGAGAGATGGTCTTATTAAAAAAAAAGGTAATTATTTTCTATCTACATTTTTTAAATCATGTGAGGAGAACTTAACTAAACTGCTGGGAATGTTTGTTAAAATCTCCTTTCCTTTTCTATCCATGATCCTTTATACCCTCACTTTCTCTGAGTCTTATTTAAAAGTCCTCCACAAAACATTCTGTCATCCCTGATCTTCTGTAACTTTCCTGTCTTTTAACAAAGGACACTATTCTCCTGATCTTACCCTCTTACCTTTCTACCCACAATCCCAGTTCTCTTTCATTCTCAACATTCTTATTCGGCATTACAAAAGCCCAAAGAATCCACCACAAGGCAGTAGGAGAAACCCCACGGGAATATGCTGAGGGTAGATCAGGGGATGGCTTGAATGGACAAAGCCAGTACCATCTTCACCAAGCAGAGGGATAAGACAAAGCTGGGAGTATGTATATAGTAACAGCTTTTCCCCAACAATAACAAACTGGGGACCTTCATAAGAAGGACCTTTTTAACAAATCCAACACTTGCTTGGAAAAATAAGAATCATGCTGTGCTACTCCATTCCTTTTAAGTTTAGCATCCCTGCTGCTGCTTGCCTTAGAACTCCCTGTGATAATCAGTGAGTTACACTTCTATGACTTTGTCCAGCTTCTGCTAGAATCTTTCTGCCCTAGTTCTCATACATGTCATCATAGCAAAAATATTTTGTCTAAGAAGTTAGCAAGAGAGGTATTCTCAAGTGTGCCTGCACGGTTCCTAATGTGAATTCTCTCAGTACAAAATGAAAGCCCAGCTCTGAAAACTACACTTTTGTATCAGTTAGATATCTCAGAAAAGGCTGGATAACAAACAAGCACAAATTCTCAGCAACATGTAATAATAAGCATGTGTCTGGCTCATGATTTGTGGGTCCTTTGGGATTGACTAATTTAGGCTGCACTGGGTTGGGTACATGATGATCTCAGCTGTTTACTCATGTGACTGGCGATCAGCTGGGAATCAGGCTGAGTCCACAGGAGCAGCTTAGTTCTGCATGTCTCCCATCCTCCTGCTTCCTGCCCACGTTCTCATGACAATGGCAGAAGTGCTGGAGAGCAAACTCAATACGGCAAGCATTGTTCAGGCCTTTGGTCAAATCGGGCTCCTTAATGTTTCATGCCCCAAAAAGTCCCATGAACAAACCCAAAGAAAAGGAGTAAGGAAAGAGATTACCCATTCTTATTAGGGCAAACTACAAGGCATATGACAATGAGCATGGATATGGGAAGAGGTAAAGAGTTGGGAACACCGATAGAGTCTACTATAGTAGTTGATTTATTATTCTTGAGTATCATGCTATTAAAAGTTAAGTATGGCTCCTTCTGGTAGTGCCAGCTCTAGATGCAAGCACCTTTCACGCATTCATCCATTCATTCACTTTTCCACTTAACACATAATGTTGAATCCTTTAGACAAGTGCTGCTTAATGGAAATATCTTGTGAGTCACAGATGGATTTAAATTTTTTTCTGGTAGCTACTTTTTAGAAGCTAAAAAGCCACAGGTGACTAGTAGCTACCATATTGGACAATGAACTTAAAGACTGTATATTGAACTTGGTGCTGAGGATATGACACCTGCCCCATAGATCTTACAATCTTGAGAGAAAGGAGATTTAATTTAAACAGTGTAGGCATTATATATCTTTCTGAGAAGCTCATATTTTAGTTTACATTTCTCAGATCTTGGCATACCCCAGTGCACCAACTCCATTCCTTACGGTAATAGTTTTCTATTACACATTTCCATACAACCTCTCTAGCCTAGTTTGGTTACAGATATTTCAACATACCTTTTCAAAATCTCTTATGAAGAGCTATCACTGTACTCCAAAGTCTGGCAACAAAGGGGTGTGTGTGTGTGTTTTTCCAGAATCAATATAGTAAAGGGACATTATCTGAGATCTTATTAGCAGGTGGATAAATTTTCACCTTATAACTTTACCTGATAAGAGCCCAAGATCCTTCATGATAGAAATGTTGAACAGAAAAGTTGAGTTTATCAGTGTTTATCTGCTAAAAAAAAAAAAGTGGTTGTAAGAGAAGGCATAATAGTAGTAAATGAAAGAGAGAATGTTGCTTCAGAAGTAGTACAAGGAATAATAGAAGCAGAAAATGGAGAAAATTAAAAAAAAAAAAAAGGAAACAATAGTCTTTATCTCTTTTTTACCTGATTAAGCTTATAAGTGCCTAAAAGAAAGTTTTGCCTTCTCTGCACTAAACTGTCTAAGCAAGATTTATCAAAAAGGGTGGTTTCTAGAAAGCAATTATTGTCCATCGAAATTGCAGATAAGGGTCTTGACAGGAATAGGGAGATAAGATATTTTCTTTGTAGTCTAAAAAATAAAAAACCTGATATTTCTTTAAATATATAGGCACAGCTTAAAACTCTGAAAAAGGTTTCTTTTAAATGCTGTGGATCACCCTGTGATTTCTTTTCTCTTTTTAAATCCTGTTCTGCTTATTGCATGCCTTTTCTTTGGTGATTCATTGCTTTGATTGTGTAACTCCTTGATATCAAAACCACTTTGGGCAAATGCCCTTGTGCTTCCTTGTTCCTCTGGCAACATGGCAGGTCCCAGTGCTGGCACTTGGATTATGCTTTCAAAGAACTCAGAGCTCCTTTTACTTTCATAACTTGTGTGATTGGTACTCGTCTCCAAACAGCAAACAGTTTAGGTAGAGAATAACATACTGGATTTTAAGCTCTGAGATGCAGTTTTTACAAGATATTACTAAAAACTGCAGTTATGGCTCTGTATTTTCATACAAGACACTTTAGAAAATGACTATAATTACATAGCAAAGACAGTCCAGATTACATGGTGGGCATTTTTACACATTAAATTACAAAAATATATTTGCTCATCTACTCCAGTTTTTCATGAAGTATTTAAATCAGAACAGCAACATTGGTCTTGTGTTTAGTGTCAAAAGATCATTTCAGTCATTTCAAATAATATTTTCCAGCACCAGTGGATAGCCACCAAATATCTCCTTTCTGCTCTCCCTCCCTCAACACACATACACACACATATACACACACTTGACATTCTTGCTTCTAATATTAAAATACTTTGAGTCATTTCCTTTTATTAAGATATTTTCAGATGCAGATTAAAAATAAATTGGAGAGTCAGGCAATAACATGAGAACTGAATTAAAAACAGTTTAAGCTGAAATCAGTGAGTAAATTGTGTCCTTGCAAATTACCTAATAATCTTTATACCCCTATGGCTTAAAACAAAGAAGGCGTACTATAAATCTTTCTTAGACAAACAACTGAATGAATGTTATCTATTTAACATTAAGAAATTTTAGTGACTGTGGGTTTCCCTTTTTCTGGAAGTAAGTCCCTTCAAGCAGAAAGAAGGATCTATGAATTGGACAGCCTCTTGGATACAGCCATTAGCACTCTGTCTCTGCTGTCATATCACAAGGACTAGAAGGAGTCCCACCAACTGCAGAAAGAGAGGCCAGGCCTAGATATAAGTGGCAAAATAGGGCCACAGTTCTCAACTCCTATTTTCAGACCATGACTTCAGCCTCTTAAGTGTGGCCTGAACAGAGAAGTACAAGAATGGCGATGGAGGTCTAACCTTAATATGCTTATAACTTATGCTATATCCCTTTCTCCTAGTTCAGTTCAGTTCAGTTCAGTCACTCAGTCGTGTCCGACTCTGTGATCCTATGAATTGCAACACACCAAGCCTCCCTGTCCATCACCATCTCCCGGAGTTCACTCAGACTCACGTCCATCGTGTCCGTGATGCCATCCAGCCATCTCATCCTCTGTCGTCCCCTTCTCCTCCTGCACCCAATCCCTCCCAGCATCAGAGTCTTTTCCAATGAGTCAACTCTTCGCATGAGGTGGCCAAAGTACTGGAGTTTCAGCTTCAACATCATTCCTTCCAAAGAAATCCCAGGGCTGATCTCCTTCAGAATGGACTGGTTGGATCTCCTTGCAGTCCAAGGGACTCTCAAGAGTCTTCTCCAACAACACAGTTCAGAAGCATCAATTCTTCAGCACTCAGCCTTCTTCACAGTCCAACTCTCACCTCCATACATGACCACAGGAAAAACCATAGCCTTGACTAGATGGACCTTTGTTGGCAAAGTAATGTCTCTGCTTTTGAATATGCTATCTAGGTTGGTCATAACTTTTCTTCCAAGGAGTAAGCGTCTTTTAATTTCATGGCTGCAATCACCATCTCCAGTGATTTTGGAGCCCAAAAAAATAAAGTCTGACACTGTCTCCACTGTTTCCCCATCTATTTCCCATGAAGTGATGAGACCAGATGCTATGATCTTCGTTTTCTGAATGTTGAGCTTTAAGCCAACTTTCTCCTAAGGAAACCCTATTTCAGTTTCAATTTTAAGATTAAGTTCAGAGATAGTCTGAATCTTCCTTTAGCAAAGCAAAACCCATTAACATTTTACTAGGAAAGTTCTTTTCCAGTCATCGGATAAACATAGGTCTATATTTAGGACGTGGGAGAATTTCACTCATTCAATAAATAATCATCAAGCATCTTCACTGAAGATTTGTCTCCTTTCATTAGACAAACTCTCAACATTTCTGTGGTGTTCCCACTATCAGAATTATCGTTTTAAAGTTAAGATATGTTGAAAGTAGAGGAATTGTTTAAAACTTATGATTCTAAAATTCTCTATGTAAAGAAGCACCTTAGCAACACTTTTGTTAAATGTTGATGAGCAGTACACTGTTGCTCTTAGCTTCTATGCTGACAGCACTTACATTTGGTTTTGCTGCTTCCCTTCCTTCTACCTGCCTTTCATGTTAATTACTTCATCTGACTTGCATGCAGGGTACAGCAGTTTTCATTTGTTAGTGGAAAATCTAAACTTCTCTAGTGACCAGAAATGGGAGTCCAGATTAATGGACAAACTTTGGCTGTGTGTGTGTCGGGGCGGCAGGGTGGTATGTGGGTGGCAGGGAAGAGGGAGAGGAAGAGAGAGGGGAACTTTTCCCAGAAATTTTGGAATCATAGATTTTTAGGCAGTCTAAGTGTTCAGAGGACATGCTGTCATTGATTCTCAGTTCAGGTTGAGTATTACAATCACATGGAGATATACTGAGGCTCCATCTTCCCCAGACCAATTGAACCAACATCTTTGCTAACAGAAAGAACCTGGGGATGGGTGTTTTCTTAAACCCTGCATACTCTAACGTACAGCCAAAGTTTTCAAACAATTCCTTTAGTCCAGTTCTTTTCATTCGGATAGACAAAATAAAAACCTGTCAGAAAGAAATGAAATATAATATTTCAGAACTTTTAGAGCCTGGATTAGAAATCACATTCCCTAGCCCCAACCAGAGCAATTTCCATAACAATGTAGTACTAATATCTTTTGTTAGTCTTGACTCATTTGAACTTTCCCCTGATAAAAATCATAACAGGGGCATGACAGGCACACAGCTGTTAGCGAGTGACCAGGCCCCTCCCCCAAGCGAGCAACCATTAGCAAGCAACTGTCTACAGACGGCTTAGCAATTCCGCTCAGCCATTGGTCAGCATCGTGATAGGCCCCTCCCCCAAGCAAGTGACAGTTAGTGAACAAGGTTAGAGCAACTGTTAGCATTGCCTGCTCACCTATTGCTTGGCATCGGGGGGTAGGGCAGGGGTGTCCGGGCACCAAGCTAGTGACTGTTAGCAAGGTTGCAAGGTTACTGAGCAACCATTAGCAGTCCTGGCCGTCCCAGGGATTCAGTGGTAAAGAATCTGCCTGCCAGTGTGAGAGATGCTGGAGACACAGGAGATGCAGGTTCGATCTCTGGGTCAGGAAGATCCCCTGGAGAAGGAAACTGCTACCCACTCCAGTATTCCTGCCTAGGAAATCCCATGGAGAGAAGAACTACAGGCCATGGGGTTGCAAAGAGTTGGACCTGACTGAGCACTCCAGGCAGGGCATTAGCAGTCCTGCTCAGCCATTTGTTGTCATCACAGCAGGGCCCTATCCTCTCTCTCCCCTTCCTTTGTATTAAAAGGAGCCTGAATTCAGACTGAAGGATAATTTTTATGTAAATTAATCTTTATTTGAGTATAGTTGCTTTACAGATGGCACTAATGGTAAAGCTCCACCTGCCAGTGCAAAAGAGGTAAGAGATATGGGTTCGATCCCTGGGTTGGGAAGATCATCTGGAGGAGGGCATGGCAAACCACTCCAGTATTCTTGCAGGGAGAATCCCATGGACAGAGGAGCCTGGCGTTTACAGTCCATAGTGTTGCAGAAAGTCTGACGTTACTTAAGGCACTTTAGCACAGCACATAGTTGCTTTACAAAGTTGTGTTAGTTTCTGCTGTACAGCAAAGGGAATCAGTTATATTTATACATATACCCCTTCTTTTTTGGTTTTCCTTCCCATTTAGGTCTCCACAGAGCATTGAATGGGATTTTCTGAGCTATACAGGAGGTTCTCATTAGTTGTCTAGTTTATACATAGTATCAATAGTGTATATATGTCAATCCCAATCTCCCAGTTCATCCTACTACCCATCTTTGCTCCACTGGTGTCTATACATTTGTTCTCTATGTCTTTGTGTCTATTTCTGGGAGATGGGTTTTTGAGATGTTAGTCAGCTATCTTCTCTGTCTGCCAGCTGATTAAAGTCTTTATTCTTTGCCCCAACAATTCATTTCCCAGTTTATTGGCCTGTGGTGCAGTGAGCAGAGTGAGCTTGGGCTCTAACAAAACTAGCAGAAGAAATCATGCTTCTCAAATTTTTCTATCAAATGGCTGCTGCTGCTGCTAAGTTGCTTCAGTTGCATCCAACCCTGTGTAAACCCATAGACGGCAGCCCACCAGGCTTCCCCGTCCCTGGGATTCTCCAGGCAAGAACGCTGGATTGGGTTGCCATTTCCTTCTCCAATGCATGATGGGCATGAGGGCAAAACCCCACCATGCTGGATTAACACATGAATTTCCTACATTTCTTGGTACTGTTGGCTTCCTTGGCTTCTATCAAAAATAAGTTAGTCTTTGATTGTTGTGAAGAATAACTTTCATATAAGTCAAAAAGATATCTTCAATCACTTTAGCGTATGTAGACCCATTTTTAAACTCATCATACATATAAAAGTAGGTGTAACTCATTTCCTGGGAAACATTCTGAGAAAACAACACTGATAAAACATGGGCCCAGTTTGCAGTGTTGAAGATAGTAATAAACATTTTCCTGTTCTTTTGACATCTATCTTTTCTGTGTGTGTATATCTGTTGAACTCATCAAAGTCTAAAATATTTCAATTCAGCATAAAATTGCAGTACCAATTGTCATATGGCATATATTTTATCTTGTGCTGGGATGGAAAAGCATATCTAAATGCATCATGCTTATGCTCAGAAGTAATGCAAATCTTCTGTCTTGCCACTGCCAGAAATAAATGAAAACAATAGTAGATAAAGGCTAGAAACATTTTTCTGTTTTGCACTGATGCAAAATTTTGTGTGTAGTAATCGTCATCATGCATTAAGCATCCACTGTAAGCCAGACATTCTAGATGGGCAGAATATTGAAGGCATAGTTTCTTCAACTCTCATTAATCAAAAACAAATAAACACAGTTTAAAGTAGTTGAGAGTAAAGAATAAACATTGAAAATTTTAAAACACTTAAATATATTCTATTATTTATAAGCAGAACTATACACAACCACGTGGTTTTTTCAGCCTATTACAAGTCTCCATTAAAGACTTATTTACCTAATTAGATAATTGAACTGTGTCTATGCCTACACATGGTTGTTACCTTATGTGAATTGTGTATGAATTGTATCCATAGTGTACAGAATAGAGCAATTCATGAATAACAGGTGTTTTCATGATTGTTTTTATTAAAAGCCTGCAGAAATGCCCATGTCAGAACCACAGAGTAAAGAAAGATCAGTGTATTAGAAGGAGCTGGCCAGATGGAGGTCCATAATGAAGGTCACACTGCCCTGATGGAATTTACTGCTGCTCAGAGTAGGAGTCTCTGTATTACCAGTGTAAGAATTTGACACAAACAGGAGGTCTCATTCTGGTCAGAATCACAAGGAACTGAAGCACCTGAATGAGGTGATCAGTTCACGAATGGAGAACAACTCCAATACTGTGTCCAGAATGATGCTGTCCTTTTTGTCTAGTGCCTCTTTCTGACCTAGAAGTCCCTGGGGGAGCTGATGAATAAATGTGGGTGGTTGTGAGGGATATGCCAAGTAGACCAAAGGGAACTGTGAGGAATCTTCTGAAGATGTGACTTCCAGTTTCCAGGAGAACAAAAGATCTTGATCTACACCAGCAGCCTGTGATTCCTAGATTTTTTCTTCTTCATTCTCAAAGCTGCTGCTGCTGCTGCTGCTAAGTCACTTCAGTTGTTTCCAACTCTGTGTGACCCCACAGATGGCAGCCACCAGGCTCCCCTGTCCCTGGGATTCTCCAAGCAAGAACACTGGAGTGGGTATTCTCAAAGCTAGTGGTGATCAATCCATGCTTCACAGAACCCTAGGGTTCTGCGTAAAGATTATTTAGTGGGAGATGGATCCTCTTAAAAAGAGAGAACAAAACTTTAACTGCTGCTCTCTCTACCCATTCTCTGCCTGTTACGATACAATTTTAGCTTCTTCAGTCCCTTTCCAGTCCTGTGTCCTGGTAATGACATTATTTCCCCTTAGTGGAATATTGGGAGTTCCCAAACTCCCTGTCACTGTTTTATTGAGATAATCACAGAAGGTCAGTCATCTAGGGATAATCATAAGTCATAAGTAACTTTTACTTAATTCTCATCATATGGTATTATTTCCCTCATTTCCTTAGGAAGTTTTCAAATTTATAAGTGAGAATTTTACTCTTTACAAGTAGGTACTGTTATATGGTACTCTAGATCTTTGAGCTAGATCTCTGAGGTAGATTAACAAAACTTTTTATATTTCAATACAATACTGAGAGAAAAATGTACATAAAATATACATAAATAGGCAAGCCTATATTCTTTTAGTTCTCATAAACTTTTTACTCCATGCGTTTTCTAAAATGTCATTACTTGCATTAGAGATAGCTATGACATCCATTGGCAATCTCACACTCTTAAAGGAATCAACTTTTAAAGAAATACAAAAGGTTTTGTGCTATAATTAAGGAACATATGTCAATTTTCATGCAAAAGGACAACCCATGTTGCCATTAGAAACAGAAGTTAACGAAATAGAAAAGTTTAGCCAGAGAAATATATACTTGAAAATCACTTTTTCCATCACACAGAAAAGAAGCATGTATAAAGATGCAGAGTTTAAGGTCCTTTCTTCATGCAGTTCTGCTTACTTTTTATTTAGAGAAGCAAAATAAACAGTGCCACTTCAGCCTGTCCCTTGGAGTTTAAGTTACCGAAGGAAAGAAATCATGACTTTATCCTAGTAGAATTTTCCTTGAAAAGCAGTTGAATATTAAATCATGAATCACTAGTTTCTTAAAATATCTTTTAATATCTTGGGTAAAAATTGTAAAATAGCCTGCTCTCTGATTTTTAAAACAATTATTTGTAGTCATGCTTAAAATGCAATTTGTGCAAGGGGCTTTCTTTTTTGACTTTTTCCTTCCCTTAAAAAAAAAGAAAAGTTTAGACTCCCTAACATAGTCAATACTCTGAGAAAACTTGCAAATATTTATAACTGAACAACAAACCTATTAGAAGCTCAAAGGCAATTACCTCTTGTATAAATATGCCTTAGGCAGATTTCAACTAGTTTTTAAGAAGCAGAAGTTTAAGCTTGCTCAAGAATTTTATTCATGCAACAAAATTTGCATTATCTACTCTTATTTCCTGCCCTCTTCTCCTCTGGTTCCTTTCACTTCTGTCTACCATTTTTCAACATAGAAAGCATTATCTGGCCACAGCTACACAGTCAGAAGTCTTTGAGAAACATGTACCTGTGTCCTCTTGTTTAATTAAATACTTACAACCCCATTGTTTCTTTACCTTTAGACTCCAGTTCATGTTCTTATTTTAGATTACTCTAAGAAATCTCTCATTAGGTAATATCAGGATACAACATAGGCTAAAGTTTCATCCTTACCTTAGAATCTCTGCAGTTCTTTTTTGCCCCTTTCAGGTAAATATCCAATAACTAGGAATTAATTTGTACTTGGGATAACTATTTTCCAAAGTAACTAGTCTTGGCTCAAAAAAGACTTTAGCTGTTAATTATCTGTTAAAAATTATTGAAGTTTTTGCTTATATTTTTTCAAAGGTAAAAGATTTCTAAAGATAAATATAAAATATTTGAGACCATAACAGTGAAAGTATAAAACATCATGTTTGAGTGTTCGTTTACATTATTTAGAACTTATCTGAAGGTTTTCTGTGTCATGCAGAAAAACAGTTCCTTTGTAACTAATCTATACAGATTGCATAGAATTGGGATCCAGAAACAAGGTTCCTCTTGTTTACTTCCATTTTTGACAGGATAATAATATATTTCCCCTTGTACATTTTTAATCTTATCCTTTTAAGAGGGAATCAGAGTAGAAGAAATATCAGTATCAATACAATTGAATGCCTCTGAACCCCTACTAAGTTATGTTCTGTTCTTCTGTACAGTACAAAGAAATAAGTCATTTCTTTGCGTTGAGTTTACTTATAAGTAATTCAAATAATAACATATACAGGAAAAAATAATAACACAAGTGGTTCATGATACAAGAGTTACCGAAAAACATTTATTCAACAACTGTTTATTGAGTTCTGAGGATGTGCTAGGCACTTGGCTAAATGAGGGTATTTTAAAAATGAGGATAATTATGAACAAAAATGGTTGCTTTCCTCTAGGGAGATGAGGATAAAGAAGTAGGGACTGAGTGAGATAAGTCCTTTTTCTTTATCCTAGAAAAGTGAGAAGGCTTTTAAATGGAGGGTTGACATGACTGGTTGTATGTTTTGTTTTGTTTTGTTTTTTTTAAATCACCCGAACACCATGAGGAGAATTTAGTGGAGAATTTAAAAATAGAAGATGAGAGACAGAAAAAAGTCATGCCCTATTCCAGGCTATAGATGTGGTCTTAGAGGTGGTGGAAGTAGTAGAGGAGAAAAGAAAAGGGTTGTTATTTCTTTCTCCAGGGGATCTTCCTGACCCAGGGATCAAACACAGGTCTCCTGCATTGCAGGCAGATTCTTTACCATTTGAGCTATAAGTGAAGTGAAGTGAAGTGGCTCAGTCGTGCTCGACTCTTTGTGACCCCATGGACTGTAGCCTACCAGGCTCCTCCATCCGTGGGATTCTCCAGGCAGGAGTACTGGAGTGGGTTGCCATTTCCTTCTCCAGGAGATCTTCCCCACCCAGGGATGGAACCTAGGTCTCCCGCACTGCAGGCAGACACTTTACCATCTGAGCCACCAGGGAAGCTCATTTGAGCTATAGGGAAGTCCCAAATTCTTAGTCGTGTCTGACTCTTTGCAACCCCATGGAATAGTCCATGGAATTCTCCAGGCCAGAATACTGGAGTGGGTAGGCTTTCCCTTCTCCCTCACTGCAGGCGGATTCTTTCCCAGCTGAGCCACCAGGGAAGCCTGAAAAGGAAAGAGGAAGATAGAAAAAGGAAACAAAGTAGATAGATTTTGAAAAAATTATTAAGAAATAAAATCAAAAGGATATGATAATCAGAGACTAGGGGGAAAACAAGAATTAAATCTACTCTGATTCCTTGTTTAAAGGTTGAAGGCCATGTTTTTTGGCTTAATTGATGGCTTATAGTGCTGTATACAAAAATAGAAAACACTGGAGGAAAAATGTATTTGAGAGGAAGTTTTTATGAATCCGGTTATGGAAAAATTCAGTTTGAGGAGCCTATAAGACATTTAGGTTGAGATGTCAAATATTCAGTTAGAAATAAAAGTCTGGCAATAGAAGAAAATGTTAAGCTAAAGATTTGAGAGTCTTCATCAAATGATCGCATTATATACTTTGATGAGCTCTCTTAATCAAAATATAGAATAGAAAATAAAGTGATTTAGATTAGGATTCTCTCACTATGAATTAGAAAACTCTGGCAACATTTCATGGGAAAGAGGGCTGGATCATGAAAAGAGGTAGAATATAGATAAGAAAGAGAGAGAAATGAATGAAATGGCAGGAACAAAATAAAAATATAAATAAATAGATTGTAAAGATTTTGGTTACAAGTAAGATAAATACCAACGCAAACTGGCTTAATAAAAAAAAAATTGGAACCTATAAATTTACACATAACTGAAAGTTTCAGGGTATTCCACCTGCAAGCAGCGGTCTGTCCATGGGTGATACCCCAAGATCAGAGCTCAGATACTTTTTTTTCCAAGTTATTTTTTTGGTGTTGACTTAAGTTGTGTCAAGTTCTCCTCTGATGATCCCAAGATGATTGCTAGTAGTTCCAGATGCTATATGTTCATATGCTCATGTCCAGCAAGAAAAAGTCTTGTTTGTTTTTGCATAATAAGGCAATGAAAACCCCAGAATGGAGGTCATTGAACTATTAAGATTGTATGCTTATCCCTAACATTTGTAGGTAGAGGTTGAGATACACAGATTATTTTTAATTAGTCCAGGTATACCTCTGGAGTGAAGATAAATCCTCTCACTAAACTACTCAAAGTATTAGGAAGGGAGGATAGGAAATCTAGGTGTTACATTATAAGAAGTCTTAAATACCAAGTTAAAGACCTTATTCTTAATTTAACATACCAAAAAGAGTTCTTGTATTTTGAACTGAAGCAAGATCCAATGAAATTATTTCAAAAAATTAAGTCTTGAGGCAACTATAGTACATATGGCAATGTTTAAGAAAAAAAAAGAAGTCTGTTAAAATAGCCTACAGCAATACTTTAGGAAAGAGAAAGTGAAAGCCAAACTGTGATTGAGTAAAAATGTTGATGAAAGAAGACAGTAATGAAGTAATGGATATGACAGTATTTCAGATGAATCCATGGGACTTAGCAAGATAGTAAGAATAAACTTTATGGTGGAACTTCAAAATCTTCCACTGAGATTTCAAATAAGGTGATAACTTTGGCACTGAGGCAAAAATGGAATCCTTTCTTTGACCATAATACTTGACCCTTTTCTTCTAGTCTTAGCTCTGAGCTAGGCTTTTCTTTTTTTTCTTCTTTTTAAAATAAATTTATTTATTTTAATTGGAGGCTAATTGCTTTACAATATTGTAGTAGTTTTGCCATACATTGACATGAATCTGCCACGGGTGTACATGTGTTCCCCATCCTGAACCCCTCTCCCACATCCCTCCCCATCCCATCCCTCTGGGTCATCCCAGTGCACCAGCCCCGAGCACCTGTTCTAGTTAGCATCTCCTTGTGACCTATTCAGAGAAGGCAATGGCACCCCACTCCAGTACTCTTGCCTGGAAAATCCCATGGACGGAGGAGACTGGTAGGCTGCAGTCCATGGGGTCACTAAGAGTCAGACATGACTGAGCGACTTTAATTTCACTTTTCACTTTCATGCATTGGAGAAGGAAATGGCAACCCACTCCAGTGTTCTTGCCTGGAGAATCCCAGGGACAGGGGAGCCTGGTGGGCTGATATCTGTGGGGTCGCACAGAGTCGGACACGACTGAAGCGACTTAGCAGCAGCAGCAGCAGTGTGACCTATTACTTCCCACACGCACAACTTTCCTGGAAGTCAAAAGAAGGCAGGTTACAAACTCAGAATGAAACCTGCCCTTCACTCCACTGAATGAGAACTTACAGATTACATGACTGCTTAAACTTTTTTAGCATTTGTCAACTTACAATGAGTGTTAGCAAGCAACAGAACACCCAGTGGTTTAAACAAGTACAATTTCAAAGGAAGAAGTTAGTAGTGTTGGTTCAGCTGCTTGTCAGTAATAAGGCTGGTATCTTTGCATTTTCCTTATGTTTTACATCATGGTGACAAGATGACTGCTCTGCCCCCAAGTATTGTAGCCTCATTCAAGGCTAGCAACTGTGTGGTAAAGAGCAGAGGAACAGAAATTTTTCTGTTTATCAATAAAGCAAATTGATTGCCTGGATTTCTTTCCCAGTGTACTTCTGATAGTTCATGGGCCAGAACAGGGTCACATGACCACTCAGCAGTAAGGGAGACCAGAAAGAACATTTGATTTTTTTGTTCTCTGTTTTGTGAATCATAGCAAGAAAGTTGGGAATGTTTTTTGGGTGACCAAATTGTAAGTTCTCCCATGAAACCCATCATTCTACAGTGTGTTCTGTGCTTACATATGTATTACACTCTTATTTTGTATTTGACTTGGTATTTCTCCATACATGATGCCTCCTCTACCCTTTGGGATAATATCTGCATGATTAATTTCCAATTTTGAAAATGGATCTTTCATTCTCTTTTTCCATTAGCTACTACTAATATCTGTTTAACTCATGCAATAAAGAAGCTAGAATTAGGCAACATATATTGACTACAAAGGATATTATTTTTATTTATGTCTAATTATCTTGTGAAGCATTATCCATGTGTAGTAAAATATAGCAAAAGTACTAAATGATTCCATAGGGATTTAGTGAATATATCATGTCTTATCTTTTATGAGGTATGATAGAGTCTTGCATAAGAATATATTTTTAAAAGGCCTCATCAACCTTGACTGAGAAAGAAATTCAGCACCAAAATGTAGCACCTGCATATCAAAAATGAAATTAGTAATTATATCACTTGATGCAATGTTTAGAAAAATAGTCAATTAAAGCTGTATGAATTCAACCAGAATCCTCTGAGGCAAGAGCATCATGCAATTCTGACTTCACAATGACATGAAATTTTAAATGACAACTGTGCTAAATCAGGGAGCAGCAAACCCAGGCCAAGTTTAAATTTAGTAACACTGCTAGTTTACTGAAAATAACCTTCTCCATAGCAGATTCTCTATGAATTTCAGGTGACCGACTACTTGTTTTTCTATTCTGTTCAGAGGTAATCAGGAACCGAGAGGCTTCAGCATTGTCTTCCCTTCTCAGTGGCATTTCTGGTGTCCACCTCAGGAGTCTCCTTGGCCAGCCTTGATATACTCAGAAATTAAACAGAGGATCCACTGCACATACTCTTCTTGAAAATTTTCATCGTGTATGTTCAGAACTTATCAAATAAGCATAAGGATTTGAAGGTAAGAGAACTTTGGAAGTAACTCACATTCTTATGTAACTCTTAATTACATCAAAAAGTGAAAATTAAATCTATTTTTAAAAAAATACAAAAGTAAAAGAAATAATTGAATATAAGGAAAAATAGCTAGCTATGTGTAGTTAGTTCTACAGCAAAAAAAAAGGGGGGAATAAAATACAAAGTTTAAAAGTTTTATATGTCATATAAATATAAATACAAGCATGGCACAGTGGTTATCTTGATACCTGAAATCAGTTTCACACAAAAAAGCATGGCATACAGTGGTTCTCAAATTTTAATATGCATAAGAGTTAAATGAGGGGAGAAGGAGGTTTATAAAATGCTGACTCCTGAGCGTATTTCACAGAGAGATTCACTATGGTCCAGCAATTTGCATTTCTTACAGCTACTCACCCTCAGATGATCCTGATGAAGATGGTCCTTAGACCTTTAAGAAACAGAGAAATTAGCATTTAAAATAATGTACTTCTAATTTTCAAACTACATTAGAAGGGATTTTGTGTGGCTTATTTCCTACAGTCACAGAGTAAATAAGGAAAGCATACTTTAAATTAGTGCTAAATTAGTATTCCTTTTTTGACCCCCCAAATTGAATTATTAATCCTTTCTAATATTCTTTTTTTTTTTAATTTAGTCTGGTGTGCTAATTCCCAGATGTCCCTATCTCTCTTTTAGAGTGACAGCCCTGTCATGGCTCTCTTCAGCTGCTTCTGTGTTCCACCTAATGTTTTGGTTTATTCAGATGTCTATGGATCTAATTCTAAGAAATATCTAGATGATAATAATGAACTACTGCTGAGGCTGGTTAAGTATTTCTTTCTTTTCTTTTTGTGAGGGTTTGTCTTTTCATTTTGAAAACTCAGCCTTAGAATTCAAAAGAACAGATCTGCGTAATATGCCTTTAGCTACTCTTTTTTTCCTCTGCAGCTTAAACCTTAAAAATTGTGTGCTGTATTTATAACAGGATACATGTATATTTGTTGAATATCACTTTATTTTATTTTTTTTTCTGTATTTCATTTAGCAACTTCATCTTTATTATTTGTGATTTTAAGTTTATAAAAGATTTGCTTTTTATTTCAGTAAAAGAAGTGATTGGTATGGACATATCCAGACCTTAAATTGTGATGATTTTTTTAAAGATTCGGTATGATTTTTTTTGATACTTTTATAGTGAAGAATGAAGTTTTTAATCAAAATCTGTTGAATTTCAGGCTTGTTGCTATTTTCTGTTAGTCTTTGTGTGAACTGATTCATATTGTATAGATTTTCTTGTCCATAAAATATCAAAAGGCAAGAATAAATCTTTAATCAAAAAAAGTGTGCCCCTATAACTCAAGTTAGCTATGCATGTTATTTATTAATATTACACAAAGAAAATTAGTATAGTCATATGCATAAAATAAAGCAGCATAAAAGTTTAAAATATATATATAACTGAATCACTTTGCTACTCACCAAAAACTGACACAACATTGTAAATTAACTATACTTCAATAAAAATTTTTAATAATAAAATGGAAATAAAGTTATACTTAAAGTAACTATAACAAAAGATTTGCAGAATTGTTTTAACTATAATGATGAATTTTCATGTACATTTGCTGTCAGAACTGTCCTTAATAATAAGATTGCCATCTGATGATAAAGTTCTAAAATTTGTAGTAAACAAGATGATAAAAATTCTTAAATATGTAGTACATAAGTTTAAGGTCAACAGAGTCTCCAAATAAGATTTCATAAAGTTTTTAGTGTAGATCTTCTATAATACTTCTGTTTCAAAAAAATAGAAACTACTCTTTCACCCTTTCATGGAGAAAAAATGGAATTATGTCTTCAAATGAGCCACATTTATTATCATTGGTGTATTTATCTTAAATTGTGGCTCCGTAAAGAAAACTTACGATGTAGTTTTAGAGAACCTTAGTGAAACAACCTCCATACCCATGAAGTAAAATATACAATAAAGAGTAAATTACAGAAACTTTATAGAAGCATAAAGTTTTAGAGCAAAAATGGAGCATTGAGATCTTCTAGCCTAGTCCCTTCATGTACTACCAAACTTACTGGTAAAAAGCTTAATTCAAAAGAACAGTAAACATCAGTCTGGTCAGGTATGACTTATTAACAAGGAGAAACTAACCAAATATTTTGCAATATTTATGTCTTGTATGAGAAAATGAAGTTTGAAGAAGCGAAGAAAGTACCTGGGTACTTATAATTTGACTTGAAGTCATAAATTATTTTGGTTGTCAGTAGATAATCTACCATGACATTAATCTAGAAATGAAAGTAGCAAATTTAGGTTTATTTCAGGCTGGCCTATCTGTATCTGGAAGTCTGATATTGAGAGGGTAAAAGAACTGAAAGAAGCATTGAGCTTTAGAGCAGTAGAGCCATCTGGGACCATTCGGTATAGGAGAAAGGTCATTCAAATATATGAGAATCTCTGGGAAGTATTAGTGTTATTTTGAAACAGTGTAATAATGATATTTGTGAGATGTCCAGGATAATTAAAATGTGTTTATTATTCTCAGTTTACGAAATTGGAAGGTCATTTAAATTTATGTAGCAAAATCCCATGGACGGGGAGCCTGGTAGGCTGCAGTAGGGGTCACGAACAGTCGGACACGACTGAGCGACTTCACTTTCACTTTTCACTTTCATGCATTGGAGAAGGAAATGGCAACCCACTCCAGTGTTCTTGCCTGGAGAATCCCCAGAACCAGGGAGCCTGGTGGGCTGCTGTCTATGGGGTCACACAGAGTCGAACACGACTGAAGTGACTTAGCAGCAGCAGCAGCAGCAGCAGCAAAAGTGAAGTTATTAATGTGGCAAAATACTCATAATATATTATAATGGAAACAACAAATTATAAACCATGTTGTGATGTGGTTCTCATTTTTATTAAGAAAAACTACAATGCATAGGAAGAAAATTGAAATGATCTACCTCATAATATTATTCATGGTTATGATCAATCAATGAGGTTGTGGTTGATTTTTATTGCTCCTCAGGATTTATAAAACTTTTTCTAAAGTATATCATACTACAGTAATTTTAGTTTTTTTTTTTTAAGGGCTGAGAGAGTGTTTAGTTATCTGGGAAGTTCACTTTCACAGAACTGTAAGATAGCCCTGCTAACAGTTATCTAAAATAGCCTTTAATTTTCTTCCAGTTAGGTCAAAATGAATTTTAGATGTAATTCTTAATTTGTGGAATATTGCAGAAGATAAATTTCTCAAGTTTATCTCCTCACCAAACACTGAAATTTTTGAATTATGACATTAATTTCTTAAAATAGTCTTTATTTCTGTATATGTATCATGTAATTCCAGTTTGTTTTCAAGAATTTTCTAACTATAATAGCTTGCTCCATTTGGAAGATAATTTTATATATTTGGTTACATTAGTGTTAATATGTCTTTGTTCTTTAAATCTCCGGTGTAACATACGGTTAGTCTTACAATTATTACTACCAGCTGCGGTTGGCCTATGATTTTGTTCATTCTGTTTGAATCCAAAGTAATTAGCTCTTTAGTTTAATGACAATATTTGTTAATGGGTTTTTAGGGCCAAATTCTGCTGTTAGAGAGTGGGTGGTATATTTGAAGATAGAATCTGGCCCTTATGTTTTAAGCATAAGCTGTGTAATTTGATTTCAAAATGATGGTTTAGAGAGTTTACAGTAGGAAAATGAAATCTGCATTTATCTGAAGTTTGTCAGTTTCAAGAAACAGAAAATGAAAGTGAAAATTTATGTAAATGAACAGCAAACCTACTCTAAATTCTCCAATACAGCTATTCTATTCTTTATATTGTATCACTTCATGCATAGTTGGAATAAGAAATGAAATATGTCCTGTCACATAAGGGAAATTACCTAATGTCTGCTTGTAATTATCATTTCATTTCTTATGAAATATTTTTGATCATTGTATTTTTTCCAGCTTTATGGAAATGTAATTGACATATAACATTGTGTAAGCTTAAGATATACAATGTGATGATTTGATACTTTTATATAATGCAGTTACCAGGATACCATGATTACCATGATTAGGTTAGTTAGCACATTCATCACCTCACCTAAGTAAGAGGAGATATCTTAAATGTTCTCACCACACACATGAAAACTGATCATTCTATTTTTGAAAGACTCATGAAGTGGAAAGAATGTTTGCTTGGGGATCACTAGGATTCAAAGTCAGACTCAGTTTCCTGGTGGTGGAGTGACCTTGGGAAAATCTCTTAACCTCTCCCTGGGCCTGTTTTTTCTTCCTAAAATGATGGCTTTGTATCAGATGATCCCAGTAGTCACTCTAAAATAAGTCTGACTTGCTTTAAAAGAGGGTTATGGGGAAGATGCAGCTTCCTAGGTGAGTCAGTGATAAAGAAGCTGTCCTCCAAGGCAGGACACACAGGACACACGAGTTCAGTCCCTCAGTCAGGAAGAACCCATGGAGGAGGAAATGGCAATCCACTCCAGTATTCTTGCCTGGAAAATCCCATGGACAGAGGAGCCTGGAGGGTTACAGCCTATGAGGTTGCAAAGAGCTGGACACGACTAAGTGAGTGAGCCTGAGCAGGATGAGGAAGACACAGAGAAGGTGAGGAAAATGCAATGACTTGAGCTAAATGAGTAAACGGATTATTAGGTCTACTAAAAGGTACTCTGGAGAACTTTCCTACAATGACTTGTTACTTTTATTCTGTAGAAAAGAGAGATATTGGGAGAGTCTATATAGAATAAATTGTAGGTTAATCTGTTGGAAATTTACAAAGAAATCAATTTTGGCAAAACTTAACAACAAAATGAAACCCACCTAGTAACAGTTGAGATATCCAACAATGAAACAGGGTGCCTTGGGAGATAGTGATTTCACTCCCCATCATTACAGGAAAAGAAAAGGGGCACCAAGGATTTTATGACCTGCCAAACTAGCCTCAAGGTGTAAAAGTTAGAGGCACATATTCTGGACATAGTAGAATTCAGCAAATATTGTTGAGCCCTTCTTGAAGCAACTATTAGAGGACAAACTCCATCAAACCAAGAGATGACTATAGACACTGCTGCAAAAGGACTGCTTGTGAGCATGGAATGCATTTAATTCTAAAACAAATATGGAGTTTAGAGTGACACAAAATAGAGCATAAAACTATAATATCATATAGAACTAAAGTAACTGACAAAATTATAAGGACACAGCAGAAAGAAATTGGTGCATAAAGTTAGTTGACTGCTTTATTTGCAATATCTATGAATCAGTAGATATTATTTAAAGCTGACAAATCAAGTCATAAAAATATAAGCTAGAAAAAAGATATTAAGAAGTCATAAAATGCTCAACTTTAGGTGGCAAAGAGTGAGAGGAGAAATGCTACTTTTTCTATAGTTATAAATTAGAGGAAAATGTGTACTCTAATAAGTATTCTTAAGAAGTTAGATGCATATACTAAGCAAAGAAAACATCATAAAATGAAAGTCTTTTAAGACTTTAAAAGCTTTAATAGAAGCTTGAAAATATTATGACAAATAGGTTGTCATATCTTTCATATCAATAAATGGAAAGAAATACATGGATTTTTTTAAAACAAAATATTTTCAGACTGGATCACAGTGCAGAACCAGGGTACAGACACCAGGATACAACAAAAGCAAAGTTATTCAAAAATTTGAATGTGAAAGGATATGTGGACTAGAGTAAAGGGGATGGACAGGCTGTTAAAGCAATAGTCTAGACAAGCTTTGAGAAGGGAAGTGGAAAGAGAAAGACATAGATGTAGTGCATCTTTTGAAGGAAAAATTACCAAAACTTGAACTCTAACTGGTTAGAGGGGATAATGAAGACAACAAGGGCCTGGAGACTGACCCTGTGTGTAAGTGAGAAGGCTGCATAAATTGGATTTTTACTGTAATACAACAGGGAGCGGATGGGAAGGTGAAGGTGGCAGAGTCACGCATAGCCATTGCTGGCGCTAGGCACTGAGATGAGTCGCACTTGGCCGCACTGCGCAGAACCCTGCAAGTTCCATATGGAATCTCCTTTCAGGGCTTTATGGTCAGTCTACCATTACGGTAGTTGTTGGCACTTACTATTTTAAGATTTATAAAAATAACATTTTCTCTTCACATTTACAATTACTCTTTGGATATTCAATTCAAACTTGCATTTCCCCTGATGTTTGGTACTTTTCTGATGGCATGTTTCTAATTGTTTGAAAACAACTGTGGCTAATGGGATTTTTGCTTCAGTGAAATATGTAGAATATCACATATTTTCTCTGTCTATATCAGTATATTTCAAGCCTTTTAGACACTGGATCTTTGCCTTACAACCCAGTACACATATCCAACTGTTTATCTAGTCCATTAAAATGATACTAAAAACAATTTAAAAGGTGTACTAGACAAATACAATCTAAAGAAATTAGGAGGTCGAATCTTAATATCAGAAAAAGTGATGTTTAGGGTGAAAGGTATTAACTAAAACAAAAGAGAAGCTTTCTGTGAATGCTGATGTGTAATACATAAGACATACAGTTAGGAGTAAATAATGACTTTAAGCAAGGGCTACCATAGGAGTTTGTTCAGCAGACAAACTTCTAAAAATATCCCAAGAAATATATATAGTCCATATTTTAGGTGCTGGACTAAAATGAAAGAATGTCCCCTTCTATATTATAATGTAAACCATGTATATGAAATTTATTTTCAAGAGAAAGTTTTGATATCAAAGATAATTAAAACTACCTATTAACCAAGAGTTAAGTACTTGATTATCTACCATTTTCTTTATTTTCAACAAAAAGTATGTCAAGTTGCTTCTCTTTGTGAAAAGAAAGATAGCTTCCACTAAGGCTGTAAATGTACACATTATACTTGTTTGATTTGAAGAAAAGTGGGATGTTTGAATTCCCCCCACCCCAACGGGTATTCTTAACAGCAGGGTATAATTTCAGAGTTTTTGCAGTCAAGAGGTTTTCTGCTGAGCAGAAATTCTCATTCAGTTTAGGAATCTAGAGTATAATAATTTTCCTATCCTGCTCACAACAGGTTTCCTGGCTTCATTTTCCAGACTCCTAAGTTGAGTAGAAACAGCTAGGTAACTTCAGTTCCAGGTTAACACATCCTTTAAGCATAGTCCCATTTACTCAACTTAGTTATATTGGAAAGCCGCTTAGCTTCACAGTGAGATGGAATACAGTTGAATTGCTTTCCTATTGTAATACCTATTTATAATAAATGCAAAGTGGTTTGTGATGGCAAACTTTGAGAGCATGAAAAATTATGAGGGGAAAGAAGCTTATTTTTTCTGACCTAAAATTATAAAGAAATGCCATGTGGATGTCAGCATGTGACAGTCCTATATTAAAACAAAAGGAGAAAAATATTCAAAAAAATTTTTAAGAAGCTATTATATTTTACAGTAGCATCTTTTTCTAGATGGCACAATTTTTCTAATTTGCATACATTGTCTTCAATTTAATTTCTTTGTCGCTCAGCCTCAACTTCAACCATATGCCTCAAAATTTCCTTACTTTGAGAAAGTAAAGATTGCTTAAATACCATCTTTTTCCTGCTAGCATTCGAATAATCATATCTGTGATAAAGTCAAAGTAAATTATGTACACCACATTATTGTAATGTAGGTTACTAAGATATTGGCCTCATCTTTTGAACACAAAAATTCTAGATGGCAGTTTTATCAAGTTGGATCAACTCAAATAGATTTGATGGGTGTCAGAGTCTCTATTTGACAACCATGAGCTCTTCTAACTTCATACAGGTACTCAGGGAGTTCACTTTGCTTTCATTAATTGCTTTTCTTTAGCAAGTAAGGTACATGTGCACCATCTCATGACAGCTACATTTTCATTGTGCCTGCTCAACGCTGCCAAATTCAATGGCTGATTTTTTTATAGCAGAAGAAGTAAATGTCCAGCCAAATCCAATATGAACTTTATAAGCTATATTGGCTTGATGGGTTTTTTTTATGTGTAGCGCTGTGATTTTAGCTGAAAATCAAGACCCATACCTAGATGTATTTTATTCCACTACAAACTATTTCTTCATTAATTCAACAAATATTTGGTAATAATTAGTGAGTGTCAGGCCATCCTAGGACTTAAGATGCATCAATGAGCAAAATATGGCCTTCTCTTACAACATGTAGACTATAAAAAATAATTATAACAAGTGAATTATGTAGATTCATAGATGATGACTAAGTATAAAAGAAAGAAAACATAGACTAAAGGTAAAATGAAGAGTGAATAATATAATAGGAGTGGGATCAGATCCAATACTGTTCGCACCAGCTCTTCTGGCAAGTGTTTTCCTATGTTCATTTTTGTTGTCTTAAGACCAGAATATGGGGACTTGGAAGGTGGTGTGTGTGTTAGTCGCTCAGTCATGTCCATGGAATGCTCCAGACAAGAATACTAGAGTGGGTTGGAGGGTGGGGTCCATTATCAAATGAACATTGCTCACATTTTTTTTATACCAATAAGCTTCTATACATTGACATTCATACTTGAGATACCCACCTTAGAGTGCCCAAAGTAAAGTATTCAACTGCATGTGTTTATTAACTTTTAGCTTTAGAGCTTGGTTTGATCATAAGTAGTTTTCTCCAGAGGATGCAGTGGAATTTCCAAAAGGGTCAAATAATCAATAAAATGTTACTTTAAATTTAAATTTCTTTCTTTTGTTCTGATAATTTATAATTCATAGAGTAACTTTATAGTATTAGTATAACCATATTCATCAGTAATGTTATATAGTGCCTAATTAATTCTAGAAGACTCAAATGTGAAGTTAGAGAATGTATTAATTTCTGGATTAATCTGGATTTTGAAAGTATTTTTGGACAGTTTAGATTCTTTCTTGATTCCCAGAAAAATAAGGACTGAACTCCAAATTTGAGTACATATTTTTTAAAAAACCCATTACTCATTTCTAATTTAGTTCATTTTGTGATGCCATTTTAAGAATTATTTTCATGTTGATAACCATGTACATCACTAACTACCAGAGCTATAGAATCAAAGTCTGTTTGATCTGGAAGTGATCCCAGAAATTCTAGTCCAGCTGCCTTTATTTTACAGGTGTGAAAACTGTGTCCCAAAGAGGATAAGTGATTTGTCCAGGTTGGATGGTGTGTGTAGGTCTATGAAGCCCATTAATAGTAGAACTAGTACAGGAATCTGTTCTTTAAAAATTCCAATCCAAAAGTATTTTTGATAAATCCCTTTACCTGAGATTTCTCAATGCTTATTATTAAAATACTGTTTCCTTTAAATTAGGGCTTCCCTTGTGGCTCAACTGGTAAAGAATCTGTTTGCAATGGGGGAAACCTGGGTTCGATCCCTGAGTTGGGAAGATCTCCTGGAGAAGGAAAAGGATACCCACTCCAGTATTCTGACCTGGAGAATTCCAGGGACTGTGTAGTCCATGGGGTCACAAAGAGTCAGACAAAACTGAGCGACTTTCACTTCATTTCCTTGAAGGAAATGAATAAATTAAGGGGAGTTTATCATACTTTTGAATTTCATGAAGTCATCTGATTAGTGAATGTGCCTAAACTCCAGAAATGGCCTGTTATTTGGCAACCTCTTCAGCTCTATCAAAAGTAAATTTTTTTTAGAATGATTTTTAAAGATTTTTTTCCTTTATATATTAAATGATTTATGAGTCACAAAATTACTTACCTATTGATCACTACATATGGCAAAAGTATAATACAACATTATTATTTTTCAATAAATTATGGAAGGAGACAGTCATATATAGTAAAGTGCTGAGTTTAGAAAACAGCTTAAGTAATATCTAGGCCCTGGGTTGTTCAGTCTTTAGAAAATGATGCAGAGTTATGTGAGAACTCTCTGAATCCTCATAAGGGAAAATTATGTAACTCACTGGAAAATAATGCCAGTAGATTTAATAGAGCAGAGAGGCAATATATTCAAAACACAAAGCAAAGTATGAAAAACTCTGTCTGCTAAGCCTAGGGAATTTCATATGCAAAAAACTTAAACAATTAAAGCAGTATCAATTAATTTTCTAAGACAGTTTTTAGTTTCAGCATTATAATACATCTTAAACTGCTATATATTTGGTTCTTGTAAATGGATTCTAAATTTGCTTGAAATGAAGGATATGACCATGGCTTTATATAATGATATGTATATAATATAATGGTGTTTCTCATTGCACAGAATAGAAGGTTCACATGTATTTCCAGGCATAGCATTTATAAAACCAACATAATTTAAATTTTAAATATATTAAAAAGGATGTATAGCATTAGGTACATGACCTTAAATGATTGATGAAGATCATTGTGGAAAACAGCTGTCAATAACCCGAGTCCAGAAGACTTAATGAGTACTTTGTGAACTTAGCAGCATTTTAATGGTTTTGTCTAATAGTGAATGAAGAAAATGAATAATTCATCCAGTTTTTACTTCTGCTTTTGTACAGTTGTAAATCCTATGACTACCAAGCTAAAAATTGGATCTTCTACCTGTTCCAATATCCATGACACAATTCAATTATAGTAATCTATAATCAGTAAAATTAATTGAAAATTATAACTTAAAAGTACATCTGGTTCTTATTAATGTGATGACATTATTAGCATTCTAGCATTAGGAATTTTAGATTGTTTCTTATTTTTAACAATAATTTTTAAAGGATGTTTAAGAAAATATAAAGCTAATATACTTCAGATTACTAACGGAAAAAGAAACTATGAATATAACTGATTGATTGAATTCATTTTGTCAGAAACCCTTAGTAATATCCTTGGAAATTTCTCTTTTCCTCTCCCCTTGCCCATGAATATTTATGGTTTAGAAGGCAGCAATATTTTTTGCATATTCTTTTCCCAAAAGTGCATTATTTTTTTTCCATTTTTAATCACTTCATGGATGAATTGGTCTCTGAGAGCCAAGGGAATTAGTGGGCCAGACTTCCCTTCTACATAAACCTATGGGTCCAAGAGTACCTTCATTCGTCTCTTGGGCTGAGGAAATGGAACATATCTTTGCCTTTCACTGTCTTTTCACACATTATGTTAATTAGTAAGAATAAAGGTAATGTGATTGGGGGTATAGTTTGACAGACAGTATCAGGTAATATAGCACCCAAATTATTATAAGCTAGAAATAGTGCCTTGGGGCACCACATTTATTGTGAATAAGTATTTACATTTTACACATTTTTGTCTAGAGTTTAGACTTGCATAATAAATCATACCATAGAAAGTAGAATTGTTTTCAAAATGTTAACAAAGAAATATCAAATGCAGTTTCTTCCCACAAAGAACTCTTAATCTATTTGGACAAGTAAAGCACAGAGGCATAAGAAGTCAGATGATACCAGAGTTGATAATAAATTAAAAATTTTATATTTATTGCCATTGCCATTATAAATTATCTTTTTATATTTCATATATAAACAAATTCAGTGCATACAGAAGCTTAAGCAAAAAAGTACAAAAGCATTTATTTGTTTTGTGTTGACAGCAGAACATATTTCCTAATGACTTGTACTCTATACATAGGAAAGTTAGGTGCTTGACTCTTAACAGTGATCAAATGATACAGCCTAAGGTTAGGCTAAATCACGGCATTGCATTTCCCATTTTCTCACCATAGACTGTCTAAATCCCAGCTTGATCCTAGCTTGTCAGGAAATAACATCTTTCCTTCAAAATTTTGTATCTCCTAGAAAACTTAAGGGCCTTTCAACCAAGTTTTTGCTCTTTCCAAAAGAACCAAAAATTTTAACACTGAGGTATTGTTTCCTTTATGAAGAAATATTTTTATACCAATATATGTTTGGCTAAATATCAAGGACATTTGTTACTGAAACTAGAACTGCTTAGTTGTTCAGGTAACAAAATGGATTGTTTCAACTTTATTTTGTAATTTGTGATTGAGAACTGTCACTATGGCAAGCAAAATCACCTAAGTACTGATCTTAACTTGATGAGTTTACGTCCCCATTAACCCATTTTAAGTTGAAATTATTCTAAGTAGGACATGTGTTTCAGACACCTGACCTAACAAACATCATAGCTTAGGCCTCACTTACCTTAAATGTGCTCAGAATATTTACCTTGGCTTACAGCTAGAGAAAATCATCTAACACATAGTCTATTTTATAATAAAGTATTGAATGTCTCATGTAATGTGTTGAATACTATACTGAAAGTGAAAAGCAGAATGGTTGTTTAGGTACAGGACAGTTGTTAGTGCGTCAGTTGTTTACCATTGTGATTATGTTCCAGGAGCTTACTACCTCTGCCTAGCATCAAAAGAGAGAGTATCCTGTTATTGCTAGCCCCAGATCTAAATTCAAAGCATGGTTTCTACTGAGTGCATATTACTGTTGCACCATTGTAAAGTCAAAAGATCGTAAGCCAGGGACCATCTATAGCTACATAACTGAATGTTTATTAAAATCACACAGGAAGGTAACAAATATTTAGGCTAACTCTAAAGTCATTTTGTTGTTGTGGTTCAGTCACTAAGTCAAGTCCAACTCACTGTAATGTGAGGAAAAAAGGAAGTCCCGTTTTTTTTCAGTTTAGTAGTAGAGCTATCCATGACTTGATTCCCTGATAACATAACAGGGGTGGTACAGAATAACACTTAAGAAGGTGAATTCTGGAATCATACTGCCCAAGTTCAAATCCCTAGTTCTGCTGCTTACTGTGTGATCTTGGACACTTTCCACTCACTGTCTCAACTCTCTCATATGTAAAATACAGATGGTAACACTGTCAACATCTTAGGGCTATTGGAATTAAAGGAAATGAGTCACATAAAATACTTTGTAAGGTTCAATAATTATAGACTACTCACATTGCTACTATTCCACATGGTCTCTCTTGTTTTCTCAAAAATGAAATCTTAATCATGCATCACTTTGAATCCTGATTGTTCCTTCATCTTCTCTGTTTCATTCACCTATATATAATTATATAATTGTGTGTACATATGGCGTATACATAACTATACAGGAATTGCGAAAATAGTCAGGTAAGAGTGTTTAATGGAATGCTTTCATTCTCGGAATAATGATTGCCTTTAAATCTGTAGCTTGGGACAAGATTTAAATGACAACCTAATGGCTTTGTCGTCACAACCACATAAAGGGTCTGTCAAAATGTGTACATTTATGCATATGGGCATGGTTGGTTAGGCTTTGGGTTGAAATTGAACCCACCCAACAAGTTATTTCATCAAAACAGTGCCCAGAAATGTTTTCATTTTATTGCTTAGTGGTTAGCTTTCCAGCTAAACCCTTTAGAGAAAGGAGTAGGTGGGTGGTCAGAAGAGTGTGGGGCAGGAGGTTCTGTCCCTCCAGATTGTTGAGCAGCTGGAGTGAGTTGTGTTTAACTCACACTTGACAACTGTCCATAAGCTTTTAATCATTCAGAGAGCTTTCTTGAAGCAGCGGCTGCCTTAAGCACCACAGAACCAAAAGAAAAATACAACTGCCCAAAGTATCAAAGCTTTCCTCCCACCCTCTACCGCTCTGAGAGCTTTTACCCACTTTGGGCAGCCATGAAATTGCTCTCCATCTAAAACCATACAACCTTCTGAATCTAGAAAAGGACTCTTCAGGAACACTGAACATTCATTTAAAAAAAAAAAAAAGAAAGAAATGAAGAGAGGATGTTTCTGGACACTACTAAAGGTTTTCTGAGTTGGACTAGAAAGTTCATTAGTAACCATTTTGGCTGAATAGCTTGTTTGTGTACTTTAACTCATTCTCTAATTCTCTTTTTGTCAGCTGCCTTAGATAAAGAAACAAAGGCTATGAGATGAGAAGGTGTAATTGTGTCAAGTGTTCCACCATGTTGATGGTGGAACCTTCCTTCTTGCAGAGATAAAATGTGTCATTGGATTGCCTCCTGATCATCATCAGTGAAGGTCTGTTTACTTTTTGAGATCTATGGAGTATGAAAAAGAATAACAGTTTGTGTCATAACCAAAGGTGCCTGCATTTGTAATGTGCTGGGTTCACTTGTGCATTGTGGCACTGGGCTCTGCCAGACGTTTGAAGAGACTGCTGCAGGTTAATAAGTTGCATGCCTGCATGCATGATTTGATTTACTCCAGGGTCTAGCCACTGCATTCGCCTTTATTTGTTAACCTAGCAGAACATTATTTATTAATGAGTTCTTCATGCTTTATTAAGTCTAATGTCAAAACACCTCTGTGGGACCCTACTAGGCATGTTTTCTCTTTGTGGTAATGCCTTCCAAAAGAAATGAAAAATTATTCAGCAGTGCTCCAGTTAAAACCCAACAGATATCAGTTCAATTTCTCTTGAACCTGTCAAATGGTATTTCTCAGTCTTTGTGAAAGATGCAGTATGGAATTGAAATTAAAGAATGCCCTCTTTCAGATGCCAGTAATTGCAGTCCCCACAAAACAAAGCAAATCTGTGGCCCTAGAAGATGGATTCTTCAGCAAGGCAATGCTAACAAGTTTAGCAAGAGAGGAAAAACAGAGTCAGCCTCTACAGTAGTCATGAGGAAGTATAGTTTATGTGGATATCATAGTAATTTTAGATTAGAAATAAAGTGAAATAGCTAAGGACATCTGAGTCAGTGTGCTGAAACTTAGCAAGAGGTGCTGTTAGGAAAAGAGAATGAAACTCCCATGGCAAAGGAAGATAACCAGTGGGTATGATAGAATGTAAAAGGCATGGACCTGTCAGCTGAGCTTTCTCCTGGCTTCCTGGAAAAGGAGTGGGATTCAATAGGGCCAAACATGTCATAGCAATGGGAAAATTAAGGCAAATGGATATTAGAGGGTAGATGGGTGCTGGCGTCATGGTGTGAGACATCAGACACACTTGTACGGAAATTCAGGAAAAGAACCAGCAGGGGCTCAGGGCCCCAGACAAGAAAACTAGAGTTCTCTATCCTGAATTTCTTAACAGGAAGCTATTGAATAGAAACCAAGGTGTAAGAGGGAGGGAGGAGTTATTTTAGCTCAGTGGTCTGTGCAAGGAGCCACCCCCACCACAGGACAGAGGAAGTCTGTTGGTATCGAGACCCAGCAGTCATGCTCAGTCCTGGACTGAGGCTGTGTCTGCCCTTCCTGCAGTCACTAGGTATCCCTGTACCCTGATTGGCTCACAGGATGGGAGCTTCGATGATTCCTGCTCTGGGGGCTCAGATAATGGACTCAGACATAGTGTCAGTATCTGCAAAGAACATCTTTTGTCCTGCAATTTTACTCTCTTGCTCTCTAACTTTTGTAACAAAGTCAGTATGGCACACAGCTCAGTATTTAATTATGCCAATTTTGTAACTATCTTTTCTAATTACTTCTGACATGTAGCTAAGTATTAATTATTGAACTCCTGTCATGTGCTAGACACTGTTGGGAATAAAAACGTGTCTCAGTGAAAAAAATTTCAAGAAACTTGTAGCAAAGGAAATAAACATGTACAACTGTAATGATATTCTTAGGTGAATTCTCAAGGTCATGAAAGATGAGGAAAGCTCAGACATTGTCACAGTTTGGAGGAGATCAACAAAGCATGACCACAATGTAATATGGGATCCTGAACTGGATCTTGGACCAGAAATATACCTTACTGGAAAACTGGTGAAATCAAATAAACTCTCCAGTTTAG
Source organism: Redunca redunca (assembly GCA_006410935.1). NCBI lineage: Eukaryota > Metazoa > Chordata > Mammalia > Artiodactyla > Bovidae > Redunca > Redunca redunca. The sequence goes on along the minus strand of SJYQ01002348.1, from coordinate 327,852 downwards.
TCCCAGTGTTAACTCTTTCATTTTGAAAATTGTGCTATGGTTATGTGAGACATTTACATTTAAGAGACTATGATTTGATTCAAGGGTATAATGGAAACTCCTTGCTACATTTCTATAAGCCTAAATTCATTTCAAATTAAAAGTTTAAAAAGTGACAAATCCTATAAGGAAGGCACAACTGAACACATTTAGATGTTCAAAGTAGGAAAAAAAAATCATCTGCTTCTAATTGATGAGATAAGGTGAAGCTTCATAAAGTGTCAGCTGGACATACAAAAATAAAATAAGGGACATTTCCAGAAAGAAAAAATAGGGTGGATAAAAGCATGAATCAAGATTGCTGGGAGAAATATCTATAACCTCAGATATGCAGATGGTACCACCCTTATGGCAGAAAGTGAAGAAGAACTAAAGAGCCTCTTGATGAAAGTGAAAGAAGAAAGTGAAAAAGTTAGCTTAAAGCTCAACATTCAGAAAACTAAGATCATGGCATCTTGCCCCATCACTTCATGGCAAATAGATGGGGAAAAAGTGGAAACAGTGGCTGACTTTATTTCTGGGGGCTCCAAGATCACTGCAGATGGTGACTGTAGCCATGAAATTAAAAGACGCTTACTCCTTGGTAGGAAAGTTATAACCAACTTAGACAGCAAACTAAAAAGCAGAGACATTACTTTGCCAACAAAGGTCCGTCTAGTCAAGGCTATGGTTTTTCCATTGATCATGTATGGATGTGAGAGTTGGATTGTAAAGAAAGCTGAGCACTAAAGAATTGATGCTTTTGAACTGTGGTGTTGGAGAGTCCCTTGGGCTGCAAGGAGAGCCAACCAGTCCATCCTAAAGAAGATCAGTCCTGGGTGTTCATTGGAAGGACTGATGTTGAATCTGAAACTCCAATACTTTGGCTACTTGATGCGAAGAGCTGACTCCTTTGAAAAGACCCTGATGCTGGGAAAGATTTAGGACAGGAGAAGAGAACAGAGGATGAGGTGGTTGGATGGCATCACCGACTCAATGGACATGAGTTTGGATGGACTCCAGGAGCTGGTGATGGACAGGGAGGCCTGCTGTGCTGCAGTCCATGGGGTCGCAAGGAGTCAGACACGACTGAGTGACTGAACTGAAAGGCATGAAAGGCATGAAACAAGGAAAAGGGAGGACCTTTCCAAAAAAGAACAGTAAGTAAAATGAAGAGCATTATAATTCATGAGGAAGAATTTGGGATTTAGTTTATAGGCAAAGAGAGAGGCAGGAAGGTGTATGGAACATGGAGAAAGATTCACAAGCAATTTGATTTGCTTGAGTTCACCATATGTGATCTAAGGCTAAATGAGGGAGAGATGGATTGGAAGGTGATACAGATAAAATTGTGAACGATTTTGAATGCTAGGCAAGGGTTTGACCTGCCTCTTTTATGCAACAAGATGTCCCTGTACATGTTTGAATGTATTCTCTTTGAGACTCTAAGTAGTTTAAAACTGGAATTGTGTCACATCTAGGAATAGGTGTATAGAGGAGATATCCAAAACTGGAATTTTGTGAAGAGAGGAAGCTGCAGAAAAAGCTTGAATCTGCAAGCCAAAAGACAAATACCTAAAAGTAACAATATATTACCTAGAATGAAGGTACACTGACCTACTGCAGGGAGCAAGTTAAGGGTGTTAGAAACACATGGTAATATATTTAGTTAAGTGCTTCAGTTCGATGTTTGGGTAGAGATAAAATATATTTCTCTGATGGAGTTGAAATATTATTGGGATTTCTCTATGTGTAAAAGCATTTTTGATCCAGTTAATGTACTTGTTAGCAGGAAATAATACACTGACACTGACATGTTTCCACTGACCTATGGTTTTTCCTACCAGAACTTATAGAATATGAATGTTGATGTCTTGCTTTTTGAGTTCAAGAAGAGTGATAAATTAGAGGGGTGCTCATTACTCTGGAACAGTAAATGAGAAAAGAGCCATAAAACATCAACATCACCATGTATCCCTGAATATCCCAACTTCATGGCAGGAGCTCCCCAAGAAAAAATAAATCAGGAGTTTGTAATGCCTACTGAGACCATGACTACAGCTGCAGAAGGCCTAACCTGTCCTCATTTGATATTGAATGGTTTGCCTCGGAAACGAACAGAGATCATTCTGTCATTTTTGAGATCGCACCCAAGTATTGCATTTCAGTCTCTTGTTGACTATGAGGGCTACTCCAATTCTTCTAAGGGATTCTTGCCCTCAGTAGTAGATGTAATGGTAATCTGAATTAAATTTGCCCAGCCCAGTTCATTTTCGTTCACTGATTCCTAAAATGTTGATGTTCACTCTTGCCATCTCCTGCTTGATCACTTCCAATTTACCTTGGCTCATGGACCTAACATTCCAGGTTTCTATGCACTATTGCTCTTCACAGCATCGGACTTTACTTCCATCATTAGTCACATTAACAACTAGGTGGTGTTTTCACTTTGGCTCGGTCTCTTCATTATTTTTTGTGTTGTTGGAAGATGGTGTTTGCTATGACCAGTGTGTTCTCTTGGCAAAACTCTGTTAGCCTTTGCCCTGCTTCGTTTTGTACTCCAAGGCCAAATTTGCCTATTACTCCAGGTATCTCTTGACTTCCTACTTTTGCATCCAGTCCCCTAGAATGAAAAGGACATCTTTTTGGGGTGTTAGTTCTACAAGGTCTTGTAGGTCTTCACAGAACGGTTCAACTTCAGCTTCTTCAGCATTATTGGTCGGGGCATAGACTTGGATTACTGTGATACTGAATGGTTTGCCTTGGAAACGAACAGAGATCATTCTGCCATTTTTGATACTGCACCCAAGTAATGCATTTCAGACTCTTTTGTTGACTATGAGGGCTACTCCATTTCTTCTAAGGGATTCTTGCCCACAGTAGTGGATATAATGATCATCTGAGTTAAATTTACCCATTCCAGTCCATTTTAGCTCATTGATTCCTAAAATGCTGGTATTCACTCTTGCCATCTCCTGTTTGACCACTTCTAATTTACCTTGATTCATGGACCTAACATTCCAAGTTCCTATGCACTACTGCTCATTACAGCATCAGACTTTACATCCATCACCAGTCATATCCACAACTGGGTGCTGTGGCTTTGGCCTCATCTCTTCATTCTTTCTAGAGTTATTTCTCCACTCTTCTCCAGTAGCATATTGGGCACCTACTGTCCTGGGGAATTCATCTTTCAGTGTCCTATCTTTTTGCCTTTTCATACTGTTCATGGGGTTCTTAAGCAAGAATACTGAAGTGGTTTTCCATTTCCTTCTCCAGTGGGCCACATTTTGTCAGAACTCTCCACCATATCCCGTCTCTCTTGGATGTCCCTACACAGGTATGGCTCATAGCTTCACTGAGTTATATAAGGCTGTGGTCCATGTGATCAATTTGATTAGTTTTCTGGTTCTAAATTGGGAAAGGAGTACATCAAGGCTGTATGTTGTTACCCTCCTTATTTAACTTATGCAGAATACATCATGCAAAATGCTGGGCTGGATGAAGCAAAAGATGAAATCAAGATTTCCAGGAGAAATATAAATAACCTCAGATATGCAAATGACACCACCCTTATGGAAGAAAGTGAAGAGGAACTAAAGAGCATCTTGATGAAGGTGAAAGAGGAGAGTGAAAAATCTGGCTTAAAACTCAACATTCAAAAAACTAAGATCATGGCATGCAGTCCCATCACTCCATGACAAATAGATAGTGAAACAATGGAAACAGTGACAAACTTTATTTTCCTGGGCTCCAAAATCACTGGGGATGGTGACTGAAGCCATGAAATTAAAAGACACTTGCTCTTTGGAAGAAAAGCTATAACAAACCTAGAAAGCATATTAAAAAGCAGAGACATTACTTTACCAACAAAGGTCTGTCTATTCAAAGCTATGGTTTTTCCAGTATTCATGTACTGATGTGAGAGTTGGACAATAAAGAAAGCCAAGCACCAAAGAATTGATGCTTTTGAACTGTGGTGTTGGAGAAGACTCTTGAGAGACCCTTGGACTGCAAGGAAATCAAACCAGTCAATCCTAAAGGAGATCAGTCCTGAATATTCATTGGAAGGACTGATGCTGAAGCTGAAGCTTCAATACTTTGGCCACCTGATGAAAGGAACTGACTCTTTGGAAAGGACCCTGATGCTGGGAAAGATTGAAGGTGGGAGGAGAAGGGGATGACAGAGAATGAGTTAGTTGGATGGTATTACCAACTTGATGGACATGAGTTTGTGCACTTTTGGAGTTGATAATGGACAGGGAGGGCTGGCATGCTGCAGTCCATGGGATCACAAAGAGTTGGACACTATCGAGCTACAACTGAACTTCATTATTTCTAGAGCTATTTCTTCACTCTTCTCCTGTAGCATATTGGGCACCTACCAAACCTGGGGAGTTCATCTTTCAGTGTTATATCTTTTTGCCTTTCCATACTGTTCATGAAGTTCTCAAGGCAAGAATACTAAAGTGTTTTGCTATTCCCTTCTCCAGTGGACCATGTTTTGTCTTAACTCTCTACCATGACCCACCCGTCGGTTGGTCCTACATGGCATGGCCCATAGTTTCATTGAGTTAGACAAGGCTGTGATCCATATAGGACTTCCCTGGTGGCTCAGATGGTAAAGCGTCTGTCTACAATGCGGGAGACCCAGGTTCGAGCCCTGGGTTGGGAAGATCCTCAGGAGAAGGAAATGGCAATCCACTCCAGTACTATTGTCTGGAAAATCCCATGTGATGCATGTGATCAGTTTGGTTAGTTTTCTGTGATTGTGGTTTTCATTCTATCTGCCCTCTGAAGTATAAGAGGCTTGTGGAAGTTTCCTGATGCAAGAGACTGACTGTGAGGGAATCTGAGTCTTGCTCTGATGTGCAGGGCCATGCTCAGTAAATCTTTAATCCAATTTTCTGTTGATGGATGGGGCTGTGTTCCCTCCCTGTAGTTTGGCCTGAGGCCAAACTATTGCCTGGTAATGGCAATCTCCTTCAAAAGGACTTCTGCCAGCCTGCTGCAGCTCCCAGGACTGCTGTATTCAGTGCCCCTGACCCCACAGCAGGCCACTGTGGACCCAGGCCTGTGCTGGAGTCTCCTGGACACTCACAGGCAAGTCTGGCTCTTTCTCTTGTGGGGTCATTGCTCCTTTCTCCTGGGTACTCGTGCACACAAGTTTCTGTTTGTGCCCTCCAAGCATCTGTTTCCCCAGTCCTGCGTAAGTCCTGTAATCAAATCCCACTGGCCTTCAAAGTCAAATCCCCTGGGAGTTCTCAGTCCCTTTGCCAGAAGAAGCTCTGTGTCTCCTGGAGGGGAGATTTATTTTAACTCCCAGTCTAACTCCTGCTAAGTCCAGGTAAGCAAACGGCTTAACCTGTTAACAAGCAGTGACTCCATTAATACAAACCCTATTAATCAGAGATCAGTGAGAGTTAGTTACAGGCAATATGCAGAGCCATGTCTGAAATAACACATGCTGGTTGCCAGTTCTCACAAAATCACTGCAAAGTGTGACAATATATCTTTATATCAGTTTCCCTTTGTTGTTCTTCAGTCACTAGGTCATGTCCAACTCTTTGCAGCCCCCACAGACTGTAGCCCACCAGGCTCCTCTGTCCATGGGATTGCACAGGCAAGTACACTAGACTAGATTGTCATTTCTTTCTCCAGGTGATCTTTGTGACCCAGGTACGAAAAGTGTGTCTTCTGCCTTGGCAGGTGAATTCTTTACCCCTAAGCCACCAGGGAAGCATGTTTCCCTTACGGCTGCAAAATAATGTGGAACACGTAATGTGTGCACATGTCACTTGAGTTTTTTTTCTCATTCCTTATGTTTCAGAAATTAGCAATCAAATTACATGGTCTTTAGACAATTCCGAAGAAAAAAAGTTATGACCAACCTAGATAGCATATTCAAAAGCAGAGACATTACTTTGCCAACAAAGGTCCATCTAGTCAAGGCTATGGTTTATCCAGTGGTCATGTATAGATGTGAGAGTTGGACTGTGAAGAAGGCTGAGTGCCGAAGAATTGATGCTTTTGAACTGTGGTGTTGGAGAAGACTCTTGAGAGTCCCTTGGACTGCAAGGAGATCCAACCAATCCATTCTGAAGGAGATCAGCCCTGGGATTTCTTTGGAAGGAATGATGCTAAAGCTGAAGCTCCAGTACTTTAGCCACCTCATGCGAAGAGTTGACTCATTGGTAAAGACTCTGATGCTGGGAGGGATTGGGGGCAGGAGGAGAAGGGGACGACAGAAGATGAGATGGCTGGATGGCATCACTGACTCGATGGACGTGAGTCTGAGTGAACTCCGGGAGTTGGTGATGGACAGGGAGGCCTGGCGTGCTGCGATTCATGGGGTTGCAAAGAGTCAGACACGATTGAGAGACTGAACTGAACTGAACTGAAAGGCTCTGAGAATTGAATCTATTAATATTTGGAATTTTATTTGATTCTTCTAGCTTAGTCTGTTATGCCAAGTCTTCTCTGTACCAGTTAGTGTCATAAATGGAAATAATTTTTTGGTCCTTTTTTATAACCTGGGAAATTAATTAGTGAAAAAAAATTGACACTTTTTTCTGACATATATAATCCCACTTGTCTTAGTAAACAAAGTCTTTATTCTAATGGAATATGGCATATATTTAGGAAATTTATTTATGAGACTCATAAAAAATCCTAAAGTTAATTGGAAGATTATGCAGGCAACACATAAAATATTTGTATAATTTTATTTTTAATTTTACTATTATAAAGGCATTTCTAGAATGATTCCCAGGAATCAATGGCATCCTAGAAATCAAATTTGCAGAAGACATGAAGCTGAGGGATAACTTATCGCATGGAAGTTAGAACCAAGTCTCAGAAAGATCTGTACTGGCTATAACACTGGAACAAGTATTGGGAAAGAAAATGAAACAGAAAAGAAAAATGAAATGGTAGCAAAAGTAAAGTCCCATCCTCCAGTCAAATTAGAAGTCCATTGAGGGGAACTTGAAAGAAATACACATGAAAGATTCTGGGCATTCATTTAATTATGAGTTAGAGATGTAATGTAATTGCCTTAAAAAAAAAAATGAAAACTGATATGACCTTAGATTTAATTTGTAATAACATCTCCAGAGCAAAGAGGATGATGGCCTTTTTTATACTATGCTGAACACAGGCACAGCCAGGCCCAAAACATCACATTAGGTTTTCAGAGCTGCCTTGTAGCTGGAACAGAGACAAAGTGTGTTCAGAATTGGGCCCCTAGAGCTGTAACAGAAGAAGGCGTACCCTGAAAGAGATAAGAATGTTTAGCCAGAAGGAGACAAGGTATAGTAGGATAGAGTGAAAGAAAGAACTGTCTTCCATACCTGAAGGCTGCCATGGGTATGGAGTACAGGCATGCCGCCAAACAAGGAGAAAAGGGCGGATGACTCTGGTGCATAAACCTTGCACAGTTTAAGTAAGAGTTTTATTGTAACTATAACTGAGATGCCTGGCAGGTAGCAAGTGGCCCCTGACTTGTCAAAAACCCATCACTGCGACTGCTGAGGGAGCTCTACCTAAAAGTGGCTGTTCTGAGTAACCATGGTGTCCGGTGGCTCTGAAAGGCACGGCTCTTGGTGCCTCCTAAACCTCAATCAGAACTGAATAAAAGTGGGCCAAACCTTCATGGAGCACAACACGTGTTCTTAGCAATACCTCAGAGGTCTGTTTGCCTTTTGAAAATGTAGTGAAACAAAGTTTAACTTTTACAGTAAGTCATTTAATGCAGCCCCACATAAGCCAGTTCCCGTTATATTAGTTGGTATTCACGTTACTACTGCCTAAGCTGGAGAAGTGCTAATGGTTTTCTTGTCTATCATTTTCTCTGAAACCAGAGCAGCTGCTATAGTGGAGAAAATAAGCTAAAATCCCTTAAGACATGAATTGTGATCACAGATTTTTTTTAATGGTTTTTTTTTTTTTGTTCTTGTAATTGAGGTCCAAGACCACATCAGGCTTTTGCTTTCAAATTATGCAATGAAAATGTGGAATATACCTGCTGCTGCTGCTAAGTCGCTTCAGTCGTGTCCAACTCTGTGTGACCCCATAGATAGCCCACCAGGCTCCCCCGTCCCTGGGATTCTCCAGGCAAGAACACTGGAGTGGGTTGCCATTTCCTTCTCCAATGCATGAAAGGGAAAAGTGAAAGTGAAGTCGCTCGGTAGTGTCTGACCCTCCGCAACCCCATGGACTGCAGCCCTCCAGGCTCCTCCGTGCATGGGGTTCTCCAGGCAGGAGGACTGGAGTGGGCTGCCACCTAGAGGGGCACATAAGTGAATGAAGCTACAGAGTCACTTCTGTATGGAACTTTTATTTCCTAATTTCAGATTGTAATTACTACTAGTAATGAATACTTTATCTAAACATTTTAACAAATTTTCCATTTTATTTCACCTGATTCATTCACAGTAAAATATTTACATATTTGTCACAGATGATGTATCTACTTTTCCACCTTGGCTTTTGCCAGAAAATCAGAGACTGTGAATAACCTGGACCTAATGGAAAATGCTGTGAGAATGATAATGTTAGCCTTTTGTGGATGTCAAAGATATGTTGAAAGTTCCCTTTATGCTATTACTTGAGAGTTCTCTCTCCACAATACCTTAAAAGGAGAAAACCTTGAACTTTATGCCTCTGCTCACCAACATACACAGTCATTCATCTGTATTCGTACTTTCTCTCTATCCCTCTCCCTTCCATCTTCTCTTGCCCTCCCTTTTCCCCTCCTGACTTCCAGTCAATCACCCAGGATATTTTGAAGTTATATGCATCAATTGATATAGGGGATTTCTATCTTCAACCAACCTAATGCCAGTTCCTACTATAAAAATTTTATTTCAGAATAAAGATTGAATAGCAACAAGTAATTTTCATCTCCCACTTAACTTTCTTTTTATTAAAATGAATATCCAGAATTTGAATATCAAATTATTTATTCTAGGACTACTTAGTGAGTTGGCAAAATGAATGACAGTACTCCATAGAAAAGCAGAGCAAATACAGTATGGGGAAATGTAGAAGAGGAAACCTTTTAAAAGGGAGAAAATTGGGTCAGAAGGAAAAAATATCTTGAAAATTATCCTCAGGGAAAGTGTTTTTGAAAAGAAGGCTATAAAACAGAAAATAGATGAGTTTTTTCTTTTCCAGTAATAAAAGGGGAACTAGAAATGTATATTTTTGAAGCTTTAAAATATATAATTAACAATTCTCAAAGCAAAACCAGTACCAAAATTTAGCATATGTTTAATAAGACTGCTTGACTGAATTGAATTGACTGTGGAGAATGTATGGTCCCACTGAAAATACAGAAAATAGGAAAGAACATTATACATTTTAATTTGGCAATAGTGAAGTGATTCTGAAAGTCTGTACAGCCCGCTGACCCTCCGACCCACAATCTGACTTACGCTCACTGGGCTACAGTCTGCCATTTACACTCCAGTAACTGTGGGATCACTTAGGGATTTTGACCTTATTCTCCCTATTTGCCCCTTAGCTAGAGCCATTGCATTCACTGCCCAGGAATATTTATTAAACTTACAACATAGCTTTGTAACCACCATTGTTGAAAATTGAACATATAATCCATGGCAACCTCTGATCTTTAAAACCAAAAATTTGCATTGTGATTTACAAAGCACTTCATATAAAACTACAAAGTCATTAAAACAGGCATTATTGTCCCATTCTCAAAAATGAGAAAGCTAAAGCTCAGAGAAATTAGGAAAAATACATCTGGAGTCACAGAATAAGTAAAGGAGGTTAAGCTATTTATTTCCTACAATCCAAAGCTAAGAAACGTACCTGTTCTTACCTTGATAAAGTGTGGAGTGGTCAGATTCAGAGTCACCCAGGCAATTTGAGAGCTCTTCCTGGTGGGGGCAGCCTAGCTTGCACCAATCCTTTCTTGAGTTTTTCAAGTCATGATCCTCCACACCACCCTCCCTGCACTAGCAAGCGTTTGGCCTTGATCTTTTTGACTATCACAGACACTGAACGATGCCACTGACATTTAGTATGCTGAGGAGTGAGAGACAATAATTGACTAGAAGAGTGCCCAGGGCCCATGATTAAAATGTTTCCAACCCAAAATATGAACAGGGTCCCTGCTGAAAAGCACTTTTGCCATTAATTACTAATAGTTATTAATATTTTTAAAACTTGCTATTGATGACCTGAAATTAATGATTGTCAGAATTCATCAAAAACTGACTATTGGGCCACACTCAGAAGCCTCCTGCAAATGTATGCACAGCCTTGGAATTTCCCCAGTTTTTGAGAGAAAATGTTATTGATGCCTCAGCAGGGTAGTTTTGAGTTGGTCAGGGTCTTCAGTTGCTGCTATTCCTTATTATATATTACTGTTAGCTTTATTTCATTGTTAAATTGATTTTGCTTACTATGGGCTAGTTAATGCTGAAGTTAGCTAAACCAGCTTTTATTAAAGTGTTTTTGGCCTATAACTTATAGTAACTATACTTTATAGTATAGTTTTAAGGGATTAGATTCAAATAGATTCAAGGGATTATATCTGATAGGCAGAGTGCCTGAAGAACTATGGAGAGATGTTTGTGACATTGTACAAGAGGAAGTGATCAAGACCATCCCCAAGAAAAAGAAATGCAAAAAGGCAAAATGGTTGTATAAGGAGGGCTTGCAAATAGCTGAGAAAAGAAGAGACGCTAAAGGCAAAGGAGAAAAGGAAAAATATACACAGTTGAATGCAGAGTTCCAAAGAATAGCAAGAAGAGATAAGCAAGCCTTCCTCAGTGATCAATGCAAAGAAATAGAAGCAAGAGAGTTCCAGAAAAACATCTACTTCTGCTTTATTGACCAGATCAGCCCTGGGTGTTCCTTGGAAGGAATGATGCTAAAGCTGAAACTCCAGTACTTTGGCTACCTCATGCGAAGAGTTGACTCATTGGAAAAGACTGATGCTGGGAGGGATTTGGGGGCAGGAGGAAAAGGGGACGACCGAGGATGAGATGGCTGGATGGCATCACCGATTCGATGGACGTGAGTTTGAGTGAAGTCCGGGAGATGCTGATGGACAGGGAGGCCTGGCTTGCTGCGATTCATGGGGTCACAAAGAGTTGGACACAACTGAGCAACTGAACTGAACTGAACTGAAAGCCTTTGACTGTGTGGATAACAACAAACTGTGGAAAATTGTTCAAGAGATGGGAATACCAGACCACCTTACCTGACTCCTGAGAAATCTGTATGCAGGTCAAGAAGCAACAGTTAGAACTGTACATGAAACAACAGACTGGTTTCAAATCGGGAAAGGAGTATATCAAGGTTGTATATTGTCACCCTGCTTATTTAACTTATATGAAGAATACATCACGCAAAATGCCAGGCTGGATGAAGCATATACTGCAATCAAGGTTGATGGGAGAAATATGAATAACCTCAGATATGCAGATGATGCCACTCTTATGGCAGAAAGTGAAGCAGAACTAAAGAACCTCTTGATGAAAGTGAAACAGGCGAGTGAAAAACTTGGCTTAAAACTCAACATTCAAAAAACTAAGATCATGGCATGTGGCCCCAACACTTCATGGCAAATAGGTGGAGAAGCAATGGAAATAGTGAAAGACTTTATTTTCTTGGGCTCCAAAATCACTGCAGATGATGACTGCAGCCATGAAATTTAAAGACGCTTTCTCTTTGTAAGAAAAGCTATGACAAACCTAGACAGCATATTAAAAAGCAGACATTACTTTGCCAACAAAGGTCTGTGTAGTCAAAGCTATGGTTTTTCCAGTGCTCATGTACGGATGTGAGAGTTTGACAATAAAGAAAGCTGAGCGCTGAAGAATTGATGCTTTTGAACTATGGTGTTGGAGAAGACTCTTGAGAGTCTCCAGGACTGCAAGGAGATCCAACCAGTCAATCCTAAAGGAAATCAGTCCTGAATATTCATTGGAAGGACTGATATTGAAGCTGAAACTCCAATACTTTGGCCACCTGACGTGAAGAACTGACTCATTGGAAAAGACCCTGATGCTGGGAAAGATTGAAGGCGGGAGGAGAAGGGGACGACAGAGGATGACATGATTGGATGGTATCACCAACTTGATGAACATGAGTTTGAGAAAGCTCCAGGAATTGGTGATGGACAGGGAGGCTGGCGTGCTGCAGTCCATGGGGTCGCAAAGAGTCAGACATGACTGAGCGAATGAACTGAACTATACTTTAAGACATGCTATATATTGTGGATCAAAGATGGATTCTTCATTCAACTTATTGCTAAAGTACATATATGTACAAACTTTCCTTCAGAAATTGCACAGCACTGTATAGTGTAAAATGGTACCACGTAGCATATACAGTATAGAAGATTTATTTATACTAAAGTTTCTAAAGGTATAATATAGTAGTACCATATAGTATAGCAATAGTATCATATAATATGGTATGGTATAATATTGTTATCACAAAGAGTTTTTCCCATTTGAAAGTGGAAACAAGTGATGTAGATGAATTGGTGGGGTCTTTTTTCTTACCAAAATGGCTGCCTACAAAAGTCGGTGAAAAGCTGATGAAAGCCACTGAGTTATAGTTCAGCATCACCTGACAGATCTCAGGTATCTGCAGGAGGAGTGAGCCATGGTCATGTAACTGTCCTTTGGAGAGGCCCGTGAGGCTGCTCTAATGCAGTTCTTTGTGCTTGTGTATTTCTAATGAACTGTTTTGGAGACCTTTGGCAAACATAGTATTGTTTTTATTCAAATATCAACCAGTACTTTTAGTCTACAAGGAAAGGTGTCTCATCTATAATATTTATCACATTGCCTCTAGTTTTGTTGTTGACATTTTATGTTTTTAGCACTTTTTGTTAGGAAAATATTAAGACAGAAACAATAATATGAAATTGGAGAACTATAAAAAAAAAAAGAGGCTTGTACAGCAAAATTTTAACATACTCTGAGGGACAAAGAAATAAAGCCACTGATTCAGGGTGAGATAAATTTGTGACATTGGAAATATGCAATGTGATTTACTTGGCTGGCCACTGTGTAGGAGAATAAATTCTATAATCTTGCCAAAACCTAAGGGAAACATGAATTGAATAGTGATAAATAACCTTATTGGAAAGGGCTGAATGTGATATACTATATCCTCCAGCCTTTATACAAGAAAATTTCCCATTGATTATAGCAGCAGACCCAAAGTGGAATGAAGATGAAAATACTTCACAACATCCCTTTTGTTTTTATGTTGCACCTTTCTCAAACTTGATGAGTTGGAAGTTCAGACTGAGCTAGGTATAAAATGCTTTTCAGCATTTTTCAGGAGTAAATAAACTTTGTAGTTAATGTTTTTTTCTATGCATTTTCATTAATATTCTTTTGCTGTTCAGAAGTCAAACCTTATGTTTGTTAACATCATATTTAATAAAACTTCAGTTACTCTTACTTGACTGAAATTTTACATTTATAATCACTTTAGTACCTTATTTTGTTTAACCCTCACAATACTGCTGTGTGATAAAAGAGGTTATTATTTTCCCTGTGTTTTACAGTTGAGAATATTCAGAACTAGAGTGGTTTTGTGACTTGTGCTGTCATATATAGTGAGTAATTGGCCATATTGGTGCCAGATATCAGGGTTTACACATGGCAATATTTAGTTAATAAGAATTTCGTCATAGGAATTATAATTGACTATGATGGTTTCATTTCTGCTGAAATGTCTCATTCTATCCTCTTTTTTTATTAGTTTTTTTATTACTGTTTATTATTTACAGTAATAAAAATGCAATTTGCATGCTCCATTCAGGAAGTCACTCCCTTACTAAAACTTTTTGACTATCGACTTTGTGCATCAGGAGGAAAAAAGAAAAACAGGTAAAAGACTGCCCTCAAGGAGTACATAGTCCAGAAGAGAAAAGAGATAAACATATATGCTCACTATATACTATAACCATTTGGTCTTTACTCCCTCCACTCCCATTCTGACCAAAGCTCTTAAAACCTTTCCTATTTCTTGACTAATAGGAATGTCTCATTGTCTGCTAATGAGATGACTTATGAGGGCAGAGGGGCTTGGAAAAACCAACCACATGACTAGAAGGCTAGACCTTTCAGCCCCATTCTTCAATGTCTAGGAAGGAAGAGGGGTGGAGAGAAGTCCAGTTACCAGTGGCCAATGATTTAATCAAATGTGCCTTTGTATGAATCTTCAATTTAAAACTCTGAAATAATGAACTTAAGAGAGCTTCTGGGTTTATGACCACAGTGATGTGCTGGGAGAATGACATACCAGAAAGAGAGGGCATGGAAGGTCTGTACCACCCCACCACCTCTCATACCTTACCCTATCTATGCATCTCTTCTGTTCGATTGTTCCTAAGTTGTTGTTAAGTCACTCAGTCATGTCTGCCTTATTGTGACTGCATGGACTGCAGCACTCCAGGCTTCCCTGTCCTTCACCCTCTCCTGGAGTTTGCTCAAACTCATGTCCATCAAGTCGGTGATGCCATCCAACCATTTCATCCTCTGTTGTCCTCTTCTCCTCCTGCCTTCAGTATTTTCTAGCATCAGAGTCATTTCCAGTGAGTCAGCTCTTCACATCAGGTGGCCAAAGAATTGGCGCTTCAGCTTCAGCATCAGTCCTTCCGATGAATATTCAGGACTGATTTCCTTTAGGATTGGGTGGTTTGATCTCTTTGCTGTCCAAGGGACTCTCCAGTGTTTTCTCCAGCACCAGTTTGAAAGCATTATTTCTTTGCTGCTCTGCCTCCTTTGTGGTCCAGCTCTCACATCCATACATGACCACTGGAGAAACCATAGCCTTGACTAGACAGACCTTTGTTGGCAAAGTGACGTCACTGCTTTTTAATATGCTGTCTAGGTTGGTCATAGGTTTTCTTCCAAGGGGCAAGCATCTTTTAATTTCATGGCTGCACTCACCATCCCCAGTGATTTTGGAGCCCAAGACAATAAAGTCTGTCACTGTTTCCATTGTTTCACCATCTATTTGCCATGAAGTGATGGGACCAGTTGCCATGATCTTAGTTTTCTGAATGTTGAGTTTTAAAGCCAGGCTTTTCACTCTCCTCTTTTACCTTCATCTAGATGCTCTTTAGTTCCTCTTCACTTTCTGTCATTAGGGTTTTGTCATCTACATATCTGAGGTTATTGATATTTCTCTTGGCAATCTTGATTCCAGCTGGTGCTTCATCCAGCCTGGCATTTCTCATGATGTACTCTGTATATAAGTTAAATAAGCAGGGTTACAATATACAGATTGATGTACTCTTTTCCCAATTTTGAACCAGTCCATTGTTCCATGTCTAGTTCTAACTGTTGCTTCTTGACCTGCATACAGATTTCTCAGGAGGCAGGTAAGATGGTCTGGTATTCCCATCTCTTGAACAATTTTCCACAGTTTGTTGTTATCCACACAGTCAAAGGCTTTAGCATAGTCAGTGAAGCAGAAATAGATGTTTTTCTGGAATTCCCTTGCTTTCTCTATGATCTAGTTGACAATTTGATTTCTGGTTCCTCTGCCTTTTCTAAATCCAGCTTGTATACCTGGAAGTTCTTGGTTCATGTACTGTTGAAGCCTAGCTTGAAGGATTTTGAGTATTACCTATCTAGCACTTGAAATGAGTGCAATTGTGCAGTAGTTTGAGAATTCTTTGGCCTTGACTTTCTTTGGGATTAGAATAACCTTTTCCAGTCCTGTGACCACTGCTGAGTTTTCCAGATTTGCTGGCATATTGAGTGTAGCACTTTCACAGCATCATCTTCCAGGATTTAAAATAGCTTAACTGGAATCCCATCACCTCCACTAGCTTTGTTTATAGTAATGCTTCCTAAGGCCCCCTTGACTTTGCACTCCAGAATGTCTGGCTCTGTTATCTGGAGCATTAAGACCTTTTTGTATTGTTCTGTGTATTCTTGCCACTTCTTTAATATCTTCTGCTTCTATTAGGTCCAAGTTGATTCCTTTATAATAATCTGATAAATGTAAGTATAGTGTTTTCTTGAGTTCTGTGAGTCATTCTACTGAATATTGAACCTGGATTGAAGTGATACTTAATGTAAAAGGTCCTTTATAACTAGGGATGACAGAAATATGGATAGTCTGGGGAACTGGGACTTGAGACTAGCATCTAAAGTAAAGACAATCTTGTTAAACTGAGCCCTTAATTTGGGGAGGGGAAGGGCAATGTCTGTGATAACTCTGGGTAGTTACTGTCAAAATTCAGTTGAATTATAGTTGGTATCAGATAGTCAGAGAATTGATTATTGCTTATAAAATCCAAACACCAGTGCTCCATGTCCTCTACAAAATGCTCTGAATGTGGCTCAAGGCATGTGGAGTGTGGTACTGCCTAGGTCACTTTGCATTTCTATGTCCACCAGTTTTTTGTGTATTTATCAATAACTAGTAGTGTTTACCCCGAAACTGTTTGTGGTAATTGTATTTTATATAGTTACACACTTTAATCGAATATTTAGTAAACTTAAGACTATAAATGTGAAATTCAAGAGTAAATTCTATGAAAATATAGCCAAATTCTTTGGAAAGACTTGATAAGTTGCAAAAACAATTCTGTGAAAGTGGGCTTGGACAGTTCAGTTCAGTTCAGTTCAGTCTCTCAGTCATGTCTGACTCTTTGCGACCGCATGAATCGCAGCATGCCAGGCCTCCCTGTCCATCACCAACTCCTGGAGTTCACCCAGACTCACGTCCATTGAGTCAGTGATGCCATCCAGCCATCTCATCCTCAGTCGTCCCCTTCTCCTCCTGCCCCCAATCCCTCCCAGCATTAGAGTTTTTTTCCAATGAGTCAACTCTTCGCATGAGGTGGCCAAAGTACTGGAGTTTCAGTTTCAGCATCATGTCTTCCAAAGAAATCCCAGGGTTGATCTCCTTCAGAATGGACTGGTTGGATCTCCTTGCAGTCCAAGGGACTCTCAAGAGTCTTCTCCAACACCACAGTTCAAAAGCATCAATTCTTCAGCACTCAGCCTTCTTCACAGTCCAACCATTGTAAAAGACTGAAGAAAAAATTTAAATCTAGAAAGATTAAAAATAAAATGCATCTATTCCTAAAATAAAAAATTACCCATGAAATTACTTCAGAATATACTTTTAGAATCATAAAAAGACTAATTGCATAAATATGAGCTATAATGCAAAACCTTTAAGTTTAAAAATAAATCAAGAGATGTCTTCAGTCAAAATTTTTCACAAGTATCTTTAAAGTTTTACTTTAAAGAAATAAAACTGAAATTTGAAGAGATGAAATGTGGGCATGACTTAGCAAGGAAGAAAATAAACACCAACCAACAGACCTATACTCAAAGAAAAGGCCTTGATTCCTCTTAGAAAGATGATTCATGTGTTTTAGGTTAAAATAAAATGTGTATAGTGTGTATTACTTGTCAGATTCCCTCCTTAGCCGATTTCAATGAGCCAACCAACCAGCTGAATACAACGTGAGACAATTGACCACACTTCAACTCTTCCTTCAGTATTTTGTTAAGACATTGAAGTTACTACCCAGGAGCCTAAGAGTAATATCAAATTTTAGATTATTTGCAATACCACTTTGTCAGGAATGACTTATGACCCCAGTTTTCATTTTCATTTATGGAGAGATAATTAAGCTTCTAATTAGTAGATTACTCTTAGATTTACTTTATAAAAAAGCATAGCCCTTGAGTTTTCTTCCTTCCATTGCCTAAAATAATTTATGAAACAGCAGAGCTATCTGAATTTTCCAAAGTCAGCTTCATTACTCTGCCTCCAGGCCAGCTTCCCCCTCACTGTGTTAGACTGTTTAGAAATATATTCTAGGCATCCTGTATCCTGCATCAAACCTAGACTGGCGATTCATTTCTTATATGATATTATACATGTTTCAATGCCATTCTCCCAAATCATCCCAGCCTCTTCCTCTCCCACAGAGTCCAAAAGACTGTTCTATACATCTGTGTCAATGCAGGATACAGGATGCTTGGGGCTGGTGCACTGGGATGACCCAGAGAGATGGTATGGGGAGGGAGGTGGGAGGGGGGTTCAGGATTGGAAACACGTGTACACCCGTGGCAGATTCATGTTGGTGTATGGCAAAACCAATACAGTATTGTAAAGTAAAATTTAAAAAATAAAATAAAATCAGGGCATTTAAGTAAGAGAAAAACAAAACAAAACAAAACAAAAAAAAAAGAAATGTGCTCTAGGCATATGATTTCCTACTAGAGAATTTTGTGACCTTGATCTTAACCTATGCATGAACCTGAGAACCAGCTTGTTGTAGTTTTTTCCTATGCTTCAAATCTTAATCTTACCTGCTGCTGGTTTTAAACACCATTTGATTAATTTGTTCAAATGTTCATTGTCTACTTGCTGTGTGCCAGGATCTCTCTAGGCGCGTAGAATGCAAAGATACACACCTTGGTGCCTCTTATATTTTAGAGGGCAGAAAAGAGAGTCAGAAAATATCAATAACCATAAAAGATAGTAAATTACCTAGTATATTAGAAGGAACTACATATTATGGGGGAGGGGGACAGCAAGGTAAGAGGGATCAGGAGCATCAAAGATTGGGGTATGGTTTGCAATTTTAAGCAGTGTGGTCAAAATAGACTCACTAAGAAGGTGACATCTGGGTAAAGACTTGAAGTGAAGAATGTGACCCTATGGGAGAATATTCTAGACAGAGGGAAGAGCCATCACAGAGACCCTAAGGTGAGATGCCTAGCATGTTTGAACAACAAGGATAGAATGTGCTGGAATGAGGTCAGAGATATAATGACTGAAAAGGCCAAACTGGCTGCCATGCTGAGAATGACTGGATGGGAGAGAGCAATGTACACACAGAATAGTAAAAAGCTATTAAGATAAACAGATAAGAGATGGTGATGTCTCAGTCCTGGGTGGTGGCAATAGTTGTGGTGAGGAGTGGTTGTTTCTAGACATATTGAGACGGTAGACCCAACAGGATTTCTTTAGTATAGATGAACAAAAAGGAGTCAAGAATGACTCCAAGATTTTTTTTACTTGAAAACTAGGAGAATAGAATTGAGATAGAGGAGATACTTCAAAGAGCAGCATTATGATGGGGAAAGATCAAATTTAGTACTAGATGTATTGATTGAGATGTTTATCAGACATTTAAATGGAAATGTCAAGTCAGAAATTGCATGAATTTAAAGTCTAAGGAAAAGCCATCAGCATGTAGTTTGCTCAGCTCTGAGAGGAGGTGAAGATCAGCCAGGCTTCCTCAACTGGAATTTCAGAGAATTAAGCCTTCTTGACTTAAAGGTTTTTATGAAATAAATCCTGTTCTCTCCTAGGTTTCTAGAATGGCATAGATTATGTAGCATCCTTGAAAGAGTTGAGAAATTGTCTCTTTGTGTTGTGTGGTTTGGGTGAGGAAACCCAGATGAGAAAGATTACTGGATGCCTAAGGAAAATTAAGTTCTCTGTCTCTTTTTCATGCAAACTTTCTTAATCTTCATTCTTAAGATAATTGACACCTTAAGATATGTGGAGTCACTTTAAGTAGAATACTGTAAATCATTGATTCCTAAAATGTGCACATTTTTCATTGGCATTCATAAAAGAATGAAGGTGGTGGGAGATGATAGCTCAGGCATGTATGTTGTTGGGGAAAATTAATTAAAACAAAATCTTCTACTAATACAAATATCCTCTCCACAAAAGCAATAGAAAGAGAAAACACTTTTGTTACTGAATAAGCATTAAATTTAAATGTGATGTGCATCATACATAGTCTAATAAGAGACTGCAAAGACAGAAAGAAATTGCATTCCCTCATATGGGCAAGCAGATACAACCCATTATAGACACAGTAACTAGTCTGCAAGTACGAGGATTGACAGCATCGTTTGTCATATGTAGTTTATCCTAACTTTCCTAGTAATTGGAGTGCCTATTGGTGTTAGATTATAGGCTTTATCCAAAAGAAAAATATACCTCATATCTTTATGACAGGAGCTGGCTTTGCAAATTGGAACAAGGCAACCCCTGAAGTTAGGCTCCTACCCTCTCATAGAAGAGGGAGAGAGGGATGCTGTCTTCCTTGATTTTTCCTTTTCAAAAGGATGACTCCTAGATCCATGGGTCATAAAGCCTACAAAAGGCCTATCTAGTTTTCAAACAGACATATATACATTTTAAAGATAAGAAAAAATATTTACAATAAATTTTCTAAAGTAAATGCTCTAGGTAAAAGAAGCTGGAGGTGGGAAATAGGGGAATATCTTCCCTAATTGTCAACAGGGAGGGAATAGCATATTGGGTTAATTTTTATTTGTCCTTTTATGGTAGCGAGCTCTGGGGGTCAAATAAAGATCATTTCTTTGCTATGGGAATTCTAAAGGCTTTTGATTTACTTGTGTGCATTATAAAATTTCAAAGGAGAAATGTGTTTTGCAGCATTCCTCAAACGTGTTTGATCCTGTTGTTGTTGTTTAGTCTCTAAGTCATGCCCAACTCTTTGCGACCCCATGAACTGCAGCATGTCAGGCTTCCCTGTCCATCACAATCTCCCAGAGTCTGCTCAGACTCATATCCATTGAGTCAGTGATGCCATCCAACCATCTCATCCTCTATTGCCCCTTCTCCTCTTGCCCTCAATCTTTCTTAGCATCAGGGTCTTTTCCAGTGAGTCAACTCCTTGCACTCAGTTCAGTTCAGTCACTCAGTCGTGTCCGACTCTTTGCAACCCCATGAATTGCAGCACGCCAGGCCTCCCTGTCCATCACCAACTCCCGGAGTTCACTCAGACTCATGTCCATCGAGTCCGTGACGCCATCCAGCCATCTCATCCTCTGTCGTCCCCTTCTCCTCCCGCCCCCAATCTCTCCCAGCATCAGAGTCTTTTCCAATGAGTCAACTCTTCGCATCAGGTGGCCAAGGTACTGGAGCTTCAGCTTTAGCATCATTCCTTCCAAAGAAATCCCAGGATTGATCTCCTTCAGAATGGACTGGTTGGATCTCCTTGCAGTCCAAGGGACTCCCAAGGGTCTTCTCCAACACCACAGTTCAAAAGCATCAATTCTTTGGCGCTCAGCCTTCTTCACAGTCCAACTCTCACATCCATACATGACCACAGGAAAAACCATAGCCTT
Source organism: Redunca redunca (assembly GCA_006410935.1). Taxonomy (NCBI): domain Eukaryota; kingdom Metazoa; phylum Chordata; class Mammalia; order Artiodactyla; family Bovidae; genus Redunca; species Redunca redunca. The sequence continues at coordinate 306,679 of SJYQ01002348.1, read as the reverse complement.
GACTAGACGGACCTTAGTCAGCAAAGTAATGTCTCTGCTTTTTAATATGCTGTCTAGGTTGGTCATAACTTTTCTTCCAAGGAGTAAGCGTCTTTTAATTTCATGGCTGCAGTCACCATCTGCAGTGATTTTGGAGCCCCAAAAAATAAAGTCTGACACTGTTTCTACCATTTTCCCATCTATTTCCCACGAAGTGATGGGACCGGATTCCATGATCTTTGTTTTCTGAATGTTGAGCTTTAAGGTGACCAAATATTAGAACTTGTTAAATGGAGTATCTCTAGGACTACATCACACACTGGAAAATGCTGTACTAACCTAATGCAGATCTGACCAATTCCAGAAACTGGGTGCTTTTATTTTGTTCCAATACCTTAACCTGTGCCTGAGTCCTTTATGGCCATGGTCACCAAAACTTAAGTCACTTTTGCACATGAATTTTTAGTTTGTTGCTATTTTCTCCTATAAATTTTGGTTCATGATATGCTATTTTTGTGTTCCTATTTATATGTTTGGCTAAAATATAAACATTCTATATTCCAATTTTATTACTTTGGTAATAGTGGTGTGAATATTTTATGATTTTAATACTTTTCCCCTTTCACTATTCCTTCAGTTCTATTTCTGGACAATTACCCTAATCTTGGAAGCATGTAGGTATCTATTTGAAATTATATGTGATGTTTTAAGTCTGTAAAATGTTTACTATTCTAAATTCATCCTTTTAAAGGCCAATTCGCTGCTTGAGGGCATTAAACATCTGGGTAACTGCTCCTGGGAAATGAGAGTGTGGGTGTATGTCAAAGACTGGTGCTTGGCTGTCCTCAGGCATAGGCCATCATGAGAATTAGGTGTATAACCCATAATTACCTCATTCATACACTTACTTTCTTTTAAACAAAACTTACTAAGTTGCAGGTATTTTCATCAATCTCAAATTCCTCTTAAATTTATTTCTAAATCTGTGTGCTTTACAAAGCAAAGTCCACAATAAGTATAGAATGCTTCCAAGTAAGCTCAATTATTTCTTTAATTTACTTAATTGCTCATTGAATTTTGTGCACTTACATTGCCATCCCAAATTTCTTCACACAGCCAACCCAGTCACCTACTGTAGCAGCACTGCTGATGTGAGGGAAGGAAGGTGCTAATTGCACCTTAAACCTACCTCCTGCCTTTCTCCATTAACCCTGATTGTTCCACGAACTAGGGTAGGTCACTTTTCCTTTCAACCAAAAATGGCTGGTTTTGGCTAGCTGGTTGTAGTTCTGCAACGTTCTGCTGTATCCATCCTGCAACTAAACTGATCTTGTCTTTTCAAAGCAACAACTACCAATAAAGTAGCTTTACTTCTTCACCCTTCAGAGGAACTTTGTTTCCAATTAGTCCTCTCCTCATCTCTTGTTTAATCTCAATTTTTCATTTAAAAAATTGCCAGGAATTTAGTCTCTCCTTTGTAATGATACCAACTCCAACTCCCTTCTTAAAAAAAAATGTATCTTTCAATACAGCATTAAGCAAGTCAACAACTCCAAAAAATTCTTATATAGTAGCATGTTGTCATTGCACATTTTGGAATCCATATCCAGTGACTTTCTTTTTGTTTATTTTTATTTTTACTTTATTTTACTTTACAATATTGTATTGGTTTTGCCATACATTGACATGAATCCACCATGGGTGTACATGCATTCCCAAAATGAACACCCCTCCTACCTCCCTCCCCATAACATCTTTCTGGGTCATCCCCATGCACTGGCCCCAAGCATTCTGTATCCTGCATCAGACATAGACTGGCGATTCGTTTCTTACATGATAGTATACATGTTTCAATGCCATTCCCAAATCTTCCAACCCTCTCCCTCTCCCTCAGAGTCCAAAAGTCCGCTCTATATATCTATGTCTCTTTTGCTGTCTCACATACAGGATCATCATCACCATCTTTCTAAATTCCATATATATGTGTTAGTATACTGTATTGGTGTTTTTCTTTCTGGCTTACTTCACTCTGTATAATCAGCTCCAGTTTCATTCATCTCCTTAGAACTGATTCAAATGTATTCTTTTTAATGGCTGAGTAATACTCCATCGTGTATATGTACCACAGCTTTCTTATCCATTCATCTGCTGATGGACATCTAGGTTGCTTCCATGTCCTGGCTATTATAAACAGTGCTGCGATGAACACTGGGGTACACGTGTCTCTTTCAATTCTGGTTTCCTCGGTGTGTATGCCCCGCAGTGGGAATGCTGGGTCATAAGGCAGTTCTATTTGCAATTTTTTAAGGGATCTCCACACTGTTCTCCATAGTGGCTGTACTAGTTTGCATTCCCACCAACAGTGTAAGAGGGTTCCCTTTTCTCTACACCCTCCCCAGCATTTATTGCTTGTTGAATTTTGGATCAGAGCCATTCTGACTGGCATGAAATGGTACCTCATTGTGGTTTTGATTTGCATTTCTCTGATAATGAGTGATGTTGAGCATCTTTTCATGTGTTTTATAGACTGACACTCAACTCCCAAGGAATTTGAGGTGTCTCTTTGTAGAACCACAGTCTCACAAAAAGGTGCCAGGAAAGATGCTAGTATTTGAGCTTTAGTCTAGGAAGAGAGGAAATTTTTTTGAAAGGGCCACTCCCTCTCCCTTAGGCTTTGTCATTGAATTTGGGCAGTGCCTTTGACTGTGTGGATCACAATAAACTGTGGAAAATTCTGAAAGAGATGGGAATACCAGACCACCTAACCTGCCTCTTGAGAAATCTGTATGCAGGTCAGGAAGCAACAGTTAGAACTGGACATGGAACAACAGACTGGTTCCAAATAGGAAAAGGAGTACGTCAAGGCTGTATATTGTCACCCTGCTTATTTAACTTCTATGCAGAGTACATCATGAGAAACGCTGGACTGGAAGAAGCACAAGCTGGAATCAAGATTGCTGGGAGAAATATCAATAACCTCAGATATGCAGATGACACCACCCTTATGGCAGAAAGTGAAGAGGAGCTAAAAAGCCTCTTGAAAGTGAAAGAGGAGAGTGAAAAAGTTGGCTTAAAGCTCAACATTCAGAAAACGAAGATCATGGCATCTGGTCCCATCAGTTCAGTTCAATTCAGTTCAGTCACTCAGTCGTGTCCGACTCTTTGCGACCCCATGCATTGCAGCACGCCAGGCCTCCCTGTCTATCACCAACTCCCGGAGTTCACTCAGACTTGCGTTCATGGAGTCAGTGATGCCATCCAGCCATCTCATCCTCTGTCGTCCCCTTCTCCTCCTGCCCCCAATCCCTCCCAGCATCAGAGTCTTTTCCAATGAGTCAACTCTTCGCATGAGGTGGCCAAAGTACTGGAGTTTCAGCTTTAGCATCATTCCTTCCAAAGAAATCCCAGGATTGATCTCCTTCAGAATGGACTGGCTGGATCCCCTTGCAGTCCAAGGGACTCTCAAGAGTCTTCTCCAACACCACAGTTCAAAGCATAAATTCTTCTGTGCTCAGCCTTCTTCACAATCCAACTCTCACATCCATACATGACTACTGGAAAAACCATAGCCTTGACTAGATGGCAGAGTAATGTCTCTGCTTTTGAATATGCTATCTAGGTTGGTCATAACTTTCCTTCGAAGGAGTAAGCGTCTTTTAATTTCATGGCTGCAGTCACCATCTGCAGTGATTTTGGAGCCCATAAAAATAAAGTCAGCCACTGTTTCCACTGTTTCCCCATCTATTTCCCATGAAGTAATGGGACCAGATGCCATGGCCTTTGTTTTCTGAATGTTGAGCTTTAAGCCAACTTTTTCACTCTCCTCTTTTACTTTCATCAAGAGGCTTTTTAGTTCTTCTTCACTTTCTGCCATAAGGGTGGTGTCATCTGCATATCTGAGGTTATTGATATTTCTCCCAGCAGTCTTGATCCCAGCTTGTGTTTCTTCCAGTCCAGCATTTCTCATGCACTTCGTGGGAAATAGATGGAGAAACAGTGGAAACAGTGTCAGACTTTATTTTGGGGGGCTCCAAAATCACTGCAGATGGTGACTGCAGCCATGAAATTAAAAGACACTTACCCCTTGGAAGAAAAGTTATGACCAACTTAGATAGTATAGTCAAAAGCAGAGACATTACTGTGCCGACTAAGGTCCGCCTAGTCAAGGCTATGGTTTTTCCAGTGGTCATGTATGGATGTGAGAGTTGGACTGTGAAGAAGGCTGAGAGCCGAAGAATTGATGCTTTTGAACTGTGGTGTTGGAGAAGACCCTTGAGAGTCCCTTGGACTGCAAGGAGATCGAACCAGTCCATTCTGAAGGAGATCGAACCAGTCCATTCTGAAGTAGATCAACCCTGGGATTTCTTTAGAAGGAATGATGCTAAAGCTGAAGCTCCAGTACTTTGGCCACCTCATGCGAAGAGTTGACTCATTGGAAAAGACTCTGATGCTGGGAGGGATTGGGGGCAGGAGGAGAAGGGGACAACCGAGGATGAGATGGCTGGATGGCATCACGGACTCGATGGACGTGAGTCTGAGTGAACTCCGGGAGATGGTGATGGACAGAGAGGCCTGGCATGCTGCAATTCATGGGGTCACAAAGAGTCGGACACGATTGAGCAGCTGAACTGAATTGAATTTGGGCAGTGCATTTTCCGTGTGACATTTTAAAGTAAAGAGTAAATACAAAGAAATAATAAGCTGAAAGAAGTTGCTTAAAGGATATAATGTCTTATTCTCTCATTTAGTGGAAAGACTGATTGGGAAAGATCTTTATACACTTTTTGTTATACCACCTCCACCCCAATTCACAAGCAAACAGAGGAGTTCCTAAGAACAAAGTGGCCTGATCTAGGGAACTCGGAAACATCTCCTAACTGTGGAACTTGGTCAGTCCTGCGGAATTTCTGCCCAGGAGAAATAGGTTCACCTAAACCTGCCATGTCGTTCAGAAAACCATTCCTTAGTGGCTGTTTGAAGACTTAAACTCTCACATGGGATGTAAATGTGAAGACTGTGTGTCCTTCTGACTTTCCTTTAAGCTTTCAATAGTATCCATTGCAGTGATTGTACTCACTTAACAGCATTCAGCTAGGAGGTGGCTTTTAGAAAATTAATGTATTCAAGCCTTTCTTCCATTCAAATGTCCTAATTTAGCCAATGGAAGAGTAAAGATGTCTAAGTCTAAGTCAAATTCCATTAAAATTAGGATGTTGAGGGACTTCCCTGGCAATGTGATGGTTAAAACTTCACCTTCCAGTCCTGGGAGTATGAGTTCAATCCCTGGTCAGTGAGCTGAGATCCCACATACCTTGCAGTCAAAAAACCAGAACATAAACACTAGAAACAATATGATAGCAAATTCAGTAAAGACTTAAAAATAATAATAATAATAATAATAAATAAAAATAATATTAGAGTTGATTTCTGAGTTATCCAAGCTCAAATGTGAACCTATTCCTCTCAATATCATTCATCTTTCACACAAAAAATAAACCTTATATACCTTTAAAAAAACATAACCTTTCTAAAATATGTAGTTAAGGTATCTAGTGACAGCATGGGTATTGTCCATTTACTTTTTGTGCCTATTTGTCAACTGAATTTTCAAGTAAGAAGATCAAAATGCTTAAATATAAGACAGCTATTCAGACACCACTGAGAACATTGGAGGTGGGATGCTGACTTCCAGAAATAGCCTTCTGATTTATAGAAGAGACTACCTGAGACCAAAGAGGTCTATAAGCATGATCTAAAGTTACTGACTCTTAATGTGAAGACATGTTAGGAGGACATTTCACCATTGATAGTAGTATTGATTACTTAGGAATTAGTTGTCTCTTTGGGGTAATAATGATAGTTAACATTTATTGAATGCTTATGTGCCAGGCACTATCAGTATCATTTCAGTCACTCGGTCATGTCCGACTCTTTGCAACCGATGAACCACAGCACACCAGCCCTCCCTGTCCATCACCAACTCCCAGAGTCCACCCAAACCCATGTCCATTGTGTCAGTGATGCCATCCAACCGTCTCATCCTCTGTCATCCCCTTCTCTTCCTGGCCTCAATCTTTCCCAGCATCAGGGTCTTTTCAGATGAGTCAGCTCTTCGCATGAGGTGGCCAAAGTATTGGAGTTTCAGCTTTAGCATCAGTCCTTTCAGTGAATACCCAGGACTGATCTCCTTTAGGATGGACTGGTTGGATTGCCTTGCAGTCCAAGGGATCTCAAGAGTCTTCTCCAACACCACAGTTCAAAAGCATCAATTCTTCAGTGCTCAGCTTTCTTTATAGTCCAATTCTCACATCCATACATGACCACTGGAAAACCCATAGCCTTGATTAGATGGACCTTTGTTGACAAAATAATGTCTCTGCTTTTTAATATGCTGTCTAGGTTGGTCATAACTTTTCTTCCAAGGAGTAAGCATCTTTTAGTTTTCATGGCTGCAGTCACCATCTGCAGTGATTTTGGAGCCCAAAAAAATCAAGTCAGCCACTATTTCCACATTTCCCCATCTATTTGCCATGAAGTGATGGGGCCAGATGCCATGATCTTCGTTTTCTGGATTTTGAGCTTTAAGCCAACTTTTTCACTCCCCTTTCACTTTCATCTCACTATATATGTGTGTGTGTGTGTGTATATATATATATATATATATATATATATATATATATATTTCCCCTTTGCATATATGCTAAGTCGCTTCAATCATGTCCAACTCTGTGCAACCCTATCCCGCCAGGCCCCTCTGTGTATGGGATTCTCCAGGCAAGAATACTGGAATGGGTTGCCATGCCTTCCTTCAGGAGATCTTCCCAACCCAGGGATCGAACCCACATCCTAAGTCTCCTGCATTGGCAGGCAAGTTCTTTACCATTAGCACCACCTAGGAACCCCATTTCTCCTTTAACCATTCCTGTATTAAATTATCATCATTTTTATGTGTATTCCTCCATCAAATGTGATGAAAGTGGGAAGCAGGTAGTTTTTATTTTCCATGTCCCATACATCAGTAAGTAATGGGAGCTTGCTGATTTAATATATTCCATGAATGGGCAAACAGGGTATTAACTACTTAGTACTGTTCCTTAAAGACTGCTGTGATGTTAGCATGATAAAACCTGAAAATAAAAAAAAAAAGAAAAGCACATTCATGCTGCTATCAAGTTAAACCTTTTAAAAGAGGAGGAAAAAAACAACAACTTAGACAATAATAGCTTGTATGGAAACTATGAAGAAAAATAATATAATGTTGTTAAATAGCAAAGAAGTTCATGATAGAACTTCTTTAAGAGAAATTGTGGTAGCATATATGATTTATTGATGTTGGAATGATTTATTTCTCTTTATAACTCTACAGTAAAAACTGTGACCTGATTCCAATATTTCCCAAATTACGTAATTCTGAAGTCTCTAGCTGGATAATCTGCAACCCTCCCTCAGATTGCAGGCAGTCTCCTAAATTTTTGAAAATTTTGCTGCTGTGTGTTGCTCTTTTAAGTGACATTTTAAGATTACAAAATAGTAGGCTCTTGGAGTTCAGTTTTGTATTTATCATTATACAACTACTTCGAAAGTCCAAGAAGGGAAAGAAATGATATGAAAGCAAAAAATAGATAGGCCAAAAAATGTGGAATGTACCATAAATAGACAGGCTTGTGTTCTTTCTCCTTAATAGAGTGATACTGGGCAAGACATTAACCTCTCTGTGAGACAGTTCCCACATCTGTAAAAATCAGATCATGATACATGTCTATCTCTTAGGGTGATGACGAGGACTAAGTGAGTTCATCTAAATAAAATGCTTAGAACAGTGTTGGCACATGAGTACCTTATGAATTACTTGCAGTGATCATCATCAAGTTATTTAGAAATCTATGTGCCTACATTAGATCAACAAAAATGCCTTCAAAAATTGTTATAATAGTGTGCCTATACTTAAACAGTGATACAAAAATAACCCGTTGAAAAATAGTTCTCTGAGTTAAAACCCTTATCCAAATAATATCCATCATGTTATTTAATAATATTCATCATGTTTTGTCTTACCTAAAGATTTTTACATGGCAGATTTAATTTTGAATTTGGTACCAGTAAAACTTTTCTCTCTTGTAGAACTGATATCTGTTTCTATAAGGTTTTGAAAAGTATAGACCACTTTTCGCCTAGAGGAAGAACTGGACAAGAGAGTTAAAGGCTAGAACCTTTGGAAGAACCTGAAGTTTAAGTGCATATGTTGTCGAGATACATATGTTTTATAAGCAACCAAATGAAAATAGAGTTAAATTTTGTTCACGGAAATTAAGGAGTCTAATCAGGATGAATACCTCAAGAATAGTCACTGGTACATAGAGTAGAAATGATCCAGGGGGACCACAGTGAACAGAGCCAAGATTTTCCTCAGAAAATAGACATCCACAGACATCTCAGAGTAACTGTGATGCCCCAGCTTCTGACACTGCATGGCATTGATCGTGTATTTGATGATACAGGGCTGCATGCTGAGGATTCTCCTCGCTCAGCCTAGTGCCACCACAGATATAAAGACAAAGCCTCTTCCATCTATTCAATATCCATTGCTTTACTTTCAGAGCCTAGAAACTGCTTGCCTCAAGACTAGTTCTCATAGAATTTGATTCTCATGTCATTTTTCTCTGTCTATAACACAACATTTAGCTCAACATAGAATAAATACAGCTTGTAAGCTACCTGTTTAAGTATCTCTCTAATGAAACAAGGAGCCTGTTTTCATATGTATAGCATTCTGTGTTAATAAGGCAGAATAGAGTGACAATAATGATCAATTTTAAGTACAGTTTTATTTTATGATAATTATTACCTTGTGATTGAAAATAATTTTGGGAGATGAAGCAAAAGAGAGAACACACAAGTACATTGAATATACATTTTGAAACACTTTAAGAGAAAAAAAATATCAGGATATATGCAACGGGCTTATTTTATGAGTTCATGGTATTTTCCTTTGTCCTGTATTTTCTATATTTAATGTTATTAGACCGCCATTAAATCTGGACCAAGAGCATTTGTCAACAGTTGAAGGCATTTTGTCTTTGGTCACAGCTGCAGTTTGAGGTTATTCAAGATGACCCTATACTCAAAGGGTAGCAATAAAGTGACCTTCACCTCTAAGAACCTATTCAAACAACTAATATACATGTTTAGTGGAAAACAGGACAGATGGTGATGTTAGCCATAGAGAAGTCCTTTGTCATTGCTGGCAACTAGTATTCAGCTCTAGTCTAGATAGTACATACGCTCCAAAAAGATATCTTCACAACATCTACATTCTAAAAGGCCAAAGGGCTTCATACATGGTTTTACATTAAGATGGCAAAGAACATTTAAGATTTTAGAATATTTGGAGACATCAGTATAGGATTGATCCAGAGAATTTGCTCAACTGGAAAAGGCTTATTTACATGAGAAGGATGCACTGTGCTGTCTGTTGAGGATGCCATGGTGCACAGGTGTATTAACTATCTTCCGAACCCCTAATGAAATGACTGAAAATGGATTGTTTTAAAGGCACACACTTATAAGACAAAAACATGGGATAAGAGAAAATAGCAACAAGTCACTTAAGCTAGAAAGCAGATGTAGACATGGAAACCTATTTAACAAACCCCAAAATGCTGAGTCTTAAAACCAGCAGGGGGCAAAGTTTAGAAGCAATACACTTTTCCACCAAAGCATTCCCAAAATGTTCAAGCATTGACCTCACTATTTATCCCTGGATTTGGGGAGAAAACATGAGCCTAATAACAGGAAGATTGATTAAGAGCAATTAGATACCCTCTAGATCCCCTCATTCATCCATACAGCTGGGAGACTGACATTTTACTCCATAATTAAGGCAAGCAGAGTTAGTGAACTTGGGAACACTGGGGATAAGAAAGAAGAGAAGTATCACACTAAAAATAATGGGCTAAAGTGAGAGTTTACATGTGAAATGTTGAAATTCACAGCCTTCTTCCTCATTGGTCTCTCAGAATCTTGACAATCAGAATCTTTCAGGGAAGATATTCAGAAGGTCTTTGGGGAATTTGATCAATCCAAAAATGAAGATCCAAATGACACAAAGTTCAAGGATTCCTTAAGGAAACTGCCTGGCCAGATCACCCTGGAGTAAAGAGTACAATGACCCATTTCTTACATGCTCACAAGCTCCTTACTCATAATTATAAGTAGACAAAAGATTAACACATGTTTAAGGCAGGCAGTTTAATTTGATATACAGACCAAAACTGGAAAGTAATATTTTTAGGAAACAGTCTATATGAAGACATAAGTCAAGATTTTGTCTTAGTGGAACTAGAAGAGTATGCTCTATAAAACAGGTATATCTAGAGAGCCAAAGAAAAAAAATGCCTAGAAATTAATATTATAATAGCAGAAATTAAAAACTAAATAAAAAATTTGGACGATANGAACAAAAAGGTGAAGAGATGGAAAGTAGTTTTTTGTTTTTTTTTTTTTAATTTTTGTACGAATCCTATTTCTGAACAATAAGAATTCCCTAGTATGAGAAAAATTTCTGACAGAGGTGAAAAATATCAAAGGGATATTCTCAGAATTAAAGAATATGAGTTTCCCAAGTACGGGGGCCACTAAGTGCCGAGTACAATGAATAAAATAAAACTACATTGATTAGGAAAATTTTCAACTCTTTACAAAACCTAATTCCAGAGCAAAAATGTGAATTTCACAGATCAGAAAAAGTATCAGGAGAGTATCAGAAATATTCTAACTTACATGTCCTCTTTCTCAAGAAACCTTTGAAGGATAAAGTACTGAAAACCAAACAATATAATTATTAACTCAGTAGGAGTAAGAATTTGTGCAAAAATGGACACAATCACAGTATACTACATAACTCAGTGGAGAATGGCACTATGTAATATTATATATTAATGATAGTCATAATAATCAGTATTGATCTAACTGTGTTGAGAGAATGGGATGACAGAAAGGTTTATGTGATAAAAATAGTGGAAAAGTAAAAGAGAACTATGGAGAGGGAAATGGCAATTCACTCCAGTACTCTTTCCTGGAGAATTCCATGGACAAAGGAGCCTGGCAGGCTATGGTCCATGGAGTCGCAAAGAGTCAGACACACTATCACTCACTCAGTTCAGTTCAGTTCAGTCGCTCAGTCGTGTCTGACTCTTTGCGACCCCATGAATCACAGCACGCCAGGCCTCCCTGTCCATCACCATCTCCCGGAGTTCACTCAGACTCACATCCATCGAGTCCGTGATGCCATCCAGCCATCTCATCCTCTGTCGTCCCCTTCTCCTCCTGCCCCCAGTCCCTCCCAGCATCAGAGTCTTTTCCACTGAGTCAACTCTTCGCATGAGGTGGCCAAAGTACTGGAGTTTCAGCTTTAGCATCATTCCTTCCAAAGAAATCCCAGGGTTGATTTCCTTCAGAATGGACTGGCTGGATCTCCTTGCAGTCCAAGGGACTCTCAAGAGTCTTCTCCAACACCACAGTTCAAAAGCATCAATTCTTCGGCGCTCAGCCTTCTTCACAGTCCAACTCTCACATCCATATATGACCACTGGAAAAACCATAGCCTTGACTAGACAGACCCTTAGTCAGCAAAGTAATGTCTCTCAAAATGTCACTCAAAAGAGAACTAAATAAAGCCTTCTCTTCCAGAGGGAAATTAATATGCCTAAGGTCAAGAATTCAAGCAAAGGTAATACAGGCATGATATTAATATTTTCAAAAATGGTAAAAATGCAAAAATATTCAGTTAGAAAAGTTGAAAGTTGTTGCTTCTAGGGAGCTGAAAATGGTGCTGGAGTGGGCAGGGAGCTGCTGGTTTCCCTAATAAGCCCCATAGCACTATCTCTTCAAGATATGTTGATTTGTTCTCTTGAACAAAATAAAACCTGAATAAAAAAGAAAATACTAGCCTAGTCTTAGATGTCTTGGAGTTTACAACCTAAAGAAGAAGACAGATGTGATACAATTACATAGATATGTAGCTAACTGCCAATTGTGCTAAATGCTGTGATTGAAATTTCTTCTTTAATTTCATGTAAACCCATATGGAAAGAGCTGGCTTAGTGTAGCAGGGGAATCAAGTAAATTTTCCATGAGAGAGTGACATGTTGGCACCATATGTGGTAGATGGCAACTTGGCAAGCAAACAAATCAACTTCAAAGAGTAAGGAACCCTCAAAAGTGGCTTCTCTGGGGCTGAGATAATTGACCACAGGATGCCAGTGGGAGCCTTGTGATCAATGACAGGATGGGCCACGGTGACCATGTGAGGACCAACATTCACCTGGAATAGTTTTTAAGCCAACTTTTTCACTCTCCTCTTTCACTTTCATCAAGAGCTCTTTAGTTCCTCTTTGCTTTCTGCTATAAGGGTGGTGTCATCTGCCTATCTGAGGTTATTGATATTTCTCCCAGCAATCTTGATTCCAGCTTGTGTTTCATCCAGCCCAGCATTTCTCATGATGTACTCTGCATATAAGTTAAATAAGCAGGGTGACAATACACAACCTTGACATAAACTCCTTTTCCTGTTTGGAACCAGTCTGTTGCTCCATGTCCAGTTCTAACTGTTTGTCCTGACCTGCATACAGATTTCTCAAGAGGCAGTTCAGGTGATGTGATATTCCCATCTCTTTTCAGAATTTTCCACAGATTGTGGTGATCCACACAGTCAAAGGCTTTGGCATAGTCAATAAAGCAGAAATAGATGTTTTTCTGGAAGTCTCTTGCTTTTTTGATGATCCAACGGATGTTGGCAATTTGACCTCCTGGAATTACCTTTACTATTTAATCAGTTCATGGAGACTAATTCTATTGGCTTTAGTAATATGAATAACCACCTGGAATCATAGACTGGGAGGACCTATAAGGACTTCAGAGTTCATGTATTCTTATCTTATCCTCTCCTCTTATAGTCAAGAAAACTCAGGAGGTTCAGTAGTCTTCCCAAAGTATCACGGATATTTTATGTAGAGCCTAAGCAAGAAATCAGATCTCCAAGTTCCTTACCTAGAACTGTTTACCATAATTACAGAGAAATATATGGCTTGGTCTTTTGAGCAACTGAAATCAAACTAAACAAATTATCACAGAATTATTGAAAAACTGAAAATTTTATTTGTTCAATAATGAAGGAAAATGTTGCCAAAAATACTATTTTTTCTATTTGAATTTTCCATTATTATCTAAATTTAGTACCTGATAGCAACTTAAGGGTGATTAATATATTCTTTAAAAAAATAAATAATTTCTGTTAGTTTTTAATTAATTATTTAAAAATCTAGTGGTGATAACTTGTTATAATATTTCTAAGAAATACCTATAAATATTGCAATATATGTGACTTACATTCTCACTCTGTAATCGCTTTGCATTTACAGTTGACACATTTTAATAGTTTTGTTGTTGTTCAGTCTCTAAGTCATGTCCAACTCTTTGCAACCCCCATGGATTGCAGCATGCCAGGCTCCTCTATCCTCCAGTGTCTCCCAGAGTTTGCTCAAATTCATGTCCACTGAGTCAGTGATGCCAACCCCTGCTCCTTTTGCCTTCAATCTTTCCCAGCCTCAGGGTCTTTTCCAATTAGTCAGCTCTTCACATCAGGTGGCCAAAGTATTGGAACTTCATCTTCAGTATTAGTCCTTTGAAGAAATATTCAGAGTTGTTTTCATTTAGGATTGATCAGTTTGATCTCCTTGCTGTGCAAGGGACTCTCAAGAGCCTTCTCCAGCACCACAATTTGAAAGCATCAGTTCTTCAGCACTCAGCCTTCTTTATGGTCCAACTCTCACATCCATATATAGCTATTAGAAAAACCATAGCTTTGACTATATGAACCTTTGTCAGCAGAGTGATGCCTCTGTTTTTTAATATGCTGTCTAGGTTTGTCATAGCTTTCCCTCCAAGGAGCACGTGTCTTTTTGATCATATGTTAAACCCATTATTCTGTCTTAAAATGTAATTATGCTAATGAAACACATAAATAAATATCTTTCTCCAGAGGAACTTTGCAATTCAAGACAGCATTTACATATCACATACACACACACACACACACACACACACACACACACACACACTTCCCTGAGTTCCCTGAAGAAAGACATTTATAAGTTAAGAGGTCTATTTTTGCCAAAATGAGATGCTCACACTGCTGCACCAGGACTTTCTGATGTTTTAGTCAGGTCCACAATGGTCGGATCTACATCAGCATTTTGGGGTTTAGGTGCATTTCAAGATCCCATGTACTTGTACTCTTATTCAAGATTCACTGCCACCCCAATAGAAGCTTAATACAAGTTCAGAAAACAAGGCCAATGTGACTAAAAAGAGATTGTCATAGGCTTCATTTTTTCCCCCTGTAGTAGGAGAGCTTTGTAATAACTAGCTCAGAATATGATTTCTGATTCTAAGATCCAACTGGAAGGTTCCAAGAAATATTTATAGTATCTCAAGGAATAATTAAGTCATGTTGACCCTCTGGTCACTGTCTACTCAGAACAAAGATTCTCAAAATTACATATTGGAAAAAGAAAGAAGCACATAGATGTGATGACCACTGGAAACTGTATTAGGCCACATGATACTTGTAAAATTTCCCTTGGGTAGTCAAGAGTTATCTATGGTTTGGTAGATTTTGAACAACAATAATTTCTAAAGGTATGTTTTATGAAGTTCACCATGTTTTCAGGTCCCAGATAGAAAGAGTGACTGAATTGTGTTCTCCTGTAATTCATATTTTGCAGCCCTAGCATCCAGTGTGACTGTGTTTGGAGATAAGGCTTTTTAGGAGTTCAGTTCAGTTCAGTCGCTCAGTTGTGTCCAACTCTTTGTGACCCATGAATCGCAGCACGCCAGGCCTCCCTGTCCAGCACCAACTCCTGGAGTTCACTCAAACTCACGTCCATCGAGTCAGTGATGCCATCCAGCCATCTCATCCTCTGTCGTCCCCTTCTCCTCCTGCCCCCAATCCCTCCCAGCATCAGAGTCTTTTCCAATGAGTCAACTCTTTGCATGAGGTGGCCAAAGTACTGGAGTTTCAGCTTTAGCATCATTCCTTCCAAAGAACACCCAGGGCTGATCTCCTTCAGAATGGGCTGGTTGGATCTCCTTGCAGTCCAAGGGACTTTCAAGAGTCTTCTCCAACACCACTGTTCAAAAGCATCAATTCTTTGGCGCTCAACTTTCTTCACAGTCCAACTCTCACATCCATACATGACTACTGGAAAAACCATAGCCTTTTAGGACTTAATAAGGTTAAATGAGGATTTCCCGGATGGCGCTAATGGTAAAGAACTCTCCTGCCAATCAGGAGACATAAGAGATGTGGGTTCAATCCCTAGGTTGGGAAGATCCCCAGGAGGAGGGCATGGCAACCCACTCCAGTATTCTTGCTTGGAGAATCCCATGGACAGAGGAGCCTGCTGGGTTACAGTCCATAGGGTCACAGAGAGTCAGACATGACTGAAGCAACTTAGCATGATTAAGTAAGGTCATAAGGGAGGGGTCCTAATCCAATAGGATTAGTGGCGTTATAAGAAGAGAAAGAGAAGTCTCTCCCCAGGTGCAGGTACCCTGAAAAGCTCATATGAGCACAGATTAAGAAGGCAGCCATCTGAAAGTCAGGAAGAGAGACCTCACCAGAGCTTGACTGTGCTGGCACTACAACCTCAAACTTGTAGCATCCAGAAATGCAAGAAAATAAATTTCTGTAGTTAAAACCAAAAATCTATGGCATTTTTTTATGGCTGCCAAAGCTAAGAAGTACCACCCAGATGAAATGGAGACACTGGAGTGCTGTGGAGAAGTTCACATTATGTATAGTACATACCCCAAGACTAAAGTTAGAGCAGAATTTGGATGAGACCAGGGATCAAAATAAAGACAAGACTGATACAATAGATGGAGCAGAGTCACCAACTACATAAGACTGAACCAGGATTCAGCTTAGTAAGGAAGAGTTTAGATTTTGCACTTAAACTAAGTCAACTTTTTTCTCTACATTCTACATGGTCCAAGAGTTTAAGGTTACTTAACTACCACATTTTAATTCTGGTACTTCAAAACTAATCCTAAAGTGGAGATAATAATGCTTTATCACATAGCTATAGGGAAAAATGATTACTGTAAAATAATAATAAACAGGGCCTTCCAGGTGGGCTCAGGGGGTAAAGAATCCGCCTGCACTGCAAGAGATTTGGGTTCAATCCCTGGGTCGGGAAGGTATCCTGAAGGAGGGGATGGCAACCCACTCCAGTATTCTTGCCTGGAGAATCCCATGGACAGAGGAGAGACCTCAGTTGAATAGAGTTGGGAGATCAGAGGGGGCGCACTCATACCTCGCAACCATAGCAGAGCCATAAGAAGAAAAACTCCTTTTCTGACAAGGACTGAGCCAATGAAAAGCAATGGTCTCTCTGTTACTACAGCCCTCTCAACTTCCTTTTCCTCTTTGTATAAGCATTCTCATTCCCTTGCTGTCGGGAGAACTTGCATGTGGCTTGCCATGGTTGCAGACCCTGAATTGCAATTTTCTGCTGATCCTGAATAAACCCATCTTTGTTGCAGCTTATTAGTTTCAGGTCAACATTAGTATTTGGCACAGTGTCACAGGAGTCGGACATGACTGAGTACACAACAACAACAGGCACATGTTAACATCTCAGAGAGCTGTAGCCATGTATAGTAGCCAAAGTCAGCGAAGTTGTAGTCTGAACTAGTCTACATTCATTTTTCAAGCCCCAAATATTAATTGCCTACTTACTATCTGCCGGGCTCTATTATAGGTGCTGGAGATAAAGCAGTGAGCAAAACAAAAACAAAACAAAATCTACCTTCATGAAGCTTACATCCTAGAGAGACTTAGGAGTCTTAAGACAAGATCCTGGGCTTGGTAGACTCATAACTCCCCAGCCATATCCCATATCCAAAAAGGTCTTGTTCTGGGCAACTCACACAATCCTTGGGAATGCCTAAATATATGTTAAAAAAAAAAAAAAAGTGTGCTGTCAAGTAGCTTGTCACATATATGGTAAATTTTACTCATTTCTTTTTTAAGCATGCATGGAGGACTCTTGTTTGACATAGCATTTTTCATTACTCCTGTTCTCTAACAGCCTTGCTTCTCTTCATCTCTTTCCTCTAGAGAGACAGACTTTATATAAAGATAGCTCTCTTATCCTAAAAAGAAGTATACCTTAATCTATCCATTGTCCAGTAATGTTTAATTGATTTTCCTGAATCTTGCATCGAAAATATTTCAGCCTGAAAAAAGGAAAACATATCTTAAATTGGGAAGCTAAAGCTTCACAACAATACCCTTTCAAAGGGGTCCCTTCCTGTCACCAGCTCCATTTCTTAGTATTTGTGGACATCTGTTTAGGACAATCTGGTAACCTCCTAGGGTTGTGGGGTGGTGGGGGTTGTTCTCACTTTTCCAGTTACCATTCATCTTCCCTGCCTTGATTCTGAAGGCAACTAAAATGACTGGATTCTTGCTGCATAAATAATTGCAGAGTAGATTTTGTTTGGATTGGGGGCCATTTGCCATGTTATCTGTTGTGGTTGTCATTTTGTCATCCATTGTCAGGGCTGATCTGTAAATGGACTTGGTTATGATTCATAAAATGTTTTTCACAGCTAAACATCCATTCTCCTAGACACATTTCTACAGTAACAGTATAACAAAATATGTTGTGCTTTTGTTGCTTTGGAAATATACCTTATTTTCATTTATTCTTTTGAGGTAACCTGAGTTCATGTATATACAATCCAAAATGAAAACAGCTAAAAGAAGCACTGGTATCAGCTGCCTATTGTTGTATGCTTAAATAAAAGAAAGGAAAAAGGAAGAGTTAACTGTTTTGGCAAAATGTCAATGAATATGCAGTTGTGGTAAATAAATAACCCCTAGATACAATGCTGAAAGCAAACTGGACTTATTCCAAAATTTTTTTTCACGTTTAAACAAAGTTTAGGGTTTCTTTTTTCCTTCCTATAGAAATGCATAAATGCATCAGTTTTGCCCAGATACAGAAAACTATTCTTACTTCAGTAAATTTCCTTCTTTTGGTTTATCATGTGGATCATGGAAAAGCATGATTTTATGGAGTTTGTTGCTTTTAAATCAAGAATGTCAAATAAATACAGCCTTTCAAAGAGCAAAAAGCTTTACCAAGAGTAATTCTTCTATTACGAACTAGAACACCTCTCACAAGACTAACTCCTTTGTTAGTAAGATAAATTCTAGAAATGGATTTCGGAGTAAAGACCTCAGTGTTTGTTTTTATTCCTGTGAAACCAATAAAGTTCTGACAAACAGAGCTATAATGTGCCACCATAGTTTAGAAATAAGGTACATTTCAGAGTGTTCTTTATTGCCTTTTGAGGATTGAATATTGCTACCTTTAACTATGCGACCATACAACACAACACGCTGTTTTATAAAACAGTAGCCTGAACGCTTAGCTCCCATTTGAGCCCCACCTGAATATTATATACACTCTTTTAAAATGTCAGACGTTTGGAGTGGTTATAATACTGTGTCATTATGATCCCACAGGTTTAAGTCTGAAATACACTCAACTTAAAAGAATAAAAAGATATGTTTTTCCATTTCTTTTTATGCCATTCTATTTCCTATAAAATTGCAACCCTATTCAAAAGGCCTATTTCAAGTGTATTCTTTTAGATAATAAATGGAAACATTATTTTGATACATACTTCCTTGAATTTGAATGTGAAAATCTGTAATACTTCACATTCAAACTATAATAGAATCACATTCCAGTTCTAAGGACCGCAGGGGAAATGGGTAGGAAAATATAGCATAACTTTCAAGCCCTAGTGAAATGCCTCCTTGGTTGTGAGATACACCCAGATGGGCACAGGCGACTGAAACAAGAAATGGGAAGGGAGTTTGTTACTAAATCACTGAGCAGAAGAAGCTTTAGAGCAGGATTCCCAGCTCTGGGTGCACAAAGGAATCCTCGGGGACCACACCAGTTCTTGAGAGTGACTAGCATCTAAGTTAAGATCATGGAGCAGATAGGTATGTAGGACGTAAAAATAGATTTATAACCAAGAGCCTTCCTCTGTGCCTTTTCAAAACCTTATAAATGTTCAACGATTATATCTTCCTTTGTTTTGGGAGGTGCCATGGGAGGGGAATGTAGATGTTTTATCATTTACCCTGGGTAGGCATCCACTGAATGTTCTGTTGCCCGTTCAACTCCATTTCTAGCTGCAGCCCTTTAGCTTTAGTTGAAGGTGGCAAGCATGTATGTTAACAGTCTGTGTGAATACAAAACTCTTGTGAAAAGCAAGACTGGCTCTTTCAAAAATGTTCTTTTGGTTCTGATTAAAAATCTGTTTCCACAAATGCTACAAGTGTCTTTTTCTTGCAACATATCCATTTATATTTTCAACAGCATTTGTTGGTCTTTCTTTAAAAAGTTCTTCATTCAAGGACCACATTGCAACCAAAGATCTTTTATGTATAATTTGGTAGATGATAGACATTTGAAGTTACTGTGGCAGGTGTTTTCACATTGTTTCTGCTGATCTGATAAAAAGCATAGTGCCAGAAAACAGCATGAAGAGCATAAATTCCTCAGAATCAATTTGAAGCACCCTTTTGAAATAAGAATTGCTATAAAGAAGCATTTTGAAATGAAGTAAGGATGGAGTGAACAGTCTTTGAGGTTAAAAATACAGTTCTGTAAAACAAATGTATTTCTTTGATGGAAACTACATATACTGTGTTTTAATTTGTTTATCATGATTACTGTTTTTAGGATTTTTTTCTGCCACCATCTATATTTTGGCCCCAGGAAGCCCAGAGGAGAGCCAGTAGAAACAACTCCATGTGTGTTTCTGGCAAACTGCTTCAATATATTTCATTATAAGTCTTAGAATAAGAGTTTAACAAAGAGCTGAAGAAACACTGAAGGCTGAAGACTGAAAAATTCAGAGAAAGAATCTCTTATACATGATGGCCGATCAGTGCCAGCATTAATCTGTAAAACCAGTGGCAGCTGTGTTAAGTAATTTATGTGGAAACAAACATCATTTTTATATTACTTTTGCTGAAGACAATAACATTCCATAGGCTCATCACATTTTTAATCTTGACTTCAGGAAAGTCCTGCTGTGGCAATTTTTAAAAGAAGAGTTCCACTTATCTCTTTCCAAGTAGCTCCTTCTCTTCCTTCTGTGTCCTTCCCCCAGTATCCACCCTCCCCAACACAACTTCACCCACCCTCCCACTTCATAAAGGTGTTTATGAAATATGGAAGCAGTTCTGTCTTGCTGTTGTTCTGAGTATCCTTAATAAATGCCTCCTATATTTCAGAAGTATCTGAGGAGCTCAACTAATACAATATCACTTTGATTGCTTATTTGAATTTTGGATGAGGAGAACTCTGAATCACTTCCCTGAATTTGTCATAATCATAATTTAGTTATCCACAGCTCTGTTATTAAATTTAAGGCCTTACAAGAGTATGTTTGTTATTACAGCTCTTAATATCTAATAACAATGTCCAGAAGATGTCCTCTTCTCCATCTTCACTTTGCTGACTCACTAATGGGTATTGGTCTCAAATTTTCTTCTTTTATTTCCAGTTAAAGATTATACTAACAGAGTGATAGAAAAGTAACACCTTCACCTTTTTCAGATATTATACATTAATCTTCATAAATCTTTTCTCCCCCTTTTCAGTCTACCATTTTACCATTAGAAGTCTGTATAATAAACTAAAACCCAAAAATGGCATTTCAGAACTTAACATCCTTCAATGGCTATTATCCACCTTGCACTTTCATAATAGAGAAAGGTGATATATGAGAAAATCTTGAACTAAAATGTGAAACTTGTCCCAGCTAAATCAAATAAGCAGTGGGAACAATAACATTAAGATATGCCAACTGAAATGAGTTAATATATTTTGGTAAAAGTGGTTATATTTAATAGTTTGTATTACCACCAAAAGGAAAAAAATCATTGCTTACATATGAACTTTTCACTCAAATTATTCACTAATCTGTTTAACAAAGTGTTTGAGAGCATTGAGTATATTCCAAGCACTTGTCTAAGAAGTAGAGATTTAACGGTAAATAAGATAGATATAAGATAGATAACAGTAAATAAGCTTCATGGTGCTTACAGTCTGACAATAAAGAGACAACAGCATCTATATGACAGGGACTTGGATTGGAGAGAACAGGTTCTACCAGCTCTAGGGAAAGGACACCTAGGGAGAGAACAGTCAGATCTTCCTGAGGGAGGTCACATCCAAGCTGAGACTGAAAAGAAGAGGAGACATTAATCAACCTGGTTGTGATAGTGATCTAGGCAGAGGATAAAGAATCTAACATAGTCAAGGAACTGGAAAAAGCCCTGGATGAATGAATGAGCAAGGGCACAGTGGAGTGGAGACAGATGAGCTTGGAGAGCAGCCAGGACCCCACCCTGCAGGGTCACAGTCAGAGGGACACAAGATGGGAGGCAGTTTGCTGACTGAAGGTACCTGTGGGTATCCAAGTGAGGTTGCAATAGGCAGAGCCTGCATTGCAAAAAAAAAATACAGGATGATTTGGCTTTGAAATTTATAATTTAATAGGTAACTATGAAGAAGTAGTTAAATTTCTTGAAGTTTCCTGGCTAGTTTTCTAGAAAATTCTTTAACTTCTCTCCAGCTACTTTTATTTCACTGAATTACTATATCTGTAGCTCTGTTTCTCAAAAAATTACAGTATTCTATGCTTAAAGCATCTAACTGATGAATTAAAGTTTTCCTATTCTAATTTCTCGTCTTTAATTACTTTGCACTTTTTTCAATGAGGAATTTATATAACTAAAAATGTTGTGTCCTTTCATGAAGAAGTACGAAAATAGAAAATATAACAATCTCTAGTGTTACACTGAGAGTCGATTCCATGGAAGTTTAATTCCCCATGCTTGTCAAAACTTGTTAAAACAGTGCTTGCCTTTTTTGAATATAAAATGTGGGCAGACATGTACTAATATATCAAAAAATGACACTTTGTCAAAGAGGGCTTTCATGGGAAGTGTTCTGAATAAAATGTTTCCTTTTTAAAAGAACCCAACCTGTTTAACATTCCAAAGCAAACACAAAAGAACACAAAATGCCTGAACTTACTGCCAGTCACAACAGTCAGCTTCATTTACTCTTTAATACTTTTTTTATATTCCAAAAATTATTCCCCAAAAAACTATCAGTTTTATTCCATGATAACCCTGGTTTGAAGTAAAATAAAAGTAGCTCTGACCCTCCTCAAAATGGATTCTTTTCAGAATTACTAGCACTTCTAATAGTATAAAGATGATATGGTTGGCTATGTCTACCGTTAAACTCAGTGTAATTATATGTGAAGCAACAATTCCCTTATCTATTAGGAACACTTGCTGCAGCAAACTGCATTTCACTGTCTGGCAGATGAAATACTGAATTAAAATCTCAAACTACTTTCTCAAGTTTTTTTTCCCACAGTCATTTAAAAATCTTTTAGCTTAGGGGAAGATGGTAGCCAGAAAATAATGGGAAACAGATGGTATTTAAAGGTTTGAGCAAGATGAACAAAGCAGATGGGTTAATATCTTCCTAGTCCTCAAATGGTCCCTCTTCATTGTGATCACTTTGAGACAGTTCTAATCCTTTGAACCTTCTGAGGATGTTCAGAGTTAAGATAATGGTTGATAGTTGAAATGTTAAATGGTAAATCAATACATAATTGTCTTTGATCACAGTCTCATATTAACTTATCTAAATAGGATAGATAGTTTTTATATGTTACCTACATTCTTTGAAGAGAATGCACCCAAATCTAGCTCTTGATTAATAATATCTATTATTCATTGTTTAGGGAACCAGGGAGAAGGACTGAAAGAAATAGAAGCAGATGCCAGTTGAGGTAATTGAGATACAGTATAACCTGAAGGAATACTGGAGTGCCATATAATAGTATTAGTGTGAAAAGATGAGAAATATTCTATACAATTTTATTTGATGAGTATAGCCTGCTTTGAATTAAATTCCTAAAATGTCAGGATGAGGGAGAAGGATGCAAATGGTTTAAACTAAAGTTAGAGAATTGTAGAAACAGATTCCCCCAACTATAAGCATTCATTGGAGAGCAGAAGGCCCAGGTTTTAATAAAATATTAGAAAAGTCTGCATATATTGGAATAAGAATATATTAATATTGGGAACAACAGATGTATTTTTGCTTAGGAAGTTAATTATATGCCATATGTATAAAAGAAACATCAATGGCATATCAATATTTGATTCTACTATGTTAGCCATGCCAGAGACCCCTCAGTCATACCCAATATGAGAGACTCATATGGGTTCACAACTGAAACCAACAAAAGATGCAGACTGGTTCTGATTTCTTTTGTATCAAAATCTTATAACACTTTTTGAGCTATTTTATAAATTAACTTCAAAATAGATGAAGCAGTAACACTGAGGTTTAGCTAATTATGTTTAAATTAAATATAAGCATTTAGAATAGCCATTTTAATTAATACAAGACTTGGGCAAGTAATCATTAAAAGTGGAACAGGTAACTTGAGATTTATCACTCTAAAACCACTTGTATCACATTTTTTAATGAATTCTTTCCTCTACTTCAATGGAAGATAAAATGTTTCTCCCCAGAGTGGCTGCTAATGAAAGATAAACCCTTTCTTGGGTCACGATTGTCAATGTGATATTGAATCAGAGCAAAAATATATACTTACATGCAAAAGTGTAGTTACTGTTTGCTAAACCATTATCAACTTGACTTATATTTTAGTTCTATAAATGCCTAAGAAAATCCCTAATAATTGTAGTAACATTTATTACTGAAAAAGAAAATGGATATATTTTGGTGGGGTTTTTTTCCAATTTTTATAGATGAGACTCTGATGAAAAAAATCTAAATAATTTTGTGATTTAATTTTTAATTAACATGGTATATAACAATTTCAATTGCAGTTGGATGTGAGGAATAACACTTTGAATAGCTTCGGTTTGTAAATATTTATACTTCAAACTTTATATTTGTAAGAATATACAAATGTATTGATATAATCAAATTTGTATATAAAAATGTATATCTAAACAAATAGTTAGCTAATTCTTTTTCTTACATTTCAGTCTTTATGTTTCCTTTAATTATAGTTTATTTATAATATTATTGGAGAAGGAAATGGCAACCCACTCCAGCATTCTTGCCTGGAAAATCCCATGGGCCGAGGAGCCTTGCAGGCTACAGTCCATGGGGTTGCAAAGAGTCAAACACAACTGAGAAACTAATACTTTATAATATTATATTAGTTTCAGGAATATGACATAGTGATTCAATATTTTTATAGATCATAGTCCATTTAAGGTTATTATAAAATATTGGCTATATTCTCTGTGCTGTACAATATATCCTTGTATCATTTACTTTATACATAGTAACTTGTACCTCTTAATCTACCCCTTCTTGCCCCTTTCCCACTGGTAACCACTAGTTTTCTATATCCATAAGTCTGTGTCTGCTTTGCTATATTCATCCTTTTATTTATTTATATTCCACATATAAGTGATATCGTGCAGTATTTATCTTTCTCTGTCTCACTTATTTCACTAAGCCTGGATTGACTGCCAGGTTGATCCATTTTATTGCAAATGGCAAATTTGAATTCTTTTTTTGTGGTTGAGTAATGTTTCAGTGTGTGTGTGTGTGTGTGTGTGTGTGTGTGTGTGTGTACCATACCTTCTTTATCCATTCTTCTGCTAATATAACACTTAGATTGCTTTTGTATCCTGGCTACTATAAATATATAATGCTGCTATAAACATTAGGGTGCATATATCTTTTCAAATTAGCATTTTTGTCTTCTTCATTTATATATCCAGTAATGGAATTGCTGGATCATGTGGAAGTTCTATTTTTAGTTTTTGGGGGGACCCTCCATAATGTTTTCCATAAAGGCTGTACCAGTTTACATTCAACCAACAGTTTAGGGTTCCTTTTTCTCCACATCGGCTGGCTCTTTCAGTACAATATAATTATCATTTAGTACATTTACCCTTATCTGAGCACATCACTTCATGGGAAATAGATGGGGAAACAGTGGAAACAGTGGCTGACTTTATTTTGGGGGGCTCCAAAATCACTGCAGATGGTGATTGCACCCATGAAATTAAAAGACGCTTACTCCTTGGAAGGAAAGTTATGACCAACCTAGATAGCATATTGAAAAGCAGAGACATTATTTTGCCGACAAAGGTCCGTCTAGTCAAGGCTATGGTTTTTCTAGTGGTCATGTATGGATGTGAGAGTAGGACTGTGAAGAAAGCTGAGCACTAAAGAATTGATGCTTTTGAACTGTAGTGTTGGAGAAGACTCTTGAGAGTCCCTTGGACTGCAAGGAGATCCAACCAGTCCATTCTGAAGGAGATCATTCCTAGGTGTTTTTTGGAAGGAATGATGCTAAAGCTGAAACTCCAGTACTTTGGCCACCTCATGTGAAGAGTTGACTCATTGGAAAAGACCCTGATGCTGAGAGGGATTGGGGGCAGGAGGAGAAGGGGACGACAGAGGATGAGCTGGCTGGATGGCATCACTGACTCGATGGACATGAGTTTGAGTAAACTCCGGGAGTTGGTGATGGACAGGGAGGCCTAGTGTGCTGCAATTCATGGGGTTGCAGAGTCGGACATGACTGAGCGACTAAACTGAACTGAACGGAGCCCTGATACATTGTAAGTGCTTAATAAATGTTTGTAAATTGAGTGAATAAATATATTTATATATTTTAGAAAACATCTTTTAGGACTTCCCTAGTGGTCCAGTGGTTAAGACTCTGCACTTCCAATGCAGTGCACATAGGTTCGATCCCTTGTTGGGAAAGTAGGATCCTACATGCTGTGCAGTGCAGCCAAAAAGTATCTACAAAATTCTCTCTTAAATTCATTTACTGGTATATCTTGCCTTCTTCTTTCACCTACTCAGAATAGCTGATAAAGCTGAAGTGCATCTACTTACATCTTTGAAGGCAGTATGTTTTTTCTATTACCTATTGCTTTTCTGTGTTCTGGAATTAGTACAAATGTAAAGGATCTAAAAGAGAGCAGGGCCTTCACTGACTGAGACAGGATGATTTAAATGCAAGTCAGCTCATTTTGTTCCTTGTACTAAGTACCTGCAATTACTGATTGTCACATTTTTCTTCCATTGTAAAATCTGAACTAATTGAAGGTACTACCCTTAGGGGACTAACTCTACAGTATAATGAATGTTGAGTGCCCTCTTGAGTTTAGCATGTTAATTATTCATAATTATAATGATTTCTGTTTATTTGGGAACTTTAGAAATCTGGTTTATCAAACAAATTTAGAAGCAGAGTAGTTGAGGTTTTGTTTTGTTTTATATTAAGATCTCAGCAGGTGTTCGAACATACTAAGAAGTTCTCATGAGCAATGGAGCCAGTTTTGTTTTGTTTTCTTTTGCTAATAAATGGATACTAGTGATGTGTGCCATGTCCTAAAATAGCTGAATGAATTTTTCTCTACTCCCTTTCTGGTTTCTCCAGAACTATTTGTGTGATATTGGGATATTGAAGGGAAACAATGACAAGGATTCAAGTAGAAAACTGGAAATAATGTATGAAAGTGTGTTAATCAGAGAAGAACTAGAGTAGATTTGATAGCTGGCTACTAGCCAAGTATATAAAATTTTAAAGTCTCCCTTTCCTTGAAAGAGGGCTGTATGTGTGTGTACTTTGCACTCTAAGTATATTTGCATCCAATGGACCCACGTAAAAGATGGATATTCTGGCTATTTTGGACTAAAATAATCTATGTCTATTACCAAATACATATTAGTGATAATGATGTATTAGGACTGGGCTCCTACAGTCTATTTAGACTTCATACTCATTCTCAATAATAGCCTGAAATGACAATAAACTATTGCTTTTTAAAGAGGAGTTTGGCATCACACATCTGTTTCATTGCAATCTTTTTCTCATTTTCCCATCACTTTCTTTTTTTTTATTTTTCCCATACAACACTTTAGAGCCAAACATGTACTCTGCATGTCTACTCAAGTCTCCTGGTAATCTATCAATATATCCAACTTAGGAAGAAGCAGCAATTGCTTAATATATTCAAGTATCAGCAAAGAATGATGGCTAATCATCATATGGTTGTAAAATGATCAGTTGAGATATACAATATATAGCATTTTTAAAAAGAGTACATTTAGCCACCGTCAACCTAAAATCCACAGAATCCAGATCAGAAACAAGAACATTAAGTGAAAGTACATGTCGGTAGCCCCCAATTTACAAGTGCATCTCTGATCAAAGGGAACTAGCAATTGCATACTCCACGGTCAGGCTCAAATACGAGCCCTGTTCTTCATCAGTAAATCATTTAATAAAAAGACTGGAAGTACTGTTTTTAAAAAATGAAATTTTCTGATCATACCTAATATACTTCTTCCAACACTGAGTTTTTAACCACAGGTAAGGAGCAGAGAAAGAAAAAAGATTGACTGGAAGATCACTCTGCCTCTGTCTCTACCCTTAGGTACTAACAGAGTGAGGGACAGGCCGAAAGCACAGCAGTGGGTGTGGAGAGGCTATGGAATATCCGCCAACCAGATAATCATCGCTGGAGTAACGAAGCATCTGAATGTAGGTATGTGTGCCCAGGGCTTCTGCTCACTCCTGCAATCCATTGTCTAGCTTTCCCATCCATCATACACCTGCTGTCTCATCAGCGTTTTGAAAGCACTGCTTGGCAGGACTTGGGTGTTCACACATATGTGCACAGCACGCAGAAAAGCAGGGTGGCTCTTCACTGGGAGGTCCTGTCTCCTCTCTAGGCTTTTAAAACATTCTACAAAATGACTTTCAACTGCTTCCTGATTCTGTATTCTCAGCATTCCCATATAGAAACCTTCTTTCCCACTGACACTGAGCCTTGGTTCCTGAGCACAAAAGGCCTTTGTCTTTGCTATCCCACCATCTGAAATAACTTCCCCCAGATCCTCTCTGCTGGTTTTAATTCTGTTTTCCCTCTAGGACCTAAGTCAACTCTTACCTACATGGGAACATCTTTCTGATTCGTCATCCCAATTATTTCCTTCCTTTCAAACATCTGTAGGCCTAAAAGTCATACCTCTCCTCTGGCATACAACTTGTATCATGTATTACTGTTTCCTTCTTCATGTATTTATCCTCTGTCCTCAGTGTAACTGTTTATTTCTGGAGAGGCAAAATCTGTTGCATTTTGAACCAGAGACTAGGACCAGCAGAAATGGACTTATAGAGAGTTATTGTGATGGAGTAAGGCGACCAAAAGGAGTAGTCAAAAGCCTAGACTGCCTGAGCTTGAGTTCCTGCTCAGTCAAATACCCACTGTGTGACCTTGGCAAGATTAAAAAAAAAAAACTTTCTATGTCTTCATTTTCTCATCTCCAAAATAGAAATAATAGTAATATATCCATCTCCTTAAGTTGTAAAGTTTCAATGACCTAATAAAGAAAATCTTAGAATAGTGTCTAATACTTATCAAACACTCAAAAAAGCATTACTTCTTTATTAGTATATATAATAATATTTCATCTCATTTAATTTCTCAGTAATACTAGCAGATAGATGGCATGATTCATATTCTAAAAGCTGGAAATCTTGTGACCCTTAGCAGTCAGGTTACTACCTAAAATTGAGAGAAGCAGCAGAATGAGAACCAAGAGTTAGATCCTAAACCCTTGGCTGTTTTTCCACCTGTTTCACACAGGTGCCTGGGGACTAGTTCATACTGATGATACAAAATTTATTCTTCTCTGTTCTTATAGTTTAAGCCATATTCTACTCAACAAGTTTGTCTAGTGCAAGGCACTGAAGAAGAAAGATGGAGAAAATGTGAAGTGGCTATTCCTACTCTAGGATGTTTTACAATCTAGATGATTCAAACATCTAACACATTTTTTGAACTTTTCATGTCTAGATTCCTTATAAAATCGGCTCTTCCATGGTCCCTCCCTCACCCCATGTAATAAAGTCGGTTGGATATGGTATCATTGCCTACAAACATAACACTTTAGGGTTTGGTGGAATGTGCTTCTTAAGAGTAAACTATAAAATTTGTGAATTTTAAAATTGTTTCAGTTTAATTGAAATTATTTTGAAGAATTTACAAAGAGCCCTGTTAAACTTGGCAGACTAGCCTCTCTTGGAATCTCTCTATTTTCTAGGAAATTATCCACAAGTCTTGTTCTTCTCACTGCCAAAATTCCTTGGCAGCTGTTACTTCAAGAGTAACAGAGAGCTGTAGCACTTAGCTCTGTGCTAGGATGTAATAGATGATTGATAAATCCTTGGTTAAGTAGCATCTTGTCACCCTATTGACAAGAAAGCTAAAATTCAGAGAGTTTAACTTACTGTAAAAACCACACAGCTGGCAAGGAAGAATTTCCAACACAAGTCTAAAGACCCAAGCAAATGACAGCATAGTAATGGCAGTGAACCAAGGGCTCAGTTCAGAGTTATGAGGCAGGGACTATGTTTTGACACCAAATCTCAGACGCATCATAAAACCTATTCATGCCTCGGTTTCCTCATCCCATGATAATGTTAGGAGGATCAAAATATTTGAAATTATCACTGACATTATAGACATATAGTATAAACAGTGGAGAAATCCCCAAATGATTTGAAATTCCTAGTGGGTGATGGGAGGAAGATAGGAATGCTGAAAGGAAGCAAAGACCAAACATGAAGAAATAACTATGCATGTGGAGGGACTCTGGGAGCAGATTTAGAAAAGATGACTCTGGTACCAATGCTGACCCAATGCTGTTCAGTTACCAGTTACCAAGTGGCAGTTGTTGTTTTAGTTCTAAGTCATGTCCAGCTCTTCTGCAACCTCATGGACGTAACCCACCAGGCTCCTCTGTGCATAGGATTTCCCAGGCAAGGATACTGGAGTGAGTTGCCATTTCCTTTTTCAGAAGCTCTTCCCAATCCAGGTATCGAACCCATGTCTCCTGCATTAGCAGGAAGTTTCTTTACCACTGAGCCACCAGAGAAGCCCTCCAAGTGGCAATTATCATGTCCTAAAATGTAGATATAATGGCCATAATCACTAATCTAAGAACTAGACATCCATACGCAGCAGTCTGATTTCTAGTGGTTGTGTGGCAAGCTTCTTCTTTGGAGGATTAAGACTAATACTGTCCTTAAGATAGAAGCTTCAAAAAGTAAGTGCCCAGCTCCCAAAGTACCTAAAGCATCCTATAGGCCTTAATGGGATCCTGTCTGCTGCTTCTTGAAACAATCCCTTCAAAAGATTTTCAGAGGAATTAATGGCACTCAAGTTATACCTGATATCTGGTTTTGACCTTGAAGATGTTGAAGAAAGTAAATGTATTTGATGAGTTATTAAGCATGTGCTTCAGTTATTATGATAGTAAAAACAGCTCAGTTTTATAAGACTGTGAGGTGCTTTCCATTTCTGAACATTTAATTGCATGCCTACTGAGTTTAGACAAGTCATTAACATCACATAATACATTTATTTAGATTTAAGAAAGTTATCCACATTTTTTCTATTCTCTTGTTTATATGCTATGTTCCAGAAAGCATCTGCCAGTTGTTGTTTTTTTTTTTTTTTTTTGCATTTTAATAGGTTAAAATGGAGAACAGCTAACCTAGCTGATACTTTGCATAGTATTCAAGAAGTCAAAGAGAAATTAATAAACCACTTTCATAAGTGTCTTTTGTGAAAGCCTACCTAGAGGAGACTTCCAAGATTACTGCTGATATGAAAAAGCTATGATGACAGCTTTCAGTTTAGAAATTATTCAGTCTCATCTGGCCAGTACCAACTGTCAAGTATTACTAAAACTCTAGGCCTATGATGATAACATATTGAACTTTTCTGAAATAACATCCTTAATATTTGCTGTTTAGCATTATTGTTAATTGTTAAGCATCTGATGGTAGAATGGGTAAAGATAATGATTTCAATAATATAGCAACAAATTGCTAACTTGGGGAATATTTTTAAGGTCTTAAGTTATAAAAGTATTTCATAAACTATAAGTCACTATAAGAATATTATTTTAAAAATAATTTCTCATAATTCCAAATTGTGTTTTTCTGAAAAGTACCAGAATATAACAGAGAAAACTTTTTCTACTTCCATTACTTAAAAAATATTCATGCATATGGGTTCCTCAATACATAGTAGGACGGTACTCATTTCAGAGGAGACGCATGTGAATTATATTGTCTTCCATTCATAGAGGGCCTGCTGTATGCTAGACACTTTAAAATAGATTACTCTCAGTCTTCAGAATGTCCCTGCAAGGACATTCTTTTTCACCATATATCCTTATATAATTGAAAGTTCGGAGAAGTTAACAAAGAGATTAGTAAACTAGTAAATGCAAGCTCAAATCTTTTAGACTCTTGTTAGGAAGCCAGTTGACTCCATAATAGACTGGAGGTAATTGAAAAGAAAATTCTGAAAACAAAATAACAATGATAGCTACCATTTATTGATGTGCCAAGTATTGTGCTAGGTGCCCTAGGAACTTTAAATTCATCTACTTAATAACCAGCTCAAAAGAGTTCAGTCATTTCAGATTTTTCAAATTAAGTGGGTATTTTAGAAGTTATTTTTTACTTCAAATATAATTGAAATACAATGTTATATTAACTTCAGGCTTACCATGTGGTGATTTGACACCTGTGAATATTATGAAATGATCACCATATTAAGTCTAGTAACCATCAGTCCCCAAAACTATCATTATTGACCACATTCCTTATGTTGTATATTATATCCCCATAGCTTATTTATAAACTGGAGGCATGTACCTCTTAATCCCCTTCATCTGTTTTACACACCTCTGTCACCTTGCATTCTGGCAACCCAGTGGATCTATCTAAGAATCTGCTTTCATTTTGTTGTATTGTGCTTGTTTGTTTTGTTTTTTTAGATTCCACATATAAGTAAAATCTTATGGTAATTGTCTTTCTCTGTCTGGCTTATTTTCCTTTAGCATAAAACCCTCCAGATCAACCCATATTATCACAAATAGCAAGATTTCTTCTTTTTTTAATTGCTGAGTAATATTCCTGTGTCTGTGTCTGTGTGTGTGTGTGTGTGTGTGTCTGTGCAACATCTTTATTCATTCATCTGCTAATGGATACTTAAGTCACTTCTGTATTTGGCTGTTGTAAATAATGCTGCCATTAATATTGGTGTGCATATATATTTTTTTCAAAGTAGTGTTTTTGTTTTCTTCAGGTAAAGATCCAGAAGTGAAATTGCTAGGTCGTATGGCAGTTCTGTTTTTAGTTTTCTGAGGAACCTCCATACTTTTTTTATGTGTGTGATTTCTACATAAGTATTTCTTTTTTTAATATAAATTTATTTATTTTAATTTTGGTTTTGCCATACACGAACATGAATCCGCCACAGGTGTACACGTGTTCCCCATCCTGAACCCCCCTCCCACCTCCCTCCCCACACCATCCCTCTGGGTCATCCCAGTGCACCAGCCCCTGCATTGACCCTGGACTGGCGATTCGTTTCTTATATGATATTTTACGTGTTTAAATGCCATTCTCTCAAATCATCCCACCCTCTCACTCTCCCACAGAGTCCAACAGACTGTTCTATACATCTCTGTCTCTTTTGCTGTCTCGCATACAGGGTTATCGTTACCATCTTTCTAAATTCCATATATATGCGTTAGTATACTGTATTGGTGTTTTTCTTTCTGGCTTACTTCACTCTTTATAATAGGCTCCAGTTTCATCTACCTCATTAGAACTGATTCAAATGTATTCTTTTTAATGGCTGAGTAATACTCCATTGTGCATATGTACCACAGCTTTCTTATCCACTCGTCTGCTGATGGACATCTAGGTTGCTACCATGTCCTGGCTATTATAAACAGTGCTGCAATGAACATTGGGGTACACATGTCTCTTTCAATTCTTGTTTCCTCGGTGTGTATGCCCAGCAGTGGGATTGCTAGGTCATAAGGCAGTTCTATTTGCAGTTTTATAAGGAATCTCCACACTGTTCTCCATAGTGGCTGTACTAGTTTGCATTCCCACCAACAGTGTAAGAGGGTGCCCTTTTCTCCACACCCTCTCCAGCATTTATCGCTTGTTGAATTTTGGATCACAGCCATTCTGACTGGCGTGAAATGGTACCTCATTGTGGTTTTGATTTGCATTTCTCTGATAATGAGTGATGTTGAGCATCTTTTCATATGTTTGTTAGCCATCCATATGTCTTCTTTGAAGAAATGTCTATTTAGTTCTTTGGCCCATTTCTTGATCGGGTCGTTTATTTTTCTGGTATTGAGCTGCAGGAGTTGCTTGTATATTTTTGAGATTAGTTGTTTGTCAGTTGCTTCATTTGCTATTATTTTCTCCCATTCTGAAGGCTGTCTTTTCACCTTGCTTGTAGTTTCCTTTGTTGTGCAGAAGCTTTTAACTTTAATTAGATCCCATTTGTTTATTTTTGCTTTTATTTCCAATATTCTGGGAGGTGGGTCATAGAGGATCCTGCTGTGATTTATGTTGGAGAGTGTTTTGCCTATGTTCTCCTCTAGGAGTTTTATAGTTTCTGGTCTTTCGTTTAGATGTTTAATCCGTTTTGAGTTTATTTTTGTGTATGGTGTTAGAAAGTGTTCTAGTTTCATTCTTTTACAAGTGGTTGACCAGTTTTCCCAGCACCACTTGTTAAAGAGATTGTCTTTTCTCCATTGTATATTCTTGCCTCCTTTGTTAAAGATACGGTGTCCATAGGTGCATGGATTTATCTCTGGGCTTTCTATTTTGTTCCATTGATCTATATTTCTGTCTTTGTGCCAGTACCATACTGTCTTGATGACTGTGGCTTTGTAGTAGAGCCTGAGGTCAGGCAAGTTGATTCCTCCAGTTCCATTCTTCTTTCTTTTTTTCATAGTGGCTGCACCAATTTACATTCTCACCAACAGAGAACAAATGTTTCCTTTTCTCAACATCCTCACCAACACTTCTATTTGTTGTCTTTTTTGGTAATAACCATACTGACAGGTGTAAAGAGGTATCTTGATGGTTTTAATTTGCATTTTCCTGATGGTTAGTCAGGAAAGATACTGAGCATCTTTTCATGTGTCTGTTGGTCATCTGTATGTCTTCTTTAGAAAAATGTCTATCTGGGTTCTCTGCTCATTTTTCTACTGGGTTGTTTTTTTGATTTTTCTTGTATAATTTCTTTGTGTATTTTGGATATTAACCTTTTATCAAATGCATCATTTGCAAATATCTTCTCCCATTCAGTAGGATGCCTTTTCATTTTGATAGTTTCCTTCATTGTGTAAAAGATTTTTAGTTTGATATGGTCTCATTTGTTTAGTTTGGCTTTTGTTGTCCTTGCCTTAGGGAAAGTAATCTTTAAAAAAAGATATTTTCAAAACCACTGTCAAAGAGTGCATTCCCTATGTTTTTCTCTAGGAGTTTTATGTTTTCAGGGCTTGCATTTAAGTTTTTAACTTATTTTGAGCTTATTTTTATGTACAGTATGAGAAAGTTGTCCAGTTTGCTTCTTTTTCATGCAGCCATTCAGTTCTCCCAATGCCATTTACTGAAGAGGCTATCTTTTCCCCATTGTTTATTCTTGCCTCCTTTGTCACAATTGATTGACTGCATAAGTATGGACTTATTTCTGGACTCTCTATTCTGTTCCATTGATTTATGCATCTTTTTGTGCCAGCACTACACTACTTTGATTATAGTAGCTTTGTAGTATAGTTTGAAATTAGAGCACATGAAACCGCCCGGTTTATTCTTCTTTCTCAAGATTGCTTTGATTATTTGGAGTCTTTAGTGTTTCCATACAAAGTTTATCATTATCTGTTCTAGTTCTGTGAAAAATGCCTTAGTACTTTGATAGGGATTGCATTTAATCTATAGATTGCGTTGGGGAGTGTGGTGATTTTAACGATATTAATTCTTTTAATCCATAAACGTGGTGTACCTTTCTGTTTCTGTTGTCTTCAACTTCTTTGACCATTTTCTTGTAGGTTTCAGAACAAGTCTTTTAGCTCTTTGGTTAGATTTATTCCTAGACGTTTTATACTTTTTGATGTAATTGTAAGTGGATTGTTTTCTTAATTTCTCTTTCTGATGGTTCATTTTTCATGTGTATAAATACAACAAATTTCTGTATATTAATTTGTATCATGCCAGTTTACTGAATTCATTTATTAGTCCTAATAGTTTTTTTGTGACATCTTCAGGATTTTCTATACCTATTATTACATCATCTGCAAACAGTGACAGTTTTACTTCTTCCTTTCCAATTTGGATTCCTTTTATTTCAAATAAATTGAATTTTAATATTCCTATTAGCCTTGTCAGAAATTTGAGGTTCGAGACATTGAATTACTGACTCAAGATAGCACCCCTGCTAAGTAGCAGAACCAAGCTGCCAACTCAGGTCTTGTCAAGTTCCAAAATCCATGATCTTTCTATAGACTTCCCTTGTGGGCTTCCCTTGTGGCTCAGCTGGTAAAAAATCTGCCTGCAATGTGGGAGACCTGGGTTCAATCCTTAGTTTGGGAAATCCCCTGGAGAAGGGAAAGGCTACCCACTCCAGTATTCTGGCCTAGAGAATCCCATGGACTGTATAGTCCATGGGGTTGCAAAGAGTCGGAGACAACTGAGTGACTTTCACTTTCATTTTTCCTATAGACTATTATAAACTACAATATATGTCTGATTTGTATTTGAGGTTATGGACTGCTACGTTTATCTTTTTCCCCTGAATTTATTCTTAGAGCAATTTTATTTTTGTTTGGAAGTTACTGAGCTTCTGTTAGTAAGAGATCTCCAGAAAATTAGTACTAACTCAGTGACTACGCAATAGTCTGTGTTTATTCTAATAGTGCTCATATTCACATTAAAGTCAGAGTTAACATTAAATATCTCATGTGTCCAGCTTATGTTTTATAATCTAGAATTTCACTAAGAACTGAAGCATTGAAACATCTAATAAACTCAGGGAAACCGCCTCATCTACATAAGTTGGTATTCTGGAATACTACAAGTTACAACACAACTGGATAGCTTTCATCCCAATCTTACAAGAAGCCTAGAACAATATTGTACATTCACTTGTTAAACAATTGTCTATTGGTTGCCAACTATTTTTATAAGTTTGTGCTAGGGAGATTAGCAGATAATAAGAACTCTGATGCCCCCTACCCTGAAAGAGCTTTACGAAGTAATCAGGGAGAAAAGACTTGATTACTATTAAGCATCGAAACTGAGGTTAGGTAATATTGCAATGGTGAAATAAGTCATGTTAAACACCAAAGAATGAATGTTTCAGTTTCATGGCTTGAGTTACTGACTGTGGGTTGAAGTGGAAAGAAAAGCCTTTCTGCAGGAAAGCAACTGGCTAGGCAGGGAGGATAGATGGTACCGGCTGGGCAGGGGCTTGTGATGGAGGTGCTAAGGCAGCAAATACCTTTATTATCCTGAAGGTTTGTGCAGAGAAAATGGAAAAGATGAGATTGAAAAAGGAAGTGAGGCCAGACACCCAAAGTCTTCTATTCTAGCTGAAGATACTGGCCTTTGGCCTCCAGGGAGTGGGGAGTCATTGAAAAATTTTGAGCTGGGGAATGATGTAATTAAAATAGTGCTTTACAAAAGATTAATTTGGCAGGATTGGTGGAAAGAGAACAAGAGTAAAGAAACTACTACAATAATTCAGGTCTAAGGTGATGAGGTTCTGGACAGAATGACAATGGGACTAGAAGGAGAGAAATAAATGGAAGAGATCATGCAAAAAATAACAGCATAAAAGGAGATGACTAGATATGGGAGACAAAGGCACAAAATTAACTTAAATCTCTGTTTGGGAACTTTTAATTTATCTCCAAAGTTCCAGTTTATTAGTTTAGCTAATTTTCTACCAACGTAACTTCTAAAACATTGAATTGATTGTCTAGAGTACATTGTTTTAATAAATTATCGATATGATTCTCTACTAATTTGGGATATATTTGGTGCCTCCTCTAAGAATGAATTCCACTGTCTTCAAAATGTTTTTGTGTAATAATTATTTTACTGTACAAATGGAAAAATCAAGCCATAGAGAAAGTAAGTTCAAATGATTCATCCAAGGTGATATGAGAACAGAAAAATCTATCTTTCCCGTGGATTCAGTGGACTATGTAGGTAAAATGAAATTAGAAAGAAATCAATATTATTTTCAGTTGTTTAGGTTTAATAAAAAAAACACCCAGTGCCAGGCAAATGCAACCTTCTTCCGTAGAATAAACACACACAGACACATAGACACACACACACCCATTCACTCTCTGTTGCATTATATATATCAATTACTTCAGAAAGCAAGTGTCATTTTAATGTTACTTAGATATTCTTTTTAGAGCATCAAGTAAAACATATTGTGGCTTCTAATATTAAGTCATTCTCCACTCAGCATTGCTAAGAATATTTATGATCTAGTATAGAGCAAAACATATTGTTATCCATTTTCCTCGGCTTTGTTATAAAAGCATTCTCCAGTCGTTTTCTAGAGACAGATGTTGTCAAAGTTCGATGGTAATTTATGCTGTCAGTCCATTAAGTTGATTTTATGGCAGCCAACACAACCATTGTCCGTTTACGAGAAACCCGAGGACCATGCTAGGTCCCGGCGAAGGCCGTTTGGTACCTGCCCTCTCATATGGCTGACCTTGAGGGGAGTTGAGTTTGGTAATTTATGACAAACACCATCTAGGAAGACCTATTTGCAAGATTCACTGTCATTTAGTGCTAAATGATCATTGCTGAGTCCAGAGACAATCTGAGCTCCTGACAGAGCAATCCCATAAAAAATATTGCCTACCCACCCAGGTGTCCTTTCCAATTATCTGGAGTAGAAATTAATACTTTTAAAAGCTGCTAGTTTTTGAAAGGTTATTACAATTTATTCCAGCGGTTTCTTTTGCACATTATGATGAATTAGTTTATTACGCCATTATTTTCCATGTCAGCTTTTTAGAAGATTGAACCATAATGTTGAAACATTAGTGTGAATGGCAAACATACTATTTTACAGCTGAGTAATATATTTCTTTGAGAAAAATGTGTTCAGTTTTTAATAACAGGTAATTTTATGTTTATGTTCCCTAATGCTGTTGTCAGGCATTATTTATTTCTGCTTGGTAAGAAGTAGAGAACTTTCTTTTAAAATGTTAATGGTGGTTTAGCCAGATTTTAGAGTCATAGTAAGAATAAATTACTTAAAAGTAGAATATATAAATTGTAAGTGTTTTTCCCTGAAAGCTAATATTTTCTAAGGTTTTCTTGACACCAGTCTAAT
>SJYQ01002348.1:185008-266695 GCA_006410935.1 Redunca redunca | reverse complement strand
ACTAGCATCAATTTCAACAAAAGGCAAATCATGAGAGTTTGTTATTTGGTTTTCCATTTTATTTCTCTATTTGCATTTGCATCTGGATTTGACTGTTAATGAACCTGAGCATTCATATTTTATGCTAAATAATGAAATTACACTAATTGCTGTAGAAGAGGTGGAAAGTTTTCTGGTTTACTCAATCATATTTTTTCATGTAACACAATACTTTTTGCCAGGCTAATGGTAATAACTATCCAAATGCAAACCAGTCTCATCCTTCAATATTCCTGGTTATTTTCACTGGAGTAAATCAGGGATTGTAGGTATACATCTCTTTTGCTATTTTACACGTAACAAGTATTCAGTACATT
Organism: Redunca redunca; assembly: GCA_006410935.1. Taxonomy (NCBI): domain Eukaryota; kingdom Metazoa; phylum Chordata; class Mammalia; order Artiodactyla; family Bovidae; genus Redunca; species Redunca redunca. The sequence goes on along the minus strand of SJYQ01002348.1, from coordinate 266,339 downwards.
TTTGTTGAACACATCCATTTTGTTGAATTGGGTTTTGGAGGGGAGGAGAACTTTGGGGAATTCGTAGAATCCTGGTTCTGCCAACTGAATTTGGCCAAATTATTAATCTCCCTTAGTCTTATTTTCTGCATCTGCAATGTGGAAAAATAATAAACCTTGTCTCATAGGGCACTGTAAGAACAACACTGAGAGGGAATGGCCACAGAGGTGGTAGGAAAATGTAGATTGACTGGTTTGATCCCCTTGCAGTCCAAGGAACTCTCAAGAGTCTCCTCCAACATCAGAGTTCAAAAGCATCAATTCTGGGGTGCTCAGACTTCTTTATGGTCCAACTCTCACATCTGACCTTTGTTGGCAAAGTGATATTCTCTACTTTGTTACACGCTATCTAGGTTGGTCATAGCTTTTCTTCCAAGGAGCGAGTGTCTTTTAATTTCATGGCTGCAGTCATAGTCTGCAGTGATTTTGGAGCCCAAAAAAATAAATTCTGTCACTGCTTCCAAGTTTTCCTCATCTATTTGTCATGAAGTGGTGGGACTGGATACCATGATCTTAGTTTCTTGAATGCTGAGTTTTAAATCAGCTTTTCATTCTCCTCTTTCACCTTCATCAAGAGGCTCTTTAAATTCCTCTTTGCTTCCTGCCATTAGGATGGTATCATCTGCATATCTGAGGTTGTTGATATTTCTGCCAGCAATCTTGATTCCAGCTTGTGATTCATCCCAGCCCAGCATTTCACATTATGTATTCTGAATATAAGTTAAATAAGCAGAGTGACAGTATAAAGCCTTGACAAACTCTTTTCTCAATTTTGAACCAGTCCATTGTTCCATGCCCACTTCTAACTGTTGCTTCTTGACCTGCATTCAGATTTCTCAGGAGACAAGTAAGATGATCTGGTATTCCCATCTCTTTAAGAATTTTCCACAGTTTGTTGTAATTCAATGAAGCATAAGTATATGTTTCTCTGGAATTCCTTTTCTTTCTCTATGATCCAACAGGTGTTGGCAATTTGATCTCTGGTTCCTCTGTGTTTTCTAAACCTGGCTTGGACACCTGGAAGTTCTTGATTCATGTACTGCTGAAGCCTAGCTTGAAGGATTTTGAGTGAAACCTGACTAGCATGCTAAATGAGCATGATTATATGATAGTTTGTACATTCTTCAGTACTGTCCTTCTGCTGAGTTTCCCAAATTTCCTGGCATATTGAGTGCAGCACTTTCACAGCATCTTTTAGGATTTGAAATAGCTCAGCTGGAATTCCATCAACTCCACTAGCTTTGTTCTCAGTGATGCTTCCTAAGGCCCACTTGACTTGGCATTCCAGGATGTATGGTTCTAGGTGAGTGACCACACCATCATGGTTATTGAGGTCATTAAGACATTTTTGTATAGTTCTGTGTATTCTTGCCACCTGTTTTTAATGTCTTCTGCTCCTGTTGGATCCTTACTATTTCTGTCCTCTATTCTGCCCATATTTGCATAAAATATTCCCTTGATATCTCCAATTTTCATAAATAGATCTCTAGTCTTTCCCATTCTATTATTTTCCTCTACTTCTTTGCACTGTTCACTTAATAAGGTCTTCTTTTCTCTTCTATCTATTCCCTGGAACTCTGCGCTCAGATAGGTATATTTTTCTCTTTCTCCCCCACTTTTCTCTTTTCTTTCCTTAGCTATGTGTAAAGCCGCCTCAGACAACCACATTTGCCTTCTTGCATTTCTTTTTCTTTGGGGTGGTTTTGGTCACTGACTCCTATATGTTGTTGCAAACCTCTGTCCATAGTTCTTCAGGCTGTCTGTCTACCAGATCCAATCTCTTGAAATCTATTCATCACCTCCAGTGTATAATCATAGGGATTTGATTTAGGTCATACTTGAATGGCCTAGTGGTTTTCCCTACTTTCTCTAATTTATGCCTGAATTTTGCAATAAGGAACTGATGATATGAGCCACAGTCAGCTCCAAGTATTGTTTTTACTGACTATATAGAGCTTCTCCATCTTTGGCTGTAGAGAATATGATCAATCTGATTTTGATATTGACCGTTTGCTTATGTCCATGTGCAAAGTTGCCTCTTGGTTGTTGGAAAAGGGTGTTTGCTATGACCAGTGTGTTGTCAGTGTGTTCTCTTGACAAAACTCAGCCTTTCCCCTGCTTCATTTTGTACTCAAAGGCCAAACTTTCCTGTTATTCCAGATATCTCTTGACTTCCTACTTTTTCATTCCAACACCTATTGAAGAAAAGGACATCTTTTGGGGGTGTTAGTCCTAGAAGTCTTATAGGTCTTCATAGAAATGTTCAACTTCAGCTTCCTTCAACATCAGTGGTTGGGGCATAGACTTGGATGGCTGTGATGTTGAATGGTTTACCTTGGAAACGAACTGAGATCATTCGATTGTTTTTGAAATTACACTCAAGTACTGCATTTCAACTCTGTTTTTGACCAGGAGGACTACTCCATTTCTTCTAAGGGATTCTTGCCCACAGCAGTAGATAAAACGGTCATCTGAATTAAATTCACCCATTCCCATCCATTTTAGTTCACTGCTTCCTAAGATGTCAATGTTCACTCTTGCCATCTCCTGCTTGACCATGTCTATGATTACCTTGATTCATGGACCTAACATTCCAGGTTTCTATGCAGTATTATTCTTTTTAGCATTGAACTTTACTTTTACCACCAGACATATCCACAACTGAACGTGGTTTCTGCTTTGGCCTAGCAGCTTCATTTTTTCTGGCTGCTGCTGTTGCTGCTAAGTCACTTCAGTCGTGTCCGACTCTGTGCGACCCCATAGACGGCAGCCCACTGGGCTCCCTCATCCCTGGGATTCTCTAGGCAAGAATACTGTAGTGGGTCATTCTTTATGGAGCTATTAGTAATTGTCCTCTGCTCTTCCCCAGTAGCATATTGGACACCTGCTGACCTGCGGGGCTCATCCTTTGGTGTCATATCTTTTTGCCTTTTCATTCTGTCCATGGAGTTCTCGTGACAAGAATACTGGAGTCATTTGCCATTCACTCCTCCAGTGGAACCACGTTTTGTCAGAACTCTCCACTATGACCCATCCATCTTGTGCACAGCATGGCTCATAGCTTCCTTGAGTTATGCAAGCCCCTTCACAATGACAGGGCTGTGATCCATGTCCTTTCATTTACATATATGCAGAGTCAATCTCGGAGAGAGAATAAACTCCTTGGAGGAAAAGTCAGTGATTCATTATTGTGAGTTAAGAGGACACTTGTTATAAATCGTAAGCCAGAGAAACAAGTTCTGTTTCCCCTGCCCTGTTCCACTGTTGAAAATTAATTTTCGTCAGGATTTTTTTCCAGGTGGCTGTTATTTACAGTATCATCCACCCAGACCACTCTTTCATTTCCACCAGCAGCTCCTGTTGGGGAACCAAGGTTAAGCATGGCAAATTAGTTGTGGAGTGTATAGGAAGGCTATGTGAAAGCACTGCTTCCAGTTCATCTATAAATGTGGGGTGTGTTTATCCTCACATTTGGCACCAGGTGCAAGCCCAGTTTAATGTGTGAGATTTGGGTTTAAAAGTGATTTGAGAAGGATCATGTTTGGGAAATTTTTCCTTTTAAAAATATGTAAACTCACTTAGGTGGATAGTATGGCTCCTTTCATGGACAGAGCATGTTTCCACAGTTGCTTCAGTGTTCGAGAGCAGAGCTGGGCATCTGGTTGCTCCGTGGAGCAGTTGGTCAGGTCTGTGGAGGGTGAGGGTACCCCTCACCCTTGTCTTCCACCTCCTGAGTGAGCACCCCTGCTCTGGGCATAGGCATTCTCTTCTCACTTTATCTCCAGCAGAGCCCTGAGGTTGACACTCCAATTATATTCACTTTACTGAAAGGAAAATTCAGCACTTGAAAAATTAAGTAATTTGTCCAAGTACACAACTAATAAATAACAAGACCTGGGTTCAATCCCAGGTTTTTCCACAATGACATAATGGAAATAAAGAGTGATGTGCTTGCTTTGTTACTTTTGGGTTTTGTTTTGTTTTTGGCTTTTTTCTTTCTTTCTAAGTTATGAATGGAGAACAGAAAACTAATATTGTGTTCTAACTCTAACACAGGCTTCACTTTCCTTTTTTTCTCCTTTCTTTCAATATTCTTTCTTTTCCTTTATTCTATATGTCTATTTATATTTTATTGCTTATCTCTATTCAGTTCAGTCGCTCAGTTGTGTCCGACTTTTTGCGACCCCATGAACCACAGCACACCAGGCCTCCCTGTCCATCACCAACTACCAGAGTCCACCCAAACCCATGTCCATTGAGATGGTGACACCATCCAACCATCTAATCCTCTGTCATCTGCTTCTCCTCCTGCCCTCAATCTTTCCCAGCATCAGGGTCTTTTCACTTGAGTCAGTTCTTCGCATCAGGTGGCCAAAGTATTGGAGTTTCAGCTTCAGCATCAGTCCTTCCAATGAACACCCAGGACTGATCTCCTTTAGGATGGACTGGTTGGATCTCCTTGCAGTCCAAGGGACTCTCAAGAGTCTTCTCCAACAGCACAGTTCAAAAGCATCAATTCTTCTGTGCTCATCTTTCTTCACAGTCCAACTCCCACATCTATACATGACCACTGGAAAAAACATAGCCTTGACTAGATGGACCTTTGTTGGCAAAGTAATATCTCTGCTTTTTAATATTCTGTCTAGGTTGGCCATAACTTTCCTTCCAAGGAGTAAGAGTCTTTTAATTTCATGGCTGCAGTCACCATCTGCAGTGATTCTGGAGCCCAGAAGAATAAAGTCAGCCACTGTTTCCACTGTTTCCCCATCTATTTCCCATGAAGTGATGGGACCAGATGCCATGGTCTTAGTTTTCTGAATGTTGAGCTTTAAGCCAACTTTTTTACTTATCTCTGTAGACCACTTAAAACTGAGGAAGAAGGGATATATTTTATTAAGAGATAAAGAGATATATTAAAACTTAGTACCATAATCAAACAGGATGTATAATTGAGTCAAACACATTCACATTAAGCATGAGATATTATTCCACAAAATAATTAGCATAAAGTTGTTCAACAAATGCTTCTTAATAAAAAAAAAGTTTATTTTATTTTTATTAGTTATTTGGCTGCTCCAGTTCTTAGTTGCAATATGTGAAATCTGATTCCCTGACCAGGGATTGAACCTGGGCCCTCTGCATTCAGAGCGCAGTCTTAGCCACTGGACCACTGGGAAAGTCCTAACAAATACTTCTTGAGCACCTACTACTTATACATATAGGGCTCTCCTGTATGCTGGGTCAAAGGTAGTACACAAACCAGATGGCAGATGGCCTGCCTTCCTGGAGCTGACATTCTAGGTGGGAGTGAAGGATGAGGAAATTAGACAATAAACACATGTATAACAAGGAGAGTTGTGAAAGAGAAGCAAAGTAGTATAGAAAGGGAGTGCCAAGGGGATGGGAGGAGAGGGATGGTCAGGGAAGACATGCGATGGAAGATGCACTGCGTCTCAGGAAGAGGAAGCCTGACCAGCAAACCCAGAGTCAGGGACTTGCCAAGTGTTTGTGTGTTCCTGCCTCTGCCTTCTTCCAGGCCAGGAGGCCAGGTGACCAAAATGAATAGGTTAGGGGAATGGAGAAAGGCTAGGGAGCTACTACTGAATCAGACGAGCAAGGTAATAGGGCAGATGGTCTGATGTCGTAGGGTCCTATAGGCCATATAAGAACTTTATTCAAATCTAATAAGCAAATCACATTTAGAGTTAATATTGCTTTAATAATGTCCAATCCAAGTTTTATGAGTTTACTCCTTTTTTAGGTTTCCTTTCTGTTATAAATAGATTCAGTTGGATGATTTGTCTTGAAACCAAGGAGAGCAGGATCAGAAAATAAGCAAGCTGCCACCCCCTTCTCCTTCCCCAGGGCAGGCTGCAATAAAAGATCACAGATTTCTCTGGTCTCACTGCAAAAGATCAGAGCTCACCATGAGATGAACCACTCCCGACATATAGCCTTTCACTCACAGATTTTTCTATCTCTGCTCCCTCATCCACTGCCGTTTATTAATACCCTGAAGTCCAGGAACCAAGTCTCCAGCAGCTGAATTTTCTTCTGCTTCTGCCCCCTTGCTTGACTTAGGAAATAAAATCCACTGTCATCCTCTGTGCTCCTCACTGAACCCCCTTCCGACCCCATGTGCATTCAATCCACTTGAGTCTCCTAGGTAATTCCTTCCTGCTCACTCTTGCCCATTTGAAGGGACCTGTACAGCAAAAATCTGAAGGTAAAATAATCTTGACCTTTCTGAGTCATGGATTTTTCATCTACAAAATGGACCTGATCTTTCCAAGCTTGCAGAATTGTTATATGAGGTAGTAGCTATTACTAAAGTGATTGTGGCTGATTCCAGGCAAGTCCTGGATCTAATAGGAGAAAAAAAGAAGGCAAAAAGATGATACCAGGAACTTAAAGAAACAGGGATGAAAATTCCTTACATTTTTGTACTAGCATCATAGTCTTACCATACTGCCACTTCTGAGTACAGAAGAGTTAACTAGAGTGAGGTAACACAAAATATGTTAGTTCAGGACCAAAGCTTGATCTCTCCATCAATATGTGTGATGGGGGTCTGCCTCATTGAAAACATGAATATGAAAGTGGGCATCAGGCAATTCCTGCCCTTAAAGAGTGGCCAGAAGGAAGAGACTATAAATGAAGATATAGAAACAACATTTGGAAAATTAAGAGGTATAACAGAATTCCAATAGAATATGTGAATATTCTAACCTCTTGTCTCTTAATAGGGGATTGTTGATCATTATTCTGTTAGCTATGCTGAGGCAGAGCAGACTCGGTGTCAGGGTCTCGCATACCCCACCAGCACAGGACATACAGGAGGCTGCATATCAGCTGTAAGTTCTCTGAGGAAGTCTAGACTAAACAACAGAGGCCACTCTGAATGGCAGCAATCATGTTACCATGAACACAGACATGGGGCAATAAAGGGGTGTTTTGATGCACAAGTTAAACAGAGAGACTGGGAACATTCAAGCACATGTGTAGGGCCTCAACCATTCACTTGGATTAAGACTTCAATTCTTTGTAGAGTCAAGAGGGACCAGAGGAGTTGGAGGAGACTAGGACTAACATGGGCAAACTAAGAGTGTGGAAATTATTAACCAGGTCTTAAGGCAAATTCAGTTAGCAAAACTGAGATCCAACAAATTGAGACAAGGTGGCAAAAGTTACCTGATGCCAATCCTGTGACCCTGCATCCCTTCCAGCTGAGGTGGGCCCTGACCGGTGCCTGCATTTGGGAGGTTAGGCCACAGGAAAAAGAGGCAGAGAACCGAACCAGGGCGCACCCCTGCATCTGACAAGCTCTTAGCAAAATCCACAGGGCCCCTGGATTTTCTTACCCTGAAAGATAAAATTCTGAGAAAATGAGAAAAGCAAATCTGTAAAGGTGTTTGGGAGTTTCAAATTCTTTATAAAAACCAATTCTTGCTTAGCTCATATAGTTACAGAATTATTTTTAATTATCTAAAATCTCATCTCCAACTGAATTTTCACGAATTATGTCCTAAAACACTTTACAATTCTGGAGTCAGAAGTAAAGACATTTAGAATGTAGATGTGTTAATAATAGTTAATGAAGCCTAAGAGTGGTGTGTGCTGTGCATATGTGAGTACACTGAGAGAAACACAATTTGTGAACTTGCAAAGATGGATTCTTTCTCTTTAAAAATAGAAGGAAAATGTGGGCTAATATTGAAAATTAAGACTAAAATTATCTTTTGAATAAATCAAGGAGCCTAACGGGGAACTTGCCAATTTACAATTAACTCAGACACAGAATAGGAGACAAGAGGAGAGCAGAATGTCGTTGAGTTGGAAAAGAACGACCTTATAGAAACTGGCACAAGAACTTATGTTTTCATACTTTAATTTACAGTTTGCAAAGTGTTGATATAATTTCCTACATTTTATATAATTTGATTGTAAGTGTCTTCTTTCAGAGGGGCTTTGAGTATATTGGAATTTATTGGGCAAATGCTTATTCAGAAGCAAACGGTTATTCGTCTGCTTATTGGCTTCCAGAGAGAGCTTGTGCTGGTTCATTTAGGCAACTGGAATCCTGTCCACCGGAAAGCTAATCAACAAGATGGCAAGTTACATTTATGAGTATTTCTTTTACAGGCGTTTAGTTTCAATCCCACAGATGGTAGCTGCAGTCCATTAGTCTCGGAGCCAAGCTTTTCCATGTCCTATTGTACTTAGCAAGATTGCTATTGCAGCAACACAATTATTCCAAATTCAGTGAGAATCATCGGGGCTAAAACAACGCTATGTGATAACAATTTAATCCCAGCTCACCTTCCCCTTTACTGAATAAACAATTGAACACCTGCTGGATTCTTTTCCACATAATGAGAACATCTGAGCAACAAAGATCAGAGAAAAGTGACATTTGATCTTAAAGCCAATACAGCAGAACCCCATTATAGAAAAGATTTTTATTACATGGTTTCAGATAGCCATTCTGTGGGTCAAATCATGCTGCCCAGAATAAACAAAACCCCCACATCCTGACTCAGTATGGTGAGTTTATAAACCTGTACCTCATCAGGAGCATTTTTGGTGTTTGATTCAATCAAAATTAGCCTTCCTTTGAATGACTTGAAAAATGATCATTTAAAGTTTACAGGAGCGAGGGAATAGTTGTTTTCTGGTTTTTAATAATGGTTTACACAAGCAGTAAAATATGTGAGATGAAGTTATTAAGGATGTTTATCTTCCCCATTGTACTAGAATTCCCACTTTCAAGAATAAGCAAAATACTTTTTGTTTTGAAAATGTCCAAAACACAAGTTTTCCAGTGTTATTCACAGAAAACACTTTGACTGTCCCTTCTGGGTTTTTCCTTGATGCTTATAATGGATAAATAAATATGACCATCAGTAACAATGCTTTCTTGTAGGATTTTTATTGTAACTACTGAGTATATCTCCTACAGTCAGGTATTACCTCCTTATCTAAGCCTTTTTAAAAATACATATTGTGAATTACAGAATCCAGTCCGCCTCACCTTCTCCCACCATACCCAAATAATTTATGAACCCTCATATTCTTCACAAAATTTCTGAAGAATGAAAATGAAGTAGGGCTTTTCTCCTCTACTCCCCCATATTAATGTCTAATTGCAACAGCTTGCTACACTCTCTGCTCTGTAAAGGGCACTTAGGTATTTTCCTATATATGAAATAAATATTTACCTTGATGTACTTAGTCAAAAGGACATCCAGGTCTGTATATGTTTGCTTATGAGATTGCCCATCTTAAAAATCTTTAAGAGGCAAACACTGAACCACCATCATTTCATACTATGTCGGACTGGAGCCTGATGGTGCTTGGTGGTGTTTTATGTTTATAGCTGTGTGGACTTAGGCTGTGTGACATCTAGATACGTGTGCACGTGATAACAGTCTCCACGGGACATCCAAACCAGTTCAACGGATTGGAAGTGTTAAATTAATTCTATTCGGGTGGCAATAGTGAGCAAAGGACTAGTTTTCAACAAGAGTACTTCATGGTAGCCAAGAAAAACATAATTAGCCATTCTTTACTCCCTATTGAATACAAATTTTCATGTCTAAACACTAAGCCAAGAGTACCAGAGCATCCTCTTGGGAAAAATGATCATTTTTCATTTAGCTAACATGTTCATCTCACCAGCGTAGGGCAACCTTATAAGTGTTTCTTCTTGATACTGGATGATGCAGAATTACCAAGATTTTTTTTCTTCTTGTTGTTTAGTTGTTAAGTCATGTCTGATTCTTTGAGACCACATGGAATATAGCCCACCAGGCTCCTCAGTCCATGGGATTTTCCAGGCAATAATACTGGGTATAACAGTACTTCAATTCATTCAAGACTACCTTTGAGTAGCTGATAAAAATGACACATTTTATGTGTGTATTGAACTTTTTTACATGTAATTTCAGAGGGTGTGATATACTCCAGATTCAAAATTTCTGCTGACCTAAGAGTTTATAATGTCTAGAAAAATTACTTTGTGATCATTGGAGCTGAAATTTCAAATTATTCTAGAGATGATGCTTATATTTGTTCTTTTATGAAATATATTGAATCATTCTGAAATCATGATTCCATGCACTGGGATAAAGGAGGATATATTTGCCATACCAAAGAGATCCCAAACAACAGAAGCTTACATATAATAGAAGTTCATTTCTCACTTCCCTGACTGTTTGGCGTGAGCAGTTCAGGTTGGAAGGATGGCTCCGCTCTATTACATTATTCCAAAACCCAGGTTCCTTCCATGTTGTTTTCCATCATCTTCATCATGGTGGAAGCTGCCAGTGTTCCCACCAATGGAAGAGCAGACATGAGGGGCAATCAGTTTTCCTTTAAATAAATGATGTGGAAGTAGCACACAGCATTCAGCTCAGATTCCATTAGTGAGAATCAGTCATATGACCGCATCCAGTGGCAAGGAAGGCTGGACACAGTCTGCGGTGGTCCCCATCCAAGTGTGTGCCTCTGGGTGGCCAGATACCCAGGAGCTTTTGAAGTCCCACCCAGTCTTTGCATCCAGCACACAGTCACGTACCACCTTTCCCATCAGGAGCATAGACGGCTCCCAGTGTGAAATAGTTTACATTTTGTCACCCATAAACAGTCAATTTGTCTGGCTCTACCCATCTTCCCTCAATACATAACATTGGTGGAGGAATAGGACAACTACAATAAAAGCATTCCTTTAGAAAAGAAATCAAAGGAAATCCATTCCAGGGCCAAAATTCTGATGATTAGGAATTTCTTGGACTCCCTACCCTACCTGGGGACTTGTCCCCTTGGGTAGGCCCTCTGGGAGGTTTTTCTTTGTCCATTGTTCTCCTTAGTCATATCCAAGGTGAGATAGAAAGAATACCTTCTTTGGGGCCTAATTTGAGACTGGATGATCACAGGCTTTTACGGGCCAGATTTCTGCTTTCCTACCAATGAGTCTCTCAAAATTTAATCAGGTTAGGCTGGTCTTTGCCGTAAAAACAAAGCCGATTACTTTCTTGCTTTGTTTTAAAACTCCAGTTCCCTTTAATGGCAATCACAGATGATTCTCTCAAACATCCTACTTTGCTGTCTTTGTAATCAATCATCAGAACAAGGCTACCACATACAGTTTCTTGTAGATCTATCATTTAAAGAGAAGAGGCATATGTAGAAGCAGAAGCAACTGGATCAGTTTATTTTTGTCAATATTAATGGAAATGCTGAAGGCAATCTTATTTCCAGATCAGACTAATTCTGTCTGTTAAAAATGACGAGGCTTCGGAACCATTTTGTTAGCCCATCTCCAATAGCAATTCACTTCAGTGCAACCTGAAGAAGATGTATCTGCCTTTCAGCTGCCCATTGGTTTAGAGGCATTGAGGCACAATGGTAACAACTCTTTTAAAGTCACTTTCCACAGATTTGTTAAATTCAGCTGTGGTGGATACAACTCTATAGTCAGATATAGTCAGCCCAGAGCAGAAGATCATGATTCTGTGGTGGATCACCCCTTTCCTTCCATGGTAGAGCCTTGCCATGGCACACACTCACACACATGCCCTCTCACAGGCAATTCCCCCAGACAGCCAAGACTGAACTCTAGTTCTGCACCTGCTATATGTGTTTGCTTTGGTGCCCCTCACCCTGCCTGATTCACTTTCCTGGTCCATCCCACCCAGCTTCTGCCTTAAACCAGGACCCAGAGAGTCCAGGCTTACTGCTGGAACCATTACAGATGATACTTGAGACGAAACTGGAAGCACACTAAGGTTTTGAGAAGAGATTTTCTGTAATAAAGAAACTCTGCTTCTGAAAAGATGATGAAAATCTATACAAGGTGTTGTTTTGTTTGGCTTTGGTGAGGCAATCTTTGAGCCATGTGTGAGAAAGGATTGGCATGTGCTATTGGGACCAACATAGAAGTACAAAGCCACACCTTGAATCTGGAACTTGAAGAAATAGGGACAAAAACCCAGAACAAAATCTGTATAAAAAAATATGAGGTCAGATTCAAAGCCAAGAGTCTCAGGGTAAACCATGAGGAATACTAAAAAGTGAGGGTCCAGTCAGGGACAAAAGCCAACAAAGCATAGAGGAGCTGGGGTGGAGAAGAAGTAGGCGAGTGAGAATAATTTCCAAGAGCATCAGCGGAGCATGCTTGAGGGGCTCAGGCTCTGTGGGCACAGGTGTGCCTTCACCTGCCAATGGCTCCTGCTATTCAGGTCCTAACAGCAGAGCAGTGAGCCAGGGGGACACAAGCATTTGCAGAATAGCTCTTGTATGCCAGGCACGCTCATAGGACCTACCAAAGTCTGATTATTTAAATCTAGCCAAACAACTTTAAGGAAATGTCAGCTTCACACTTTGCAGATGAGGAAACTGAACCATAGTTCAGATCACATAGCTAAAAAGTGTCAGAACTCAGTGCCCAGACCTACCTGATGCCAAAGGCTTTGCATTTTTCATCTAGCAGAGGTGAGAAAATGTTTAAAATGATCCGTGAATTTTCTGGGCACAGTCAATTTCTGTTTCTCTGCTTTTGTCCTGTAGACATAATGGGGTAAAAGTTATCTGTGAGCAAGGATTTCTCTCATTAAATGGTCATGTTTAGTTAGACTGTAGGAATCTTTAGAGAATTTAACTCCTTAAACTAGGCATTTTATCAAAGATAGTCCAAAGGCTGAAACAGATTTTTCTCTGTGATGTAAGCAAAAGCCTTCATCAGTCTTTGATTTTGTGAAATTTCAATCTGTGAACAATGACTGGTGGGGAATTCAGTTAATAATGTAATCATTTTGTTAAATGTATTGGTCTTAGGTTATCCAATTGCATTCTGCCCATGTTTGGGAACACAGCATGCTTGCCTTGGTATAGTCCAAATCAGAACGGAAGTCTTTCAGCCTAAAAATACAGAACAGCAGTTTTCCTGATGCTCAAATCATCAGTCCTGTCAGGAGCAGTCACCCGCCAGTCGGTTCAGGCACAGAGTGGAGGTGCTGAGCACACTGCCGCTGGGAATGCCTCAAGTGAGTTGCATTGCCTGCCAAACTCTAGTATTGAAATAGCAACAAAACTATATACCTAACCACCCCATATTCTGCCATGTCCATGAGCAGAGTGCCTCAGAGAAACACAAATCTCAAAGAAGAATGGAGCAATGACTGTCCACAGTGATCGCTCACTGGATACATGGGTGTTGTTCACAATGATAATCACTGTTTTTTCATCAGACATTTATGTACTGCTTATGATGTGCTGGGTATTGTTCTATGCTCTTTATGGATATTAACTCATTTAATTTTTACAACAGTTGCATGAAGGCAGAACTATTATTATGCCAATGTTAGAGATAAGGAAACTAAGGCATAAACTAGTTAAGTAATTTATGCAAAGCCACAGACCTAGTAAAAAGCAATCCTATAAGCTCCTTGTTGGAAGGGTGATGATGATAAGGCAGGTGTAATAATGAGTGACAAGTACTTTGAGATTAGTGAAGGGAGAAGAGAGAGCTTAGTAACCTCACATGTGTTACCTACACTGGTTAAGTCACTACACGGCTCCCTGTGGTCATCACCTTGTATCTCACCTACTTCAAAACCCTGAAAAATTTTCTCTGTGAATATATTTAGGTGAGGAATCTGTGATAATGAAATAGGAAATGATGAGTGAGGTGGAAGAATAACTTTTACCTAAAAACAGCCCAAAGGCAATGACTCCCTTCAATGGAGCACTTGTCCCATCCCCCTGCTTACCGCCATAGACAGATAAACTTCTAGGAAAGCCTGACATGGTATTATTCCTTGCATAGAGTGTATAAGGCTAGATCGATTAAATATGGTTATTTTAGCCCTTCTTCTGAGACTTCGAAAGTTTTATTATACTGAACACTTTCCTGTAAAGGCATTTACTAGTCTGTGATTTTCCTATAAGGCAAAAATGATTATCATACTTATTGGTGATATAATTATTCATCTTGACAGTCACGTTTCCAAAAATTGTCATATTTAAATTCAATTTGGCTCACCAGTTTTGCATTTCCCCCCCTACATTCACAGTCACCACCCCCTCCTTCCTGCCTGCCTTCCTCATCTCCCAGGACACAGGAGCCTGCCACATGACCACATTCAGAGTTCCCTTGTGGAATTCGTTCTTAATGAAAAAGATAAAGAAAGAAGGTTGATGGCATTCGTTTTCTGATATTACTTCATTTGACCAATTCCTTTCATTGTTTTGCCAAACCCAAACTATAGTTCCTGTTTGAACTCGGCCTGGTTGGGACTTTTTAAACCCTAGTCGCAATTATACAGTGTCTATAAAAATGACATGTTTCCCACGTCCTCTTCTGAGGACTCCATACAAAGCAGGGAAATGGTCACATTTGAAATAACTAGGCAATGATGTTCTGCGTCAAAATGCCTAACAAATAAGAATGATGGAGAAAGAAAGGCAGTGCAAGAACACTAAAGGATAGGGGTCTCATTTGCGAGAGAGAAAGAGAAGAGACAATATGGGAACCAAGAAATACCATGTGTATTACTGACGACCAAATGTAGCCAATGAAGGGGAAAGGTGGGATGAAAAGTGAAGCAGGGAAGTGTTCATTTTGTTCAGATTATGTGAGGATCTAAGAATCAATTGACTCCGCAGGCAGTCATCAGCATGGTAAGCCTGGGTGCAAAGCAGCAGGTGAACAGTCATCTTTGAGCACAGAGATGGCAGAGTGTGAAGCACAGGGTACACAGGCTGCCCTACCAGCGGCTACCCGGCAAGAACTAACCGGCAGGAAGGCCAGACTCACCTTCTCTGTCTCACCTTCCGAATACCCTCTGCTGCCATGTCATATTCCAGCTGAGTTTCATGCATTTGGTGTTGTACATATTGTTAAAATGAAAATTAAAACTGTCAGACTCGGGTGGCTGGGGTACATTTATAATTTATCACCTTCCTTTATAGTTAAAAAGAACAACCAGGGAAACGCAGCTTAGCTCTCACTCACAAACTCTCAGCACTGCGTGAAGCATGCTTGGGCCTCGTAGGACAGATATACTGCACACATTTAGCATATTTATTTCTCCCCTTATGGAACTTTTTCTTATCCTTGGTATGCTTGGCTTTAAATATATTCAGAGGCTATAAATATTACATGGAATTTTGAGATCTGAAAGGTAACTTCCTCATCACTGATTTACTGATAGGCTGCAAAGAACAAGTTTAGTATCTATATTTACATGATAAAAATGTTCAGTTAATACACAGGGCTGTTTTTAGCCATCCATGGCAGTGCTATGATTACATTTTGATCCTTGAGTGAAAAGGGGGAAAAGGGAAGCAATGTAGAATGATCCCAGGTTTCTGTCATCAATTGCTTGTTAAACAGAAATTCACTGAGGTTGGGGAGGTAGGAAGAGATGCTAGTTTCCATCAGCAAAGTTGTTGAGTACATTTTAATGAAGGTGTGAAGCCAGATACCCAATTCCTTGTCCTTCAGATATTAGAATCATGTATAACATATATTTTCAAAAGCTCATTTTGGTCCTCATATGAATACAAATAATAGCTACCATTTATTACTTGATTTGTTCACCTTATCTTATTTAATCCTTATAACAACCTTGTGGGTATTTTTCTCGATTTTATAAATGAGAAAATTGAAACAGAGACATTAAATAACTTACTCAAAAACCACACAGCTGATAAACACAGAGTTTTCTGGTTCCAAAACCCTTGTCTGTTGCACATTTGTAAAATAGAAGATATGCCATTTTTTCACATGAGTCACAGTCTCCCTGGTGACTCAATCCCAGAGTGGCCCTCTCAAAGCTCCCCTGTCCAAGACGCTCTTCCCTAAGCCCTGGGAGTGACCTGAACCTGCTCCTAGTGCCCCATGTCAGGTGCTCAGCCATGGTGAGAGTGGAGTAGAATCGGGAACAGCCAGTGCCTTCTAAAGCTTCAGTGCTACATTGTAACAAGTGAGGGTAGGCCGACCTCAGAGATTTTCTAATCCATCTCAAACATGGCAAATTCTAGCCAGTCACACATCACCTTCATTTCAGCCAACCCATCCATCACTTTTACAACTATTTAATACATCGTTTAAATAAACTCTTTAATATTAAATGCATTTATTATAAAAGGAACTTTTACATCAAGATTTGAAATGGAAAACCAGTATACTATCCATAAATTGAAGTGAACCATAAAAAATACAGACAAAGCAAAGTAATGTTATTAAATCCTAGCCAGATACGGCCAAAATCCTTTGAAACTGATAGCCCGGTTTTCTTGTGCTACATAGTCGAAATTGTTTGGGGATATTAAAGACATTGTAGCATCAAACCGAGACTTTTCTCCTTGAATGAACAGAATTAAAAAAGGAATTAGAAGGAAATAACTCTTACCCCGGGTTGTTCAGTGTTATTTAATGCCAACTCCCTGTGCATGAATTACAGTCATCTCTAGCATAACCAGTAGTCTGTATTCATCACTTGGAAAATTCAAGTTTTGTCTGTTTCCCACATTTTACCAAAAAAGAAACCAAGATCCAGAAAGGTAAAATGATTTTCCACTGGTACTTAGTGGGTGTTCAGTGAGTACATAAATGAACTATTTGGACATATTTGGGCTTTTGACTCGAATGTGGGTTCTAATTCTGTTGCTACCATTTAATGTCAGTATGATCAAAACCCAGTTGGTCTACTGACGCCTGGCAGTGTTTTTGCTAATATTGCATATTGCCTCATAAGTTGAAGATACTGCAAAAATGGTAGCTAAAGAGCTGGATACAAATTCTGCAACAGTTTCAAGTTCAGCAAGCCAAACCTAACATGGAGTTGGAAACCCAAGATGTATTAAATAAGCAATACGGTATGAATCTTTACATGGATAGGAATCTTGTTGTATTTTTCATTCTAAATTCAACAATTACATCCTACTTTAGTTTATTGGGATTTATATAGTATTGGGATTTTATATAGTATTCTTGAGCTTCCCTGGTGGCTCAGATGGTAAAGAATCTGCCTGCAATGCAGGAGACCTTGGTACAATCCCTGGGTTGGGAAGATGCCCTAGAAAAGGGAATGGCTACCCACTGCAGTACTCTAGCCTGGAGAATTCCATGGACTATATAAGTCCACGGGGTCGCAAAGAGTCAGATACCACTGAGCAACTTTCACTTTACACTTCAGTTTATTGGGCACCTTTTCTATTTACCCATCTAGAGCAGATCAAAGATAAATAGGATTACTCATACCAAAGATAAAGTTATCTATAGAGGCCTCCTCTGCCTTCCTTGACCCTTTTTTCCCCTTTATCCCCCATGCTATTGGAATGAGTTTTAAAATTCTGAGCTCATCATGGACTCTTCCAACAGCTTTTCCAACTTGCTTCAGTCTCCTCACCCAATCTCAGCCAGATTAAGCAGTTGAGATTAAGTGGTTATGATAATACATCCCAGATGGCCTCGCTGTTCAACAGCAAAGTTCAGAGATAGTTGAAAACAAAGCTGAAACAAAGTCATTGCAGTAAAGATGAAAGAAGATCGGGGAGATTTGGGCAACAGCACAAAGATACTCCTCTAAGACAGAAGGGTGCTACTCCTGGCAGAGCACGCTCCCCACTGCAATCTCTGTGGTGCACACAGCCTGGCTCTCTGGTCCAGGAGTGGAGTCTACAGAAATGTTTCCTTTAGATCAGCTGGTAAAGAGTCTGCCTGGAATGTAGGAGACCCCAGTTTGATTCCAGGGTCAGGAAGATCCCCTGGAGAAAGGGATAGGCTACCCACTCCAGCATTCATGGGCTTCCCCAGTGGCTCAGACGATAAAGGGTCCACCTGCAACACAGGAGACCTGGGTTGGGACGATCTGGAGGAGGGCCTGGCAGCCCACTCCAGTGTTCTTGCCTGGAGAATCCCAGGGTCAGAAGAGCCTGGTGGGCTACAGTCCATGGTATCCCAAAGAGCTGGACATGACTGGGCAACTAAGCCCACACTGTACATTTACCAGAACTACAGGTGGGTTATGCCCAAAGGGCTGTGAAGGGGGCCCTTTGCAGTCATTTGGTTTCACAAGTTAGCTAAGAAAGAAGTTAAAGTACATGTGGCATGCTCCGTCACTCAGTCACAGCCCAGCTCTTTGCACCCCCATGGACTATAGTCAGACAGGCTCCTCTGTCCATGAGATTAGCCTGGCAAGAATTCTGAAGTGGGTTGCTGTTTCCTACTCTAGGGATCTTCCTGACCCAGAGATCACACCCGTGTCTCCTGCATTGCTGTGTGAATTCTTTACCTCTGAGCCACCTGGGAAACCCCCGAGTACATGTAAGATGTTCCTAAATGGTTACCTGCTCAGTCCAAATCCAGTTTATCCTGACTCTGGCTTCTGTTTTTGTTTCACCTGACTTCTAATGTCATGACCTTCTGCCTTCCCCAAAATTCCATCATTTTAAGCAGCAGCAACTCTAACAGCAATTACAAACAAGATCTTATTAACCCAAATACCTTGCTTCTAACTGTGCCAAGTCTCCTTTTTTGGAGAACAAAGGAAATCTGAAAAGTGAATTCGTGAAGAAAATATTCTCTTTTAAGTTCAAATTCAGTAGTTAAAACCAATATACCTCTCACTTCATGAAGTTGGTGACTCTCTGCTAGCCCCAATACCTAGGACCTACTCTGAATTATAATACTCAGTAAATAACTTGTCAAATGAATATTCATTAGACAATGAATGTCCATGTGCACATATAATGGGCTCAGGAATCAGATGTGGATGTTTATTCTGCTACTTCCACTTACTAGTGGTGTGACTTTAAGCAAGGTACCCAGCTCTCTGAGCCTCTATTTTCTCATCTATACACATGCTACTGCTCTTTTTAGGATTAGAGATAATGTATGTAGTGCATCTGGCACAGTCCCTGGCCTGAAGGAGGAATTTAATGAATGGTAGCTAAGTGCATCTGTACTCTGTCCATATCATTTCGGGGTATTAAAGAAGTCCGGGGCTTCTCTGATAGCTCAGTGGGTAAAGAATCTCCCTACAATGCAGGAGACACAGGAGACACAGGTTCGATCACTGGGTCAGGAAGATACCCTGGAAGAGGAAATGGCAACCCAGTCTAGTATTGTTGCCTGAAAAATTCCATTGACAGAGGAGCCTGGCGTACTACGGCCTGTTGGCTTGCAAAGAGTCAGACCCAACTGAGTGACTAAGCACGTACAAGGGAGCCTAAAACTGCTTTTTCCCTCAAAGATCCAACTATCTTTTTAGTCAGTGTCACCAGTAGGACATAATGCTGGATGCCAAAGGGGACATTAACAGCGAGAAACGGGAAACATGAGGGAGATAAAAGAGGAAGGGAAGAACTGACTGTAAAAGGCAGACAAAGAGTAGAGGCCAAGCAGAGTCAGAGCGCCTGCTGACAGCGCCCGCCTCATCAGGAGCTGGGGCAGGACTTACCTCTCTCCCCTCTCCTTTCGCTAGAGCATCCTCTCAGCCTACAGGAGAGGCAGAAGCTGGAGATTCTGAATGGTCACCTGGAAAAAGTCCTAACATTTCCTGCCAGTGTTTTTACTCTCACTCTTTTGTGTGCCCAACTTAATCATTTATTAGTCACTTACTCTCGCAATTTAGCAGATATTTATGGAACAATACCAAGTCCAAAACCCAGTTGTTGGCACCTCAAAGATGAGATACTAAACATTTTAGGTCTCAAACTATAGCAGATCTTGTCTGTGTATCATCCGTAGGTGTGTATTTCTTTTATCACTTTAACTGAAACAAGTGGCTTTTTCATACGCAATATGATGATTTCCTAGTATCCAAGAGTTAAGACTAGCATGCTGTTAACTTTTTTACTTCAGAATTGTGAAGGAGATATGTGAGAAGAAAGGGAGGCATGGGAATGGTTTTCATTAAGATATTTCATCAAAATATCTTTCCCAGATAACCTGTTCATGAAGAGATAATTCTCAGGTCTCTACTTGGATACTGTCATTATCCAAAAAGTCATTGAAATAAGATTGCTATGATACATTATATTGTCATATTCACATACCTATTTAAAAGAAAAAACACTTTGGTGATAGTTCCTCAGCAGAATACATTATGTTCTCTGAATGAATAAGATTAAGAAGGCAAAATATCTAAGAATGATGTTCTTTCCGAAAGTAATTCTTCATAAAAACACCAAGATTTTTGGCACTCCATAAATATCATTTTTATAACTATTATAATTAAAAGAACCAAACTGAAAACAAGACGTTGAGCCCAATATGAAAAACACCCCCATGCCTTCCTATCTGAAGGTGTCCAGAATGATTGGAAGTACTAGGATTATGCAAATGAAATGAGGAATTGTCTACAGTGACCTCCTCTTGAACTAAACAAAGCTTTCAAATTGCCATAAATTTCTTGAATTGTATTCTCAAGTGAGTCAGTGCCAAAACCGTAAAATAAGGGCAGGACACGACAGTAGCCACCAACCAAATAACCTAGCTCCTTCAGGAGAGGCTGAAGGATGTCAAGGCAATGCCTAATTCAGTTTATTACGATAACCGTGTGCGCATGCTCAGTTGCTCGGTCATGTCCGATTCTTACAACTCGGTGCACTGTAGCCCACCACACTCCTCCGTCCATGGAATGTCCCAGGCAAGAACACTGGAATGGGTTGTCATTTCCTCCTCCAGGGGATCTTCCCAACCCAGGCTTTGAGCCCACGTCTCCTGCATCTCCTGCATTGGCAGGCAGATTCTTTACCGAGGAACCAGCTGGGAAGCCCTCATTATAACAATACATGTAAACTTTTGTGTAGGAGGTGCTGTGAGAGATGCAAGGGGAATACAGTGCATTTCTGTCCCTAGAGATTGATAGTCTAATGAACTAGACAATTATTCTAACAACTGTAAGGTGAAGCAGGATTCATTCATTCATTCAATATGCATCAAGTATCTATTATGAGTCAGTCTCTATTCTAGATGCTGGAAATAAAGCAAAGAACAAATATCTCTGCCTCCGTGGTATAAAGACTGATATGGAGAAAAAGCAGAGAAGGGGATGCAGTGTTGGCTCAAGTGATAAATAAGGCGTCTGGGGGAGTCTTCACGAAGAAGGCAGCATTTGAATAAAGACTCAGATAGCTCAGTGGTAAAGAACCCACCTGCCAGTGAAGGAGATGCAGGTGACTCGGGTTTGATCCCTGGATCAGGAAGATCCCCTGGAAAAGAAAGTGGTACCCACTCCAGTATTGTTGCCTGGAGAATTACATGGACAGAGGAGCCAGGTGGGCTACATCCTTCAGTTTGAAAAGAGTCGGACAGGACTTAGCAACTGAGCACGGCCGAGGCTACACGCATGAAGGTAAAGGGATAATTCACTGGGAGATCAGGGAAGATCATTCTAGGCAGGGGAAGAGCAGGGCAAAGGAAAGAGTCTGTGAGGAACGTAGGCAGATGTGTGTAGTGCTCAGCGTGAGCAAGGAGCTGTGGGAGAGGGGGAGAGCAGATGGGGTGTACTGGCATCTGCCCGACCCTGGCAGCCCAGGCTCTGGATTATTTGTGTTCCTCACCTCCCTAACAGACCCTGCTGCTTCTTTCTGCCCTTAGCATCCTATCCATTTCTACACTTTTCCCTGTGCAAGAAGGGCTTTGGTCATCCTGTCTCTGACTTTGGGGCACAGTCCCACAGCTTACTCATCTATTTTCTTACCTGGCTTAACTTTTCTGACATTTTAAAAATAAATAAATAAATAGGTTATCTCTCAGGATAGCATCTGAATTACAATCCAGTCTAGAATCTGCAGTCCTATGGATAATGCTGCAAATGATGGACAGAACAGGAGGGGTGCCGCCTGGCTTGCAGTCAGTGCATAGGGGAAACATGAGAGAAGTTTCCTCATGGGCTCTGAAGAAACAGCCCATGGCACCCTCCCAGTCTTTACCTCTCGGCCAGATGGGTCTTATCTCTCACACCCCTTCCACCCTGTTTCTGCAGCCTAGCCATCACTTATACAGGAAACTAATCAGTCACTGAGTTCATGCATAGACAGGATCCCTTCCCTGTGGGTTTCTGAGTTTTCTCTTCCTGTCCAGCCCTTGTATCTTTGCTATCTTTTCACCAGGATGTGAGAGTAAGCACAGATAATAGAGGGGTAAGCAGTGACTGTGATGTGAGCTTAAAAGGAACCTGAATAGGTGCAAAAATTTTGATATTGGAGGGAAAGAAAGATTGACAGAGAATAGGGAGAAAGGGAAATGTATCCAAGGCCTATATAAGGAGACACACCCCAAGCCCTGCATAGAAGCAGTGATTTCCAGTATCCCTGACTGCTGGTTAGGGTCACCTGAGGATCTTTTGAAACCTACTGCTCAGTTCCCAGTTAATGGGAACCTCTAGAGTGAAGCCCCGGAGAAGGCAATGGCACCCCCACTCCAGCACTCTTGCCTGGAGAACCCCATGGACGGAGGAGCCTGGTGGGCCACAGTCCATGGGGTCACTAAGAGTCAGACACGACTGAGCAACTTCACTTTCACTTTTCACTTTCATGCATTGGAGAAGGAAATGGCAACCCACTCCAGTATTCTTGCCTGGAGAATCCCAGGGACAGAGGAGCCTGTTGGGCTGCCATCTATGGGGTCACACAGAGTCGGACACAACTGATGGCGACTTAGCAGCAGCAGCAGCAGAGTGAAGCCCAGGCTGGTATCTCCTTGACAGCTCTGCTCTGCTTCCAGGGCCAAGGGCCACTGAGTGGAGCTGCAACAAAGGCCTATTCTCTGCTGGTCCTACCTTCCTGCAGCTGTATGCAGAGGCCCCTGCCTGCCTGTCTGGGAAGGACTCCTTCCTGGGCCTCCCTCCCACTTTTGGGGCCTCCCAAACTGTGCTCCACCCAAGCAGCCCAGTGATGGCTAAGTGATCCAGGGTTTAAGCATCAGACCTTGGATCCAGGTCAGCAGTGCAGCCTTGGGCAAGTTACTTAACCTCTCCTGGCCTCGTTTCCTTTACTTGTAAACAAATAATAACCCCCACTTCATGTGCTTGTGCTGATTCCACGAAGTCTAAATGTAAATTTCCTCACGCAGAGCCCAGCACATAGTAGACGGCTGCTATTTGCTGTCAGCCATGCATGTCAACCTAGGATGTACAGCCCAGCATGTTCCTAGCTTCTGACTTCAACGTGGGAGAGTTTCTTGATTCACTGCATCTTCAAACTTGTACTGTTTTTAATTTCTCTCTTCTTCTCTCTTCTTCATGGTGTCCCTCACATCCTCATCTTGTTCCCTCTGCCTGGCCTAGCCTCTCTCTGTCTTCCATTCAGCCTGCATGATTCGTTTGCATCCTTGAGATTCATCTCATGATCATCTCCCTGAAACTCCTCTCACCCTTTGCTAAGCAACTCACTTCCTCGGTGCTCCTGAGATGCCCTCTACTATCTCTAGCTCTGATTTTTTTATCACAGTGTGTTATACAGGATAGAACAGAGGAGCAAGGACTGTCCTCTGCAGACAACCCCATCCTCTCCCTTGGCTTCAGTGTCTTCAGATGAACAGTGGAGTCCTGGGCTAGAGAGGCTCTCAAGTTCCCTCCACTTCTAAAACCCTAAGAATCTAGGCTCAGAGCTTGGGGAAGTTCAGAGAAGCTGACTCTGAGGGAGGAAGATGGAGGAATGGGCAGGTCCATGGAGACCAGATCCAGCATCATAATCTGATGGGCAGAAGACTGAATGGGAAATGATGCAATCTGTGTGGGAAGAATAATCCAGAAGGAGCAGGTCTTGATGCAGGGCCAGAGGACCCTGGAGGAAGGGCTGAGAAACAGAGAATAAGAAATGGGGATACACAGGAGGAGGAGGAGGCCATTGGGGAGCAAGCACAATGAAAAGGCCCCAGGGAGAGGGATGAACCCGGAGAGTTGGTTAGAAGTTCAGTTGACAAAAGCATAATGTAGATAAGAGAACAGTGAAGATGTCACATAAGGTACAGTCTACCTAGCCCTGAAAATCTCCCAGAAGAAACTCAAAAGTGAAGTGCTCCAAATTCAGAGTAGCCTGAAAGGGAGTCTTTGCCCCAGTTGGTGAATGGGACAAGGGCCAAAGGTCCAGTGGTTAGCCCATCTTTCATAACTACTACACCCAGCCTCGGTTCACAGGAGGCATGCACATGCACTTTGGTGCAGGAGCTGTTTAATATTTACTGCTCCTGAAACTATTCATAAGTCTGCTTTTCTCCACTGTCCTGGCCAGAACTCTCATTTAAATCAGGGAAGGCCACCTCCATTGCCTCAGGCTGTGAAAACTGCCCTGTTTCCTGTTGCTCGTATATTACAGGTGGACAGCATGGGCAAAGCTCTGTTTGGGACTACTAGCACATTTTTGGAAAATGCCTATCTTGCTGGTTTTTGGCTGACTTTTGAACAGCTATCTAACTATGCTGGCTAGCCAGCTGCTGTGAGAATGAGAGGGGTGATCTTTTTTCATTTCCAACATTTATATAAAATAACAAGATATGGCAAACTTAACAGTAAACCCTATGAATAAATTAGCATCAAAAATTGATATGGATGTTTGAAAACAAAATTACATTTGCCAATAAATTTTAATTCGTTGTAGCAGAAAATGATAAAAAAAAATGAAGGGTATTTTTGCAAAGTTTTACTGGGAATTTCATAAAATCATGCAAATATACTGTTTACAAATCAACTGTCTATGCCATGCCATGCACATTATGGTCACTGCATGGTCCTTATGTTTCTCATTCTCTCTTTAAAGTGAAAGTTGCTCAGTAATGTCTGACTCTTGCAACCCCGTGTCCATGGAATTCTCCAGGCCAGAATACTGGTGTGGGGAGCCTTTCCCTTCTCCAGGGGATCTTCCCAACCCAGGGATCGAACCAGGTCTCCCGCATTGCAGGAGGTTTCTTTACCAGCTGAGCCACAAGGGAAGCCCAAGAACACTGGAGTGGGTAGTCTATCCCTTCTCCAGCACATCTTCCTGACCCGGGAATTGAATTCGAGTCTCCTGAATTGCAGCCAGATTCTTTACCAACTGAACTATCAGGGAAGCCCCATTCTCTCTTTTGGCAACAGTTAATAGACTGGTGTCTGAGAATGTTTCCCTGAGGATATAAGCTATGAGACTCTTGAAACAGGTGAATCATTCAATAATCTATAAGATTATTGAAAATGGCAATAGGAAATTTAAGACATAGGATGCAAAATATTTATAAAATAAAACATAGAAAAATTAAGATGAGGGATAAAACACACTATACAGTAATGGGAAAGGAATTTCCAGATGGAAGTCACACCATGGTCACACACTTGGCTTTTAGTGGAAGGGTACACTGGAATACTGAATGCCTACAGGGTTAAGGCCAAGCTGATGGTGAACACTGGTAGGGAACTGTAAGAGTCAGAAAGAGAAATAAAGAGAGAAAAGGGGCAAAAAAATTTCTTATGTATGAAATTTCACTTAAACATGGAATTTACTTATATAATTCATATGTATGTGTATATGTGAATAGAAAGTGAATTGATAAAAGAATTTTGGTTAGTGATACACAAATCTTAAAATAAAATATTCACGTCTGAAAAGTCAGCTTCCTGAAAGACTTTTAAAGAAATATTATTTCAATTTCAATTTAGCTCCCCCTAGTTTCTAATCATTATATAAAAACTGTGGTCCCTAAGAAGTTTAAAAACATTTCCCCTCCATATGACACACTCTTTTAAAACTGTCTTTTTAAGAGCTGATATAGTAATATGTATTTTATAGTTGAAAATTTATTGTCAAAGGAGGGAGACTACTTTGCATTTTTTTGCTTCCTGAATGTATAGTGAAAGTAAAAGTTTACTTTTGCAACATTTTAAGAACAGAACTTGTATTTGCTACTTTGTTTCTTCTTTTTAGAATTTTCTCCTCAAATATGGTCTACTTATATTGCCAAGTTATGACCAACCTAGATAGCATATTGAAAAGCAGAGATATTATTTTGCCAACAAAGGTCCGTCTAGTCAAGGCTATGGTTTTTCCAGTGGTCATGTATGGATGTGAGAGTTGGACAATAAGGAAAGCTGAGCGCCAAAGAATTGATGCTTTTGAACTGTGGTGTTGGAGAAGACTCTTGAGAGTCCCTTGGACTGCAAGGAGATCCAACCAGGCCATCCTAAGGGAGATCAGTTCTGAATATTCATTGGAAGGACTGATGCTGAAGCTGAAACTCCAGTACTTTGGCCACCTCATGCGAAGAGTTGACTCATTGGAAAAGACCCTGATGCTGGGAGGGATTGGGGGCAGGAGGAGAAGGGGACAACCGAGGATGAGATGGCTGGATGGCATCACCGACCTGATGGACATGAGTTTGCTCCAGGAGTTGGTGATGGACAGGGAGGCCTGGCGTGCTGTGATTCATGGGGTTGCAAAGAATCAGACAGGGCTGAGCAACTGAACTGAAATGATATTGCCTTTACCTACTTCTCTTTGACCATCTATGTGGTAGATATTTGCA
The DNA here is from genome assembly GCA_006410935.1 of Redunca redunca. NCBI lineage: Eukaryota > Metazoa > Chordata > Mammalia > Artiodactyla > Bovidae > Redunca > Redunca redunca. The sequence goes on along the minus strand of SJYQ01002348.1, from coordinate 239,791 downwards.
TTAGATTGCTCCTGAAATGTATGACAATTGGAACATTAAGGTAGTTTCCACCCCATTCCCAAAATTATGCATACGACTTTGATGCATCTGTAGAGTCATGCATTCTCTGGTGACATTGCCCAATTTTTCCTGTGAAACATTTGTGTGCTGAGGTAGATTTTTCTATAGGCTAGCAACTACATAGGTAATTTTAGAAATGCATTTAGAAAATTTGGTCGTAATGTGAAATAAACTTTTTTCCTTGTGAAATGATTTTAATAGTAACTAAGTTACCAAATTCAGACTCAAATTGAAGAAAGTAGGGAAAACCGCTAGACCATTCATTCAGGTATGACCTAAATCAAATCCCTTATGATTATACAGTGGAAGTGAGAAGTAGATTTAAGGGCCTAGATCTGATAGACAGACTGCCTGATGAACTATGGAATGAGGTTCGTGACATTGTACAGGAGACAGGGATCAAGACCATCCCCATGGAAAAGAAATGCAAAAAAGCAAAATGGCTGTCTTGGGAGGCCTTACAAATAGCTGTGAAAAGAAGAGAGGCGAAAAACAAAGGAGAAAAGGAAAGATATAAGCATCTGAATGCAGAGTTCCAAAGAATAGCACGAAGAGATAAGAAAGCCTTCTTCAGCGATCAATGCAAAGAAATAGAGGGAAACAACAGAATGGGAAAGACTAGAGATCTCTTCAAGAAAATTAGAGATACCAAGGGAACATTTCATGCAAAGATGGGCTCGATAAAGGACAGAAATTGTACGGACCTAATAGAAGCAGAAGATATTAAGAAGAGGTGGTAAGAATACACAGAAGAACTGTACAAAAAAGATCTTCATGACCCGGATAATNAGAAGCTGGAATCAAGATTGTCAGGAGAAATATCAATAACCTCAGATATGCAGATGACACCACCCTTATGGCAGAAAGTAAAGAGGAACTAAAAAGCCTCTTGATGAAAGTGAAAGAGGAGAGTGAAAAAGTTGGCTTAAAGCTCAAGATTCAGAAAATGAAGATCATGGCATCCAGTCCCATCACTTCTTGGGAAATAGATGGGGAAACAGTGGAAACAGTGGCAGACTTTATTTTGGGGGGCTCCAAAATCACTGCAGGTGGTGATTGCAGCCATGAAATTAAAAGACGCTATGACCAACCTAGATAGCACATTCAAAAGCAGATATATTACTTTGCCATCTAAGGTCCATCTAGTCTAGGCTATGGTTTTTCCAGTAGTTATATATGGATGTGAGAGTTGGACTGTGAAGAAGGCTGAGCGCCGAAGAATTGATGCTTTTGAACTGTGGTGTTGGAGAAGACTCTTGAGAGTCCCTTGGACTGCAGGGAGATCCAACCAGGCCATTCTGAAGGAGATCAGCCCTGGGATTTCTTTGGAAGGACTGGTGCTAAAGCTGAAGCTCCAATACTTTGGCCACCTCATGCAAAGAGTTGACTCACTGGAAAAGACTTTGATGTTGGGAGGGATTGAGGGCAGGAGGAGAAGGGGACGACCGAGGATGAGATGGCTGGATGGCATCACTGACTTGATGGACGTGAGTTTGAGTGAACTCCGGGAGTTGGTGATGGACAGGGAGGCCTAGTGTGTTGCGATTCATGGGGTCGCAAAGAGTTGGACACAACTGAGCGACTGAACTGAAGTTACCTTCCTCCCTCACTTCATAAAACTACCACAGTGCTGTCCAGTAGAACACTTTAGGGTGATGAAAATCTACGTATGTGATATGGGACTTCTAGTTACATTGAGCACATGAAATGTCCTTAGTTTATCTGAGGAACTGAATTCTTAATTTTAAGTGGTTGTGATCATTTTATTTATTTTTATTGAAGTATAGTTGATTTACAATACATATTAGTTTCAGGTATAAAACATAGTAATTCAATATTTTTATAGATTTTATGCCATTTAGAGATATTACAAGATAATGGCTTAATATCCCTGTGGTATAACATATATCCTTGTTATTTACTTTATGCATAGTAGTTTGTATTTCTTATATGATCCAGCAATTCCACTGCTGGGGTATATATCCAAAGAAAAGTAAAACACTAATTTAAAAAGATGTGTGTGCCTCCAGTGTTAGTAAGAGTGCTATTTACACTAGGCGAGATATGGAGGCAACCTAAACATCCATCAACAGATGAATGAACAAAAAAGATGTGGGTGTACATATGCAGCCGAATATTACTCAGCCTTAAAAATAATGAAATTCTGTCATTTGTGACTGTGAATGGACCTAGGGACTATTATGCTTAGTGAAATAAGTCAGACAGAGAACGACAAATGCGCTGTGTTATTCCCTATAAGTGGAACCTAAAAAGTCAAACGAATGTATATAACAAAACAGATAGAGATTATATGTAGAAAACAAACTAGTGGTTAGCAGTAGGGAGAGGGAAGGAGGGAGGGGCAAGATACAGGATGAGAATTAAAAGATCGTGATTATTTTAAATTTAAATACTCATGTGTGATCAGTGGCTATCCTATTAACAGCACAGAACAAACAGGTGTGGATTGTTTCCTGTATACATTTTTCCACTGAGAACTAACCTTTGTGCACCTCAACTTTCTAATTAGCAAAATGAGTGTTGACCATGTGATTTCTAAATGTTCTTTGCAGCTTAAACTATCCCAAAACATCACACTCTTTACACCCAGCTTTAATTCTGTAATGGCCTAAACTTCAAGTATAATACTGTAAACCTCTAGTAGCATCAGTGAAAATGACCCTGCACACTTGAATTTCATAGAGTCTTTGCTAATCAATCACTGTTATCACAACCACTTTTTACACAGATCACAGAAAATATTTTTTTTACCTAAAACTGCCTTTGTGCAATTGCAACTACATCAAAAGTCGACACTGGCAAAACATCCTCCTGTGAGGCTCACCTGAGTCTCCACATCCCTTCACTCCCTGCCAGAGAACTTCTTTATCAGTGACATCACTGATCCCTACAATAACAATTAGAACACTTCTCCCTCTGCCAGATGCTAAGATTCTTGTTGCAGGGGGCTTGTCACAATTGTCTACATCTCCAGTTCCTGGAGGACTGCCTTGCCAGTAATGAGACCAATATACCAATGATGATAGTTAACATTTACCAAGAGCTTGCTGTGTCCAGACATTGTACTAAGGGATTTATATTCTCATCTGCCCTCACAAAATCTATGCGGTAAATACTGTTACAATCTCAGTTTAATAAATGTATGATAAATGAATAAAGAATCAAGTCAAAAACTTGGCTTTTGCTTTTCCTGGAGTTGTCCTTGCTCATTATAGACAAAAAGAATTTCTCAACAGCCTTTTCTACAATGACAAGGTCTTAGCAGCAGTTTTTCTTCATTGCAGAATGTAATGTGAGTACCTAATATCTGTAGCAACCAAGGGTTGAAAGGGCAATGCTTGGGAGCTATAAAGTGCCCAGATTCGCTCGGTGACATTCACATCGGACTGGAGCTAATTGCTTACTCTGTTTTCCTGCACTTTTATTCTTCAGCAGTTGTATCAATCACTCAGGGTGCTGCTACAGTCTTGGTTTGGTACTTTTCAGTTAAATGCTGTGATAAAAATACAAGTTTGTGATCTACAGGTTTGTTTCCATGAAAACCTATATTCAGAGCATAGGCATAATTGGCTTCTCTTTAAGGTTCCCCCTACTGGAGTGCAGGCTCCATGAGGGCAGGGATCTGGTCTGGCTTGTTCATCTCTCCATGTATCTGGAGCCCTTGGAATAGTGCCTGACATAACATAAGCACTTGGTCACCATTTATTGGATGAATGATTACCAAAATTTAAAGTATTCACAGGGTTGCACTATGTTCTTCTATCCCATTTTGTGGGGGAGAGGGGTTACAATTTTGCCCCCTTTGAAAAATATTTTGCTCCTTATATATAATACTAAGAAGCATGGCATTAAAAGGCATGCACACAAAACTTGTTGTGTTTCTAAACTTCTTAAAATATTATTTAGCTATATTAAGATGTGATTGAAGAATATTTCCAGTGCTCAACCTGGAGTGGCAGGGGGTGTGGTATCAGAATCCTCTAGAAAACCTATTCAATGCTACAGAGGCTCAAATACATCAAACTAGTGAATGTAACAAAAAAGAAGCAGAGTCACAGATATAGAGAACAAACTGTCGTGGTTACCAGTGGGGAGAGGGAAGGAGGAGGGAGGGGCAAGGGGGGGTGTGTGTGTATGTGTGTTCAATTGCTCAGTCATGTCTGACTGTTTGCAACCCCATGGACTGTAGCCCTCCAGGCTCCTCCATCCATGGGATTCTCCAGGCAAGAATACTGGAGTGGGTTGCCATATCTTCCTCCAGGAGATCCTCCTGACCCAGGGATTAAACCCATGTCTCTTGCATCGCCTACACTGGCAGGTGGATTCTTCCCCACCAGCATCATCTGGGAAGATGGCATGGATGTGACAGTAGGGGGCAATTAAGAGGTATAAACTGTTGTGGATAAAATAAGCTACAAGGATATGTTGTACAACACAGGGAATATAGCCAATATTTTATGACTATAAATCTAAAAATTTATTTTCTTACAGAGAATCCTAGGTAAACTTTTTTCTTTTAAATCAACTTTATTTGTGTCTTGGTCAAGGTTCTCTAGAGAAACAGAGCCAGTAGGTGTATAGAGAGAGAAATTTATTTTAAGGAATTAGCTCACACAGTTGTGGGGGCTAGCAAGTTGAGGTCTGCAGGGCAGGCCGGAACTTGCAGCAAGAACAGATGTTGCAGTCTTGAGTCAAAATGCAGTCTGGAGGCAGAATTCCTTCCTCTTCTAGGAGCTTCAGTCTTTTCTCTTCAGGCATTCAACTGACTGCATGAGGCCCACCATGTTATTGGGCAATTTGCTTTGCTCGAAGTCTACTAATTTGAATGTTAATCACATCTAAGAAAATAGCTTCGCAACATCATCTAGACTGATGTTTGAATGAACAACTGCCCCATAGCCTATTCAGTTCATTTTAGTCTCTTAGTCGTGTCTGACTCTTTATGACCCCATGGACTGCAGCATGCCGGGATTCCCTGTCCATCACCAACTACTGAAGCTTGTTCAACTCATGTCCATCGAGTCAGTGATACCATCCAACCATCTCATCCTCAGTCATCCTCTTCTTCTCCTGCCTTCAATCTTTCCCAGTATCAGGGTCTTATCAAATGAATCAGTTCTTCCCATCAGGTGGCCAAAGTATTGGAGTATCACCTTTAGCATCAGCCCTTCCAATGAATATTCAGGACTGATCTCCTTTAGGATGGACTGGTTGGATCTCCCTGCAGTCCAAGGGACTCTCGAGAGTCTTCTCCAATACCACAATTCAGAAGCATCAGTTCTTCAGCACTCAGCTTTCTTTATAGTCCAACTCTCACATCCATACATAACTACTGGGAAAACCATAGCTTTGACTAGATGGACCTTTACTGGCAAAGTAATGTCTCTGCTTTTGAATATGCTGTCTAGGTTGGTCATAAGTTTTCTTCCAAGGAGCACACATCTTTTAATTTCATGGCTGCAGTTACTATCTGCAGTGATTTTGGAGCCCAAAATAATAAAGTCTCTCACTATTTCCATTGTTTCCCCATCAATTTGCCATGATGTGATGGGACCACATGTCATGACCTTAGTTTTTTGAATGTTGAGTTTTAAGGCAAGTTTTTCACTCCCTCTTTCACTTTCATCAAGAGGCTCTTTAGTTTCTTCTTCACTTTCTGCCATAAGAGTGGTATAATCTACATATCTGAGGTTATTGATATTTCTCCTGGTCTTGATTCCAGCTTGTGCTTCATCCAGCCCAGTATTTATCATGATATACTCTGCATATAAGTTAAATAAGCAGAGTGACAATATTCACCCTTGACATGCTCCTTTCCCTTTTTGGAACCAGTCTGTTGTTCCATGTCCAGTTATAACTGTTGTTTCTTGACCTGCATATATATTTCTCAAGAGACAGGTAAGGTGGTCTGGTATTCTCCTCTCTTTAAGAATTTGCCATTTCTGGCACAATAAAGGACAGAAATGGTATGGACCTAACAGAAGCAGAGGATATTAAGAAGAAGTGGTAAGAATACACAGAAGAACAATACGAAAAAGATCTTCATGACCCAGATAACAACGATGATGTGATCACTCACTCACCTAAAGCCAGACATCCTGGAATGTGAAGTCAAGTGGGCCTCAGGAAGCAAACAAAGTTAGTGGAGGTGATGGAATTCCAGTTGAGCAATTTAACATCCTAAAAGATGATGCTGTGAAAGTGCTTCACTCAATATGCCAGTTTGGAAAACTCAGCAGTGGCCACAGGACTGGAAAAGGTCAGTTTTCATTCCAATCCCAAAGAAAGGCAATACCAAGGAATGTTTAATCTACCACACAATTGCGCTCATCTCACATGCTAGCAAAGTAATACTCAAAATTCTCCAAGCCAGGCTTCAACAGTACATGAACCATGAACTTCCAGATGTTTAAGCTGAATTTAGAAAAGGTAGAGGAACCAAAGATCAAATGGCCAACATCCGTTCAATCATCAAAAAAGCAAGAGTTCCAGAAAAACATTGATTTCTGCTTTATTGACTACACCAAAGCCTTTGACTGTGTAGATCACAGCCTATTCAAGTTGACACATAAAATTAATAACAATGAAATACAATTTACATATAATAAAATGAACCCACATTAAGTACACAGAGTTTTGAAAATGTTTCATTTCAGTATCTACTACCTCATTCAGGATAAAGCACATTTCCTTCACCCCAGAAAGCCATCAACCATTGATCTGTTTCTGTCACTATGGATCAGTTTTGTCTGTTCTTGAATTTTCCATAAATTGAGTTATATAATATGTACCATTTGTGCCTGGCTTCTTTTTGTGTTTCACTATGATATTTAAAATACACATAACATAAAATTTACCATTTTCACTACTTTTAATTGTACAGTTTTGTGGCATTAGGTACATTCACATGGTTGTATAACCATCACCACCATCTACCTCTAGAACTTTCTCATCTTCCCCAGCTAAAACTCTGTACCCATTAAATACTAACTCCTCATTCTCCCCTCTTCCTAGTCCCTGGAAGCTGCCATTCTACTTTCTGCTTCTATAAATTTAGCTGCCACATATAAATGGAATCTAGGTATTTCCCATAAGTGGAATCATATATTTGTCATGTGACTGGCTTATTTGACTTATCATAATGTCCTCTAGGCTTCCCAGGTGGCACAGTGGTAAAGAATCCACCCACCAATGGAGGAGACACAAGAGACGAGACAAGTCTTCAGTCCCTGTGTCAGGAAGATCCCCTAAAGAAGGAAATGACAACCCACTCCAGTTCTCTTGTCTGGAAAATTTCATGGACAGAGGAGCCTGGTGGGCTACAGTCCCTGAGGTTGCAAAGAGTCTGACACAACCTAGGACACACATGAACACACGCACACACACACACACACACACACACACAGTGTCCTGTAGGTTCAGCCACATAATGTGGCAGAGTATCCTTCCCTTTTAAGACTGCATGATAATATATTGTATGTATATATTGTGGTTTGTTATCCATTCATCTGCCTGTGTACACTTGTGTGCCTGGCTTTTTTCACTTAGCACGTTGCTTTGAGAATCACCCATTTAGTTGCTTCTATCATAGTTGTTTCCCAGTAATTGTTATGGTTTTCAAATTCTGCTAACCAAATAAATGCTAGAATCAACCTTTCTTCCATCCATGCTTTTTTTCTCTGTTTTATTGTTAGCCAGCCAGAGTATCGTGTGGCTCTCCATGGTAAGGACATTTCTATCACTTCTCAGGGCAGGTTCCTTGCCAAGGACAAGCAGTGGACTGTGGTAACAAACTGCAGTTGTATAGCACTGATCATTGACAGCACTTATTGTCATGCCTTGTGTCATACAGTCCTCTTAATAACCCTGTGATCTATCATTATCCGTACCTTACCGAAGAGAAAGACTGAGCCATGAAGGATTAAGTAGTGGTGTGCCCAAGGTTGCCAAGTGGCAGAACTGTCATTTGAACCCAGTTCTTCAGACCTGAGTTCAGTACTCACTGCTGCCTCTCCGTTTAACTGAAGGTAGCGCAAGGAAGCCTCCCTTGACAAATGTTAACTAGCCCACCAGCCTGGCAGGGTGCCTGAAATTCCTGAAGTAACTCGATGTCTTTGATCCCTGAAGCTTCTTCAGCTCTCTAGAAATCTCTTCTAAAATGGCATGTCCAAGGGGTGAGTTTCATTTGCATCAGGTTCACCCATTAGAAATCAGTTCTTGATAATAACAGCTGTTGCCCTTTATTTAACTTGCGCCACATCTTTGATTCTGTGCGAGTCTCCTACAGTAGTAGACACCTCACTGAGTTCTCAGAATAATCCTGGGAGATAGATATTGTCATCCTCATCTGACAGGTGAATAAACGAGACCCAGAACACCTGGATGACTTCCCCAAATTTACATAGCAAGTAACTAGAGAAATTTGTATTTTAATCCCAAATCTGCCTAGCTGTATAAAAGTGCCTTTAGTCACTATAGTATACTACCCCTTACATGGCCCTCTTCTAATAAGACTGGAACGGGAGGGATGAGAGAGAGGGACACTCCCAACAGAAGTAGCTGGAGAAAGAGTGAAATGGAAATTTTTGCATGTTTGTGTGGGGCTGACCTGAATTACTACTTATGAGTGACTCATTATGTAAAACTTATAAAGGCTGTCTGTTTTATTTTCTTCTTACTTTTTTTAAAAAACATCTCCCTCTACACTAAAATCTTTGCTTGTGTAGAATGTGTTATCTGGCACTTTTTTCTTGGTGTATCCAGGGAGTGATTTTGAAATGTTGTTTATTACTAAATGCCCTAAGGAACTGATGATATTAATCGTGGTGAAGAAAGAGCAAGAATATAAGGTCCAAGCTGTTCTTTGAATAAAGTTTCTTAGGTAGAATTTTAGCTCAGAGCTTTGTTGTTTTCATGGTCTCCTATAGGTATTTTCTGAAATTCCTCTGAGGACTTTGTCTCCTAGTTCCTTGTAACACTGCCTGTTAGCTTCCAAGCTGCATGTTTTTTACTTCAAAAGAAAACTGCGTTATTTGCCTATTTCTGCATTTTAGTGTGTCAAACAATGCCAAGTAGCCTACGGTGTATTGACAAGGAGCCGGCAGGAAAGGAAAGTCATGTAGTCATGAAGTTGATATATTTGAGGCTGTGCAGTCATTTCAGCCTTGCCTCCACTAAGTACTCTCTCTGCACTGTGGGAATCGATTAATCAGAAGAAGCTCAATTTAGGGTCCCATTTCTGAAGTTTATTGTGTTAGTGACTTAAATAGGAATATGTGGTATAAGCTTCCATTATTGAAATAAAATTCTACCTAATAGTCAGTTTCTTGAGAATCACTTTTGGGTAGATGATGCCAGACAGACAGTGCCTTTTAATCTTAACCAGTTTCATGAAATGGTAGAAAACTGGTTTTCTGGAATGTAGCTTTTTTGCTGAATTCAAATCAAATTTTATGTTTAAATCTATTTTTGATACATTGTCCTAAAGTTTAATCTTCTCACTTTTAAATGACCTTTAGAATGCACCTTTAAAACTGTATGCATTAAGAAGGGACTTTCTATAGAAAGACATAAAATTTTCAAGTTGTACATACTATTTTCAGTTGAGGGAGACCCGTTAGATTACTCTTGATATGTGGTACTATAAAAGCTAAAATACTAATTCTTTCTGAATATATTTCAATTTCAGCAGTGTTTTGTATTTTTAAAGGGAAAGAAAATAAAGTCATTTAATTCATTGTTACATTTTTTAAATTTCAGTAGAATATCACATTTCCAGAGAAAAATCAATTACATTTTATTTACTTTCTCCAGACAGAGCTTAGTGCCAATCTCAGATATATAATCTTATATCCTGGCAGCCTCTCTTGATAAATTTCTAGCAAAAGTAGCCAACCTAGCAAATTGCTTCTTGCCACACAACTGGAATCACCCCAAAGACCATGCTTTGAAATATTGCATCTTCCTTCCTCATTTTATAGGACATTTTCCATACTACCATCAAGCAATTTTCTGGAGAGAAGTATGCAAAACACTCCAAAACAATGTAAATCTGAAAATCAATTGTTGATTGTTAATAGTTTGGACCCTTTATCTTGTTAATAATGTGCACCCTTTAACTTCTGAAGGAAGAGATACATTTCAGTTCCATTGTCTCAAATGTACCAAAAAAGAAGGATAATAAAGTTAAATACTTTGTGTTGTTTGTCCCCTGTTATCAGGATTTAGTTTTCATCAGCTAGTCCCACTAGACTTAAAAAGAGGGGATAGCTGACTTTGAACCGTTCTGATTACCAAACAACTGAGCCATAGTCGTGGAAAAATATAAGCCAGAATATTTTCAGAATCCGTTTACCCAAACTTCACGATCAGTTTGATATAGGAAAGAACCCACATCTTTTAGTCTTGTTGTATGTGTGTGGGCACAGGGACTGGGTGTGATGAGTTGAAGTGCTTAAAGAATAAGGACTAGAGACTGAGGGAAATGAAACTGATGACTCGACAACCAGAGCCTTCAGCCTGGCCCAGCCTGCATCCTTCATGTCACCTGCACCCTGGGGTTCTCCTTCCCTCCAAGCGGGAGGCAATTGTCACCTGTGCTGGGGTCTCTGGAGCTGGGACTGTCAGAGGTAGCCAGCCCTAGTTGCACCATCAAGAAGGACAGTGTAAAGTATTAGGTCCTCAGTGGCAAAATCAGTCAGAGAGAAGGCAGAGCAAAAAAAGCAGGGACAACAATTGGAAAACTCAAAGCTAGGGAGTTCAGAGAGCCTTCCAGAGGTGATTTGAAGCCAGAAGAGGCAGCTTTTCATGGCAGGTTCCCTCTTCCTGAAAGGGAACTGCTAGGGGCACAGCCAGGTTTCACCTCTACTTTAGAAAGTAGATGTGGTGGTGACTGCAGTAAAGATAAGAAGGGAGGCAGCTGCTATCCTCACATAATGCTTGAAAACAGAAATCCAAGGAGCAGCAAATTCTCCCTGGTGCATCCTAGCAGTTCACATGGTTGTAAAATCTTAAGGGGAGAAAAAATTTGGGGTGACACCAAATATCAACAAATGCAAAGAGTTACTGAACTTCCAAAGGAAAATTTTGTGTTTGCAAGTAAATGTGTTCCTTACAAATTACATGTGAGTAAAGTTCCATGACCAAGGAAAGACCTATTTCTCTAGAGAAATGAAGGTTGGATTTCTGAGCTAGGTGTGAAGAAGGTCAAAGCTATGCATTAGCATGCCAATGGTATAGTGCACCTATATGCTGCTGGTAAAATGTTAATTGTGCTGAAAAATTAATTTAGCTGGAGAAGAGAACTTGTGCTAGTTAGAAACAAAACAATGGAATTTTAATGTCAGGCTAAAATTTTTGGATTTGATAATTGGACAAATATTAATTGATTATTTTCCTTTTCTTGACACTTTTTGAAAGAAATTTTCTCTTGGGTATAAACGTTGTTCTGTTCACTTTTTTAAAGAAATCTTTCATTGCTTTTGATTATTCAAATCTCTGCATTGAAGGAACATCAAGTCACTTGACTTTAGCTCAGTTTTCTCATCTCTATCATTAAAGTCTTGGGCTAGAATATTTCTGAGACCTCTTCTAATTTATAATCGTGAGTATGGGCAGTGTCAAAATAATTAAAAATTCTGTACAAAACCACTTGACACTGAAATAGGAAAAAATTGTTTCCACTTGCTTAATGACTTGGTTTCTAAAATTAGATATCCTCACATTAGGAGTTCAGTGAATCAGATGTTACAATCTTGTGTAAGTGATGATAAGATTATAACCTGTGAGTCATCCCTGTTTCTCTACTTCTGTAACCCACGCCTTATTGTTCAACACACACTCCTGCAAAAGTGGAAAATGTGTAGGTGGTAGAGGCCCAGCTGATGGCACATATGATAATATTCTTATAACACGTTAACAAAAGTGTAATTTAAATATCCTAGGTGATTTTCTTTTCCTTCCAAGCTCATGTTAACAAAGATTATCATGAGTTTTTTTTGTTTTTTAATTTATCTTTTTATTATATAAATTTATTTATTTTAATTGGAGTTTAATTACTTTACAATATTGTATTGGTTTTGCCAAACATGAATCATGAGTTTAAAAGGGAAAATAAGTAAAGCACATAGAGCTAAAGACATTACAGGTATCTAATTCCACAGTCATGTCATACTAAATATGATTGACCATCATATTGAAAACTAAATATAAGCTACCATCCTACTGAAAAATTTCAGAGATTTTTTTCAACTGGATGTAATAAATCCATGCATTCTCTCTCGCTCCTCAGAATTCCCTCCCCAGAACTTGTGAACCATAGACCCACTTCATAAAGTTGGAGATTGCATTGTTCACAGCTATGTCCCAGACCCAGACGATCTTCCCAAAAGCAGGCAGGGACTCACTAAATGTGTGATGTATGACAGAAAGTTTTTGTGAAATGGTGAAATGTTTAAGCACAACCCCAAAAGTCACGATGGCCTGGATCCTGCTAAGGTGACTCCTGAGGGCTCCAGACAGGGCTTTCCAGGTGGCACTGATAGTAAAGAACCTGCCTAACAATACAGGAGACGTAAGAGATGTAGATTCGATCCCTGGGTTTGGGAAGATCCTTGGAAGAGGGCGTATCAACCCACTCCAGTATTCTTGCCTGGAGTATCCCATAGACAGAGGAGCCTGGTGGGCTACAGTCCATAGGGTCTCAGTGCCGGGGTCCAGCCCCGGTGGAACCAGGGTGATTCGAAGGAGAGACGGAATAGGCGAGGAAAAACTTATAGAGAAATATAAAGGAGATTAGAAGAAATAGTATAGTAGGAAAATTAAGTGGAGAAAAGAGGCTGAATAACTTGGTTTACGGAGAAAGCCAATAAAGCTCCAGACAAGGGGGTTGCACCATCTACGTGGGGCCGCCGGTGCCCGCTCGAATAGTGGAGAGTGCCCCTCCTTGGGCACCCTCGCGGATCTTGAAAGCCGGGGCAGGTAAGTAGACCTGGGGGACCACTCCGCTCCAGATGGGAATTCAGCCTGAAGTTAGAGTAAAGAGGAGGAGGAGGGAGAAGAGAAAAGGGTGAGAGAAAGAGACATGGGGAGAACCAGATTCCCAAGAAACTAGGCTGAGACACTAGTCTGGAAAGCTGGTCCCCACACTAGTCTGGAAAGCTGGTCCCCACACTAGTCTGGAAAGCTGGTCCCCCGTTTATTGTTCAAGGGACTATTTATATGTTTGATAATACATGGAGATTAATGGGTAACACAAAGTTATGCAGCTTTAGCAGTTTAGACTCTTATCAAAAGCAGGCTTTTCTCTGCATACCTGACTGCAAACACAAGTCTTAGGTAATTTACATCATCTTCTGCCAGAAGGGCCAATTAACATTTTACAACCTTTCTTCTGATAAGGGTTTGTCAACCAGAAGACTTATTTGTGTTGATCTTCCCAAAGTTTGGCGCCGCTCTCAGAAAGCACTAAATAAAGTTACATTCTTACATAGCAAAGATACAACAATTTATAACAAGCGAAAGGAGTACAGTGATTTATAACAAAAGAAAAGTAATTAACTCAAAAGTCTAGTGTTGCTAACATCAAAACTACTATATATCTTTTTCCATACCCCGTTTACATTGATTAACATCTTCCCAGGTGCCTAAAAGATAAAGAATATGGAGGCCTGGCGGCAATCATTGAATCAACAGTGAAAACCCGTCACCAATATGGTTTTTAACTCTTTAGAAAAAGTTCTGTGTCTTTAAAATGCTTTCAAGCTTTGTGTCTCTCTCGGTTGGGGGCTGCAAGCAATTCACAAGCTGTAAGGGGTCCGGGAAACTTGTTAGGCAAGCTAGAGAACTACTAGAGGAGGTTTAACTGAAACATCCCTTTCAAATGCAGAAGACCAAAGCTTAGAGATCACTTTTTCCGGAGTGTATTAGAAGAGTAGAGAAGCAGAGAACAAAAACCAACAGATTTTTATTTTGGGAGTTTGGATGCTCAGGAAATTCCAGGGGGAAAACCTGAAGCCGTCACGTCCTTGCGTTTGTCAGGCTTCCTCCCACATGACCTTGTCACGGGTGGAATTCCTCACCCTGGCTCCCAGCATCTCAGAGAATCGACATGACTGAAGCGATCAAGGCATGATTCTAAGGGCCAGTCGACATTCTAGAAACTGTCGGTAGCAAGGCTAGCTAAGGAGAATGGCAGAGGATCCCAGCTAGACCCTTCTTTTAGCATTGCACAAACTGGGTTCATCCTTGGGGATGGGGGCTGGTGGCGGGACTGGGCCAGGGGAGAACCCTTATGTCTTTACGAAGGGAAGCAAGGACAGAGAAAGCAGCCAGCCCTGGCATCTAGTTCCCCTGGCTGGGCCTGAGACTAGACCCCAACTGAGAAGAAGATAGGATAAGCTGTCAGAAGTAAGATTTACAGTTAGCAAACTTTATTTATTTATTTATTGCCAACTGACTTCTTATTTACCACCTTCAAAACGTTATTTTTAACATTTGCTGAAAATAAACAAATGTATAGGTAAATGGGGTCACAAAGAGTCAGACCCTACTGAGCAACCAATGCTTTCACAGATAAATGATAACTTTTTAAAAATAAGCATTCAGTTTCTTTCCAAAGATGGTGAAAAATATATTTAAGGAATGCTACTATAATAACCAAATATTGGAGATAGCCTAAATATTCAAATATAGTGCTTGGTTTATTCAAAAAGTAGAATAACCACGCACTAATACTATTGTTTAGCTGCAAGGTCATGTCGGACTTTTTGCGACCCCATAGATTGTAGCCCAGAGAAGGCAGTGGCACCCCACTCCAGCATTCTGCCTGGAAAATCCCATGGACAGAGGAGCCTGGCAGGCTGCAGTTCATGGCGTCGAGAAGAGTGGGACACAACTGAGCAACTCCACTTTCATTTTTCACTTTCATGTATTGGAGAAGGCAATGGCACCCCACTCCAGTGTTCTTGCCTGGAGAATCCCAGGGACGGGGGAGCCTGGTGGGCTGCCGTCCATGGGGTCGCACAGAGTCGGACACGACTGAAGCGACTTAGCAGCAGCAGCAGCAGCAGCAGCAGACTGTAGCCTGCCAGACTCTTCTGTCCATGGAATTTACCAAGCAAGAATACTGGAGTGGATAGCCATTTCCTTCTGCAGGGTGTCTTCCTGACTCAAGGATCAAACCCATGTCTCCTGCATTGGCTGCTACTGCTAAGTCGCTTCAGTGGTGTCCAACTCTGTGTGGCCCCATAGAGGGCAGCCCACCAGGCTCCCCCGTATCTGGGATTCTCCAGGCAAGAACACCGGAGTGGGTTGCCATTTCCTTCTCCAATGCATGAAAGTGAAAAGTGAAAGTGAAGTCGCTCAGTCGTGTCCAACTCTTAGCGACCCCATGGACTGCAGCCCACCAGGCTCCTCCGTCCATGGGATTTTCCAGGCAAGAGTACTGGAGTGGGGTGCCATTGCAGGCAGATTCTTTACCGCTGAGCTACCAGGGAAGCCCACACTAATACTATACAGCTATTTAAAATTATTTGTAAATCTTTTTTAACATGTTAACATGTTATTAAGTGAAAAAAATAAGGTAATAAGTAACTAGTATTGCACTTTTATAGGAAGAAAATTTAATTTATTTACAAAGAAAATGGTTCAGAAAGATATAAGCCAAGATGTTACCAATAGTTTTTGTTTCATAATTAGATTATATATATATATATGTGTGTGTGTGTGTGTATATATATGTATATATTTTTGGCTTACTGGAACTCTTAATTTTTCCGTAATGAACATGTATTACTTTTTAAATCAAAATAAGGAAACAAAAAAGAACCAATGGTAAATTGTTCCTTTATGCACAGATTACAGAAAGACATCTGAGTGAAACTGCTCATGTCTTGGTAATACCTTAGGAATGGGCTGCCACTCTGGTGTGTGTCTGGGTTTGCTGGAGTGAGCGTTATCACTGAGGCCTCCAATACAGGGCTTTCCGTTTGTGTTGTAGCTGGAAAGTTAGAACACTGTTATGCGATACATAAACTGTAGGTCAGAACAGTAACACAAAAATAAGAGCAGTTTTCCTTCCAGAAGTCCAACTTAATTTAAAGTGACTGAACTCCGATTTATAAGCCCAAGGTACATTAGAGTTTGAATGCTTTTTGTTTCCTTTCAAATTTACGTTAATATTTGGCTCAAGAGTCATAGGGAAGCAATTCAGCACCAGAGGTGCAGTTTTTCTTCCAGAATGCTAAAATCAGTTTAGCTGTTTGGATTGTAGTAAATGGTGAGCTGTAGTCTCAGATGCCAAGTCTTCCTCCAATTATAGAAGTACATTACTGGGGTTTCTGATGGGGGACACTGTGAGAAAACTTCCTGTTGAATTCTTGGAGTTCAAATCCTGAAGAAAAAGAACTAAATGCTCCTAAAAGAAGAAAGTTTCTACCCTCAGCTATATTTTTATAAAACCAGCTCAATCATTGCTGATCCCTTCAAAGAACATTTTGTTATTTTATATCTAAGAGTTTTCCTTTTCTTGTGTTAAATTTGATTTCTAGACTCTTTCCTGAAAAGCAGTTTAGTATTTTGCATGCGCCTTACTAGAAAGATTCTCAAAATAGGGCTTATAAATCATTAATGTGCCATCAATTTCTAAAATCATCTTCCAGTTGAACTACAAAAAAGAAAAAAGAGATTAAAATGTAATCACATAAAAAGGTAGTTTTTTTTCCCTGTGAGATGAATCCATTGTCTACTTATAGCACACACACACAATTAACATTTAAAAAATGTTAGAAGGTATCACATAATTTTAAAGTTAGGTATGAAAGGCATCGAAACATGGTTGAAAGAATACAGAGACTGAAATCACAGGAAGCAGACTTCAAGTCCTATTTTAGTCAATCATTTTTATTTTTTTAATGTACAGCCAAATTACTGTATCTCCCTGAGCTTTGGGGTCTCCTGTTTAAAAGGACAATAACCCCTCTGCAGTGGACTTGTAAAAATTAGGGAAAAAATTATGTTAAGTCCCTGTCATAATCACTAACAAATACTAAGTATGTAATAACTGCTGGCTGGGGGCTTGTTTGTTATCTCTCTGTTTCACTGTACTGTAAGCTCCTTGAGAGCAGAACTATATTCTCTTTTGACTCTCAACATTTTAACACAATTCCCTCTCCTAGTAGTTGCTCAATAAATAATTTGTTGAATTAATTAATGGAGTAATATAACAACCTGCAAGGACTGAGGGTTCCTACTCAGGATTGTGGCCTTATTGGAATATAATATACTAGCTTATGCCAGATTTCCGATTCCTCTTAAATTTTGATTTTGTTATCAAAATTTGTCTAAATCTTTGTATTCACTTTTCTAGAAGCCGGAGTATATTTCCACGTCCAGTGTTTCCTATTTTCATTGCTATTTTTTTCCCATGTTTTCCGTTACTTCCTTCACCTTAAGCAATTCTTCCTTAGTGAGACAATTTAATTCTAACTTTCATTTCTTCTCTCTGCCTCTTCAGCTTTTGAAAAACCAGAATGTTGCTTTTGAAAGGTCATTTTATTTTCTGGATAGGTCAAGAATTTGTCAGATTCTGCCATTTTATCACAACAAATTTTCTTATAGAAGTATAGTTGATTTATAATGTTGTATTAGTTTCAGGTGTACAACATAGTGATTCCGTGGTGTTTTTCTTTTTTTTTTTTTTTGCCAATTGTACTCCATTATAGGTTGTTACAAGATATTGGGTATAAATCCCTGTATTATACAGTAAATCCTTGTTACATATTTATTTTATGTTTAGTGTGTGTGTGTTAGTCACTCAGTCATGTCCAACTCTTTGTGACCCCACGGACTGTAGCACGTCAGGCTCCTCTGCCCATTAAATTCTCCAGGCAAAATTACTGCAGTGGATGGAGAACAGTGTGGAGATTCCTTAAAAAACTGCAAATAGAATTGCCTTATGACCCAGCAATCCCACTCCTGGGCATACACACCGAGGAAACCAGAATAGAAAGAGACACNGGCTGGGAAAATCCCCTGGAGGAGGACGTGGCAACCCACTCCAGTATTCTTGTCTGGAAAATCCCCATGGACAGAGGAGCCTGTCAGGCTAAAGTCCATATGATCACAAAGAGTTGGACATGACTGAAGGAACTCAGCATGCACACACACACACGTCTGACTTTATTTCAGTTCAGTTCAGTCACTCAGTCATGTCCTACTCTTTGTGACCCCATGAATCGCAGCACGCCAGGCCTCCCTGTTCATCACCATCTCCTGGAGTTCACTCAGACTCACGTCCATCGAGTCCGTGATGCCATCCAGCCATCTCATCCTCTGTCGTCCCCTTCTCCTCTTGCCCCCAATCCCTTCCAGCATCAGAGTCTTTTCCAATGAGTCAACTCTTTGCATGAGGTGGCCAAAGTACTGGAGCTTCAGCTTTAGCACCAGTCCTTCCAAAGAAATCCCAGGGCTGATCTCCTTCAGAATGGCCTGGTTGGATCTCCCTGCAGTCCAAGGGACTCTCAAGAGTCTTCTCCAACACCACAGTTCAAACGCAGCAATTCTTCGGCGCTCAGCTTTCTTCACAGTCCAACTCTCACATCCATACATGACCACAGGAAAAGCCATAGCCTTGACTAGACGGACCTTAGTCGGCAAAGTAATGTCTCTGCTTTTGAATATGCTATCCAGGTTGGTCATAACTTTTCTTCCAAGGAGTAAGCGTCTTTTAATTTCATGGCTGCAGTCACCATCTGCAGTGATTTGGGGGCACCCAAAAAATAAAGTCTGACACTGTTTCCACTGTTTCCCCGTCTATTTCCCATGAAGTGATGGGACCAGATGCCATGATCTTCGTTTTCTGAATGTTGAGCTATAAGCCAACTTTTTCACTCTCCAGTTTCACTTTCATCAAGAGGCTTTTTAGTTCCACTTCATTTTCTGCCATAAGGGTGGTGTCATCTGCTTATCTGAGGTTATCAATATTTCTCCCAGCAATCTTGATTCCAGCTTGTGCTTCTTCCAGCCCAGCGTTTCTCATGATGTACTCTGCATAGAAGTTAAATAAGCAGGGTGACAATATACAGCCTTGACGTACTCCTTTTCCTATTTGGACTTTATTTCACTAAGTGTAATATTCTCTAGGTCCATCCACATTGCTGAAAATGGCAATATTTCATTATTTTCATGGCTGAGTAATATTCCATTATATTTGTCTTAATCCAATCATTTGTGAATGGGCACTTGGGTTGCTTCCATGTCTTGGCTTTTGTAAACAGTACTGTAATGAACACTAGGGTGCACGAGCCTTTTTGAATTAATATTTTTGTTTTTCCTGGATATATTCTCGGGAGTGGAATTGGTAGTTCATATGGTAGTTCTATTTTTAGTTTTTTAAGGAACCTCCATACTGTTTTCCACAGTGGCGGCACCAATTTACATTCCCACCAACAGTGTAGGAGAGTTATTTTGTCTCTACATCCTCTACAACATGTGTTCTTTGTAGACTTTTTGATGATAGCCATTCTGACAGGCATGAGTGATAAATACCTCACTGTGGTTTTGATTTGCATTTCTCTAACAATTAGCAATGTTGAGCATCTTTTCATGTGCCTGATAGCCATCTGTGTAACTTCTTTGAAAAAAGTCTATTCAAGTCTTCTGCCTGTTTTTCTGATTGGGTTTTTTGTTTTCTTGCTGTTGAGTTGTGTGAGCTGTTTGTATATTTTGGGTATTAACTCCTTGTCGGTTGCATCATTTGCAAATATTTTCTGTACTCAGTAGCTTGTCTTTTTGTTTTGTGATGGTTTCCTTTGCTATAGAAAAGCTTTTAAATTTATCTAGGTCCCATTTGTTTATTTTTCCTTATATTTCTTTTGCCTCGGAAAACTGATCCAAGCAAATATTACTATGATTTATGTCAAAGAGTGTTTCGCCTATGTTCTCTTCTGGTTTGCTAGTTTCGTGTCTTACTTTTAAACCACGTAAACTCAAAACCATTTTGAGTTTGTTATTGTATGTGGTCTGAGGGAATGTTCTAATTTCACTGTTTTACATATAGTTGTCCAGCTTTCCCAGCACCACTTGTTAAAGAGACTGTCTTTTCTCCATTGTATACGCCTGCCTCCTTTGTCATAGATTAATTGGCCATAGGTCCATGAGTTTATTTCTGGGTTCCCTACAGAACAAAATTTTTGACATGTTGAAATGGGTAAAGCCTCCCAGTGGTGGTCTGACCGCGATGCCAGTTTTACCACCTGTGTTAGGAAGGCATTTGACTGACACCTCCAGATAAGGTCACTTCTCTGCTCCTCCATTTGCCTTCCCTCAGAGACCGTGCATTGTGCTTTCACTCTAGTGCGTGCACATCCTTTCTTATTCCTTAGTAATCTCTTATTCCCTTCAGTGTATGTGTTCCTTTCGAGCAAGGTGAACTGTATCAGTTAGGACAGTATATATTATGCTTTAGTTACAAACAACCGACAAATCTGAATGGTTTAAAATGAATTTTTTCTCTCTCTCAAGATACATGCTCACCATGGGTGGGCACTCCTCTGCTCCACTGGGCTTCAGTTTAGTCCCGGGCAAACAGAAAAGATACTACCGGGATCAATAGCTATTGTGGCAAAAAGAGAAGTGTCCGTGGCACACCTCACACTGGCTCTTAAGGCTTTCACTCCAAAGCAGCATGTGTCATTTCTGCTCCTATTTCAGTGACCAGGGCAAGCTTTATGTCATCCTGTTTCAAAAGGAAATGGGTCAGTACCCTCCTACCACTTGTCTAAAAGAACTAGAAATTACTGGTAACGAGATTAATGCCTAAGATATATCTCTTTCTACCTTTCTATCTTTCACTTTAGTGTATGGTTAATAAGGTAAGTGAACTTGAAATGTTTAAATATGGAAGTAAATATGAGGTTCCACAGGTAGGATAGGATGCATAACCAAAATGAATTGGTAGAAAGATTTAAAAAATGGAACCAGTGGTCAAGATAATAGTAAATAGTGGTAATAGTCCCATACAATTGCTTTATTATTTATATACAGACTGTTTTTAATACAGTTAACTCCCATCCTTAAGAAATCAACCGTTTGCGAACAGTCTGCTAGAAAGAACATCAAACTCTTAAGACAAAACACAAATTTGCACTCCTGTTTCTTTTTTGTATGTCCTGCCTAACTATAAATCAACTTCTTTCCTTATATCATGTTTTCAACTGAAAATTGTGCCTACCTCTTTTGACATATGGGCATGGCTGAGTCAGCACAAAGTGTCTACTTGCCTTCTTAGACCTTCAACAGTACTTAAAGGTCATCTGCCTTGAAGACAGGTTAAGTCTGGTCATAATACTGAAAACCCACAAATAGAGGAGTAAAAGAGTTCTCCTTGGCACAGAGAGAAGGACCTGTGAATGTTAATGTCAGCATTAATTCCCTCTATGACCTGAGGCAAATCACTTAATTGCTAGCTGTCTTCCTCTTCTGGTCCAAGGATAATATTAACATACTCCTCTAGGTCTTTGTGAGGCATAATATATAGAATTGATTGCAAAGCCATTTTCAGAATATGAGACACTGTTGAGACATTCAGTGTGCTCTGAATTCCCATTCTTGCCAATAATTCCCCATCGTAGAGGTGACTGTCTGGCCAGAGAGAGAAACGTCTGAGACCAGGCATAGTTCTATAGGGCAGAGATGTCACTTTTTGAATTCCAAGTAGCAGAGTCAGGGATCTGTGTTGTGGTTTATGTCTGGACTAATGAATGTACTGATCTTCCTCCTTTCTTCAAGCTTTTTTTTTCTAGTTTCTATCCTAACTACTTAGCAGAGGTGATAAAATTCAAATTAGTCCTTTTTTGCCAAATATATTATCTCTAGGAAAAAGTTAGACTGGAGAGCTGGTTATAAGTAATACTGTGCTTTGGGTTTAGAGTGATGATATGTTTATTTGGCATTTAATTGTTTGCAAAGTGTTTTCATAACACATATAATCTTATTTGAGACTTACCTTATCATTCTGTGAGATGGGCACCACCCTGTATTACAGAAAAGGAGAATGAAGCCCAAAAGATTCAGTCCATTGCCCAAAGTCACCGTAAGAATACATAAGCTCAAACCTAGATTTTCTGATTCTATATGGAATTAATCTTTTATTCCATTGTTCCAGGCTGCCTCTGTGCTTTTGGCAGAAGATAGGTGATACCCATCTATAAATCATAATCAGGTGGAACTAAGAAAAGGTAGGAAAAGGGGGGATTTATTGAACAAGTGGGGAGGAACTTATTTAAAGCCAATTACAGATTCTTTTGCTTAGAAACTAAAAGGAACTAACAGTCGCTTTAAAATTAATCTTAATATTCTGATGAATTAATATTAGTTTAGTTAACTAATCAGTTTTTCTCTACCAGAGCATTCAACCAGAATGAGGAGAGGGGAGATATTTTTAATTTCCAGTAAAAATGATGACTTTATTTCTTAATGATGGTATTAGCCAATGACTCAGCTCCATCTTCCCCTTAAAAAATAATAGAAATAAGGAGAGTTGATTTTCATTCATTCATTATGCATTCATTTACTACTATTTGCCAAGCAGTTTTAATCTAATGGGTAGTGAAAGTGGGAGAAAATAAGAAAACAGATAAAGAAAATAAGAAAACAGTGGATGGTACCAAACCCAGAAGGAAAGGTCAATAAAACTGCTTGAAAGAGGCAGCCATTAAGTTAAATTAAGTAGTTAGTTAACCTCATGATGGGAGAGTTGGTTGGGTCAGTGGTGGGGGAAATGAAGTTGTGAATATAAGCGCAGAAGTTTAAGTAGCTCTGCATGGTAAGAGGATGGCAGAGGAGGAAGGAAGAGGGTAAGACGGGCTAGAGGGGTGAACAAATGTTCAGCCTTGAAAGACCTGAACAGCTTGCTAAGAAATTTCACCTTTGTCCTTAATACTGTTGCAACCAATGATGAATCTGACCAAATTAGAAAGGTCTGTGGTTCAGATGAGTTAAGGAACTTGGTAGGCTTGTCAGCCGACTTGGAAACATTCAAAAAGGTTGTCAGTGAAATCCAGGCAAGAAACAACCAAGTAAAGAGAGGCTGTGGTCTTTGTTGCACATCGTTTAGCTCATACATGGACAAATCCGAGACTAGAAACTCACGTCCTAACTCCTGGGCTGCGGTTGTTTTCCCATCCCACAGTGCTTTCCCACCTCAGCATTTTCTTTCTTTAGAGAATTCTATTCCTTTTGGAATGTATGCTAGGATGCTAGAATGTTTTTTCAGGTAATCTCATTGCTAGAACTAAATATATATCATGGTGATGTTAGCGTTCAGACACTTCTCACTGGCAATTCCGTCCATGTGATACTATTTGGTTTTCTTCTGAGAATACTTAAGTTATTTTTACTTCTGTGGGTAAAAATAAAGATGCCCTGAATTTCTCCAGCTAAATACTTCAAACTTTAAGCTATGAGTTTTCTTTATATTTTAGTTTGGAGAATAAAGTAAAGCAGTTATTTTATTTTATTCTTTAGTATCAAAAAATAGTGGCTCATTGTTAATGAGAATTGTAGGGCTGGTTCAACTGCAGTGATAAGTTCAGAGCATAAAAGATCATATATCAACATGACCTCACTAACCTTCTCTGTACTAAATGACAAACTGCTAGAAATAGCCTTTGGATCAGGTCACAGACACACTAAAGTACTTACCCTTCACCACAGAACTCTGTTGAACTCTATCTATCATTTACCACCTTCGATCACAGAAGCCTGCTTCAAGGCTAAACAGAATTTCAAACAAAGTATAAAAGGAGAGATACCTACCTTTGAATAGTTCAACATCTGATTTGATTGAGCATCTCTTTGAACTTTTGAAATAATGTGGGGAAAGATCACAACAGTTCCACTATGGTTTTTGCATTTATAGAAGGATTGTGCTATAAGAGGAAGAACAGGATTTTAGTCAGTGGATTCTTCCTGGGGTCTCTACCTCACTTTCCTGTCCCATAAGAGGTTAACATTTTATCTTTGCTATCATGATGTTATTATTCTCTTCTTAACAGCAGAACCAGTCTCAGCTAATTGTGAATTGGTAAGCTTTTTATGAGAATAGTGTGATTCAACGGAGGGGTTCTACAATTGCCGGTTTCATGTTATCCACACTTATTGCACATACTTCATACCCATCTTCAAATAAATGTCATTATTCCTTGTTTTGAATGTGTCTGTAAGTGACTGTCTTCAGGGAAATGATTATACACTTTATCATTCTAATATTCATGTGTTATTTTCATGTATTTTTCATGTGTGAGAGAAATGAATATTTAGGAAGGCATGAAATCCTTAACAAGTTGGTGAAAGTGTTTGTTGCTCAGTCGTATTCGACTTTTTGTGACCCCGTGGGCTGTAACCCACCAGGCTCCTCTGTTCATGGGATTCTACAGCAAGAATACTGGAGTGGGTTGCCATTCCCTTCTCCAGAGGATCTTCGCAACCCAGGGTTCGAACCCAGGTTTCCCACATTGCAGGTGGATTCTTTACTGTCTGTGTCATCAGGAAAGCCTGTCAATGGGTAATTATGAGATTTTACATTATATACAACATTTATGCATTTGACTTTCAGACAGACACTATGACTAACTGGAGCAACAAATGGAACCGTATGGACCCTGTCCTCACATTTATAAAGCTTACAAGGTAATAGCAAAGATGATTGGCTGAATAAATGAATGATCTTTGTTTTCACATAATCTTTTAACACAAAAAGAGTATATTTTCCTAGGGCAGAGCTAAATTACAACAAAAGGACTAATTAATAGAATTTTTTTCTGTAAACACTGAATACTTTTATTGTTTTAAACCAGCAACAAAAAGAACTGTCTCTTATAGTTTTAACTTTAGCTTCCTCCCTAAAGTTTTTGCCACCCCCTTAATGTTAACCATTTCATTTATATATTATACTATGTTTGATTCATTCAAGAAAAGCAAAAATCAAAGCATGGATATTGTACCAGTCAGAAAAACACATGTATCACAACAAAATAGACTTACTACTTTCACACAATCAGATTTTCAAAAAGCAATCTTCTAAGTGAGAAAATGTGTACCTTTATATAATGCCAAAGGATACATTGAAAGTTTACAGCATTCCTGTTTGTGCAGCCCATGATATAGGAGATCAATTTATTATGGAGTTTCATTGCAGCTTCAGCAGTTAAGCCTTTGAATGGTCTCACTGGATCTTCAACAGCTAAGCCTCTACTGAAAAGCTTTTAAGAGTTTATGTCATTACCATCAAAGAAACTTCAGTGACATTCTGTTTTGTAAATCAGAAAGATTATTCCTCTGCTCATAGCTAACATAACAGCATGATGGATAAGGTAGAATGTGGACACTGTTGTTAGGCATGGAGGAAAGGAAAGTCCAGGAAGGTAAGTAACATTCCTAACTAAATTGAAAATCCATCAGTGAGTCAAACTATTCAAAGAGAACCTGCTATGTCCTTGGTACTGTAGTGATTTAAAGAACTATACATTGTTTCTACCATTAAGATTATTCCATTGCATCTGAGAAATCAAACCAACGCATAAGCAAAAAATGCAGAGACAGCCCCAAACCGTTCATCACTGCTAGAATAAAAATTAAAATACAGATGCCTACAGGTATAAGTTGTTCATTTGAGATACATGTTATTGTCATCAGTCCAGTCCCAGAATCAACAGGATAGAAGTGGGTGCTGCCCCTGCCTGGACTGTTTTCTAATGATGCCAACTTCGGCCAGAACTATCGCAAGTCACAGGAATGCTATTTTCACACTACTTTCAAGGACAAGTAAATGATCACATGAAAAAGACTTTGGCTTGCCCAAATCTTCCTTCCACCAAGTTGACTCTGTAGTGGAATTTAGTATGTAAAAATTAGTCATAAAACTTCACTGAAAGAGTATGTGCCTTGCATGTATTCTGATGGAACCACACAGACAGTAAGTGAATAATGGAATGAATGCGTTTAGGTACTGATACATGCTATGAAGAAAGTTTTTTTTTTTCTTTTTACCAGCAATGTAAAATAACAACCTTATGTTTGATTGGATAGGGCCATTGAAGCCTTATTAAAAGAGGTGACATCTGAATTGAGACATCAATAAGGAGAAGACAGTTATCCAATCAATGAAGTAGAGGAAGATCAATTCAAGCAAAAGCAAAGGCCCTGAAGTAGGAACAGATTGTTTAATTTGTGAAACAGAAGACAAAAGAGAGAAGAAGTTCAGCATGACTAAATTAAACAGAAAGAGGAGTTGTAGAAAATGAGATGGAACAGTGGACATGTCCAGTGATATACATTTTTATAGCCTTTAGTAGAGCCTGGAATTTTTACTTTTGAAGTGGAGAGATTTTTGAAGTCAGGAAGTAGTTATACCTAGGCTTCCCTTTAGAAAACAATCCCTAAGTGTGTAAGTAGTAGAAAGTGAAGATAGTCACGTATAGCCTACATCCAGGTGAGTGATGAAGGGGAAACCGGACTGAGCCTTAACAGTAGAAATGAGAGCAGTCACTGGACGCAGGACATACAAAAATTGCTTGTACATTTGGAAGTGGTATGTGAGTGAAAAAAGTGCAGTTAAAACTTCTACATGTTTTCCCTGAGCTGAGTTAATACTCTTGCCATTAGGGTGGTCCCTGAAAAGTTAGGAGGGAAGGGATCTAGGGCTCAGTAGAAGAGATTAGCTTTCGATTGGCTCACAGACGGTTCATCCAGTACATGTGGAAGGCAGGATGCGTATGCATTGAGTTGCAATAGCAATGAAAGCAGATTAGAGAAATGGTGGGAAGATGCTGTATTACCCTAACTGTAACCAGTTTTCTATGAAGAAATAAGCGCTAGCTGAGAGTAAATTGAGGAAAGGTGGTGTTGGAGATCTGAGGAAAGCAAAGGTAAGAAAGAATCACCTTGGAAAGGGAGAAAGTGAATTTGTGAAAAAGAGATTGTGCTAAATTGATTGGAAATATCAAGAGGTCAATTTGATATGTCATCATATCTGAAGGGAGGCCAGTTAGCAAGGCTGTGTAATTATTCCAGTGATCAGCCCTGTGGGTGCTGGCCAGCAGTATGGAGATCATTGTGTTTACCTGTGGGTACTAGTTTGCTACTGCTGCTCCAACATACCACACAAAACACAGTTATTATCTTATTTTGCTTGAGGTACAAAAATGGATCAAAATGGGTCTCATTTGGCTACATTTGAGATGTCCACAAGACTTCATGCCTTCTGGAGACTCCAGGGGAGAATCCATTTTCTTTGCTTCTTCCAGCTTCTAGAGTGCATTTCTTGACTCACTGCTCCCTTCCATCTTTAAAGCTGACATCCAGCTGGTCAGTTTGTCATGCTCCCAACTCTCTGCTTCTCCCTCTCTGCCTCGGTGTGCCCACCCAGATAATGCAGGGTGAGCCTCCATCTCAAGTTCCACTATTAGCAGCATTCATTCTATGTGCAACTTTGCCATATAATCTAACATATTCACACCTTCAGGGATTAGGTTGTAGACATCTTTGAGGAGCCATTATTCTGCCTAACACTATATCAGTCTGTTTAGGCTTCCATTATATAAAGAACTATAGACTGAATGGCTTAAACAACAGAAATTTACTTCTCACAGTTCTGGAAGCTGAAAGTCTGAGCTCAGGGTGCCAGCATGGTCAGTTCTGGTGAGAACAATCTTCCTGGCTTACAAATAGCTGCCTTCTCACTGTGTTTTCACGTGGCAGATTGAGAGAAAAAGAGAGCAACAGAGAGTAGTAGCAGGTAGGGAGCCTTGATGTTTCTTATAAAAACACTGATCTGTGGGTTCAGGGCCCCACCCTTATGACCACGTTTATCCTTAATTACCTCCTTATAGGCACTGTCTCCAATATAGTCACATTGGGGTTAGAACTTCAAAGCATGAATTTGTATGAGGGGAACACAATTCAGTCTATCACATACTCCATGGTTGGAGTTTTGCAGGTGAAGTATAATGAATAAAAGGGAGGTGGTGAGAAACTTGAGTGTTTTCAAGGAATAGTTATAGAGCTGAACCATAGAATCCAAACTGTAAGTATAGAGTGAGAGTGTGAGAAGGATGGTTAGAAGGAGTCAAAATTGTAATTTCTGGTAATGATGGATCTCAGTAAGTTCAGGAAGTTTCTGGACTAAGAAGACTAGAATCAGTAAGCTGGAAGAACAGGAGGTGATGGTTAGAGGTCAGGAGATTTTTAAAATGGGGTTTCAGAGGCTTGGGGTTATTGGAAATGGCAAGATTTAAGGGTTTTGAAACTGAAGAACACAAATAAACTAATAACAAGTCATTTTCCTCCAAAGTAAGTCAGATACCTACTGTTGACTCACAGAGATAGTATGGTTCCAGGATCTTTTTTTTTTTTTTTTTTTAAAGAATGAGTGCAGTGTATCCATTTTGAAAAGTTTGCCATTCTGTTCCTGGTCCCTCAATCTGTCTGCAGGAAGGCCTTCCTCTAGCCTGAGCTCGGTGAGGGTGAGGAAAGAAGTGCATGGACATGGATTTCTATCACCCAGGGCATCAGGACCCAGAAGACATATGTTCTGTGTGGGGAGGATGTCCAGTCTATTCAGGGGCTAGTAAATGACTTAGAAAATTATGTTTACCTGCTCCCACTAGAGTTGGCAGTGTTATTTGGGATGTCTTCTATGGTACCTAGGGAACATTTTGTACCTAATTTGCTAAGGATATTTCTATTTCCAACTTAAAACTGTTTCATGCTTTATTTTGCAATACAAATATGGGTCATCTCATTGCAGCATTCATTGAAAGATTCTCTCTAGTGTACTTTGCCCAGAAAGCACGGAATTAGTTCTGCCCTATCGAAATCAATACAAAATTGTCTGAGGAGTGCACAACTTCCATGTCACATTATTAAACTATCATTGTTTTCTTCCAGGTCTATGCATATAATTTTTTTCTAAAGCATTATAAAATGACAGCTTAGTGAAAACAAGAGGCCAGGTCTGCAAGTTCTCTGTAACTGGAGGGTGAATATGAGTTGGATGAGAAATCTACTGGATAAAATTAGAGAATAAATGGAATGGTACATTATGTGTTCTGAAGTCAATAATTAATTAAATGTAATTACTGCAATCATATTATTAGAAAAAAAGACTTGCCTTGTGCCTTTAGAGAGAGTTTAGAAACAAGGTTTTGACTGTTTAACTAGTTAGAAACTAGTAAACATCATGCATCTTTAAAATACATTACTAAAACCACAGATACCAGTACATTATGGAATATACAAATACACGTTTCAGTTTTTAAAAAATTTGATTATTTTCATGACACTTCTAACAGGCTCATGTCTCATCCTACCATATGCCCTTTTTTCATTCTCATATGCACTCTTCCTGCTTCTTGCAGCTTTACAATTTTCTGAACATCCTGTGAAGCCCAGCTTTTTCCACAGAGATTTGTTTGACCCCAAGGCCCCCATACTGCTCATTTCTGGCTTCCCTTTGGCCTGGGGTTAGTACCACTTTTCCCAAGCCAAATCGTCTCTGTTGACTAGTCTTAACATTTTGCAATTTAACGTCCATAAGGACAAATTAAATCCTACAAAACCATCCTGGCCCTGGGCACAGAGTCAGGCTCAAAAGCCTGTTTATTGATTCAGTGAATAACTGATGCGTGCCTCAATTCCCACCCTGTCTCAGCCACTCCACCCGCCAGCTTGAGATTCATTTAGTGATGTCTGGTGACAGAGCAGGGGAAAAAGCAATGTATAGACTCTAGGCCACAGTTTCAGCTTTCATAAACAATTGTATTTACTTTTAGACATATTAAAGTAGTGGAAAAACAGTCCAGCTCTCCAACAAGCACTCATCTAGCAAGAGGTCACCATGTAACAGGGTAAATGTTCTATATGTGTATGGGTACACATGTAAATGGTGTCACTATAGCTCACTGTTTCCAAGTCCTGCTCTCAAGAAGCTGATAATAATTCTGGCTTGATGAAAGACATGGCATGTTGAGAGAAATTTTTGCTTATGCTTTCTATAATTCCTACTAAAATGTAAACATCATGAGGGCTTAGAATACTGACTATGTATTGTTCACTGTTTTAGCCTTAATAACTAACAGAAAACCTATACACAGTAGTCACTAAGTACACGTAAGTTAATGCCAGATTGCTCTTTAACATACAAGAGACTGGACGTGAGAGGAAGGGCAGTCAGTACTGTCTAAGACTGCAAAGGCAGCACACGCGGCTCTAACCCAATGTATTATCAAAATCACTGAGTCAGCAGCAGCCATGGATGCTTTCCAGAGAGAGAAGTGAGCTACAAGGTCCAGAGATATCCAGTAAAACCAGGAATCAATACCTGGATGACAAGGGAGGGGGAGAAAGGTACACCACAGTGGGAGAGTTGATGCCCATTTGAACCAAGTCTCAATTAAGGCTGGCCCTGGATTTTTTCCAGGGAAGTCTATTTAATCCCTGGGCTTCCCTCATGGCTCAGATGGTAAAAAATCTGCCTTGCAATGTTGGAGACCTGGGTTTGATCCCTGGGTCGGAAAGATCCCCTGGAGAAGGGAATGGCTACCCATTCCAGTATTCTTGTCTGGAGAATTCCAAGGACAGAGAAGCCTGGTGGGCTTCAATCCAAGGGGTTGCAAAGAATCAAACACAACTGAGCAACTAACATACACACATACATGTAATCCCTGGGTCCCCTAGATAGGCAGGTGGAGGTGAGCTTCCTCCGTCAAAACTGGCTCCTGAACAGGAGGAGTCCGAGTGGATCTATAGGTAGGGCCTCTAGAGGATTCCACTCTAAGTAAAATAAGGAACCCTAATGATCAGCAATTTCATCTATTGGTACGAAAAAGTAACATATACGTACAGACAGACAGACATCTTCCACTTAAACATCTACTAGATAAAAGGATCAGTTCACTTAGGAGACAAGTGCAGGAATACTGTATACATGCTTAGTAGCTTTAATCAAGTATAATTGACATAATAAACTGCACATTTCCAGAAAAACATCTATTTCTGCTTTATTGACTATGCCAAAGCCTTTGATTGTGTGGATCCCAATAAACTGTGGACAATTCTGAAAGAGATAGGAATACCAGACCACCTGATCCTGCCTCTTGAGAAACCTATATGCAGGTCAGGAAGCAACAGTTAGAACTGAACATGGAACAACAGACTGGTTCCAAATAGGGAAAGGAGTACATCAAGGCTGTATATTGTCACCCTGCTTATTTAACTTCTATGCAGAGTACATCATGAAAAACACAGGGCTAGAAGAAGCACAAGCTGGAATCAAGACTGCCGGGAGAAATATCAATAACCTCAGATATGCAGATGACACCACCCTTATGGCAGAAAGTGAAGAGGAACTAAAAAGCCTCTTGAGGAAAGTGAAAGAGGAGAGTGAAGAAGTTAGCTTAAAGCTCAACATTCAGAAAACGAAGATCATGGCATCCGGTCCCATCACTTCATGGGAAATAGATGGGGAAACAGTGGAAAGAGGGTCAGACTTTATTTTTGAGGGGCTCCAAAATCACACAGATGGTGACTGCAGCCATGAAATTAAAAGACTCCTACTTCTTGGAAGGAAAATTATGACCAACCTAGATAGCATATTAAAAAACAGAGACATTACTTTGCCAACAAAGGTCCATCTAGTCAAGGATATGGTTTTTCCAGTGGTCATGTATGGATGTGAGAGTTGGACTGTGAAGAAAGCTGAGCACCGAAGAACTGATGCTTTTGAACTGTGGTGCTGGAGAAGACTCTTGAGAGTCTCTTGGACTGCAAGGAGATCCAACCAGTCCATTCTAAAGGAGATCCGTCCTGGGTGTTCATTGGAAGGAATGATGCTAAAGCTGAAACTCCAGTACTTTGGCCACCTCATGCGAAGAGTTGACTCATTGGAAAAGACCCAGATGCTGGGAGGGACTGGGGGCAGGAGGAGAAGGGGATGACAGAGGATGAGATGGCTGGATGGCATCACTGACTCGATACACATGAGTCTGGGTGAACTCCGGGAGTTGGTGATGGACAGGGAGGCCTGGCGTGTGCGATTCATGGGGTCGCAAAGAGTCGGACATGACTGAGTGACTGAACTGAACTGAAACTACACATATTTTAAGTGTACAATTAGATGCTTCATTGTATGTCTGTACCTGTGAGGGGGCTTCCCTGGTAGCTCAGCAGTAAAGAATCCGCCTATCAATGCAGGAGACCCGGGTTTGACCCCTGGGTTGGGAAGATCGCCTGAAGAAGGGAATGGCCACCCGCTCCAGTATTCTTGCCTGGGAAATCCCATGGACAGAGGAGCCTGATGGGATGCAGTCTATGGGGTCACCAAAGAATCAGACAGGACTTAGCTACTAAAATAACAACAACATCACAGTCAAGAAAGTGAATATACCCAGCGTGCACCCCCTCAAAAAAAAAAATATATATATATGTATATATATCTCCTCATGTGTCTTTGTAATCCCTCTGTGCCAGTTAGCTCTCAGCTACAAATGCATTGCTTGCTAGATGAAAATGAACATGTCAGTAGAGGGCGCTGGAGAGGTGTCACAGGAGGAAAAGGGTTTGCTTCTGTGTTCTGTTGCATGCTGTGGGCAGGCTTCCACAGCACGTGCAAGGCCAGGCTTCCACGGTGCCTAGCAGCCCCCGTGGCCAGAAGCCGCCCCCAGCGCTCCCTCGGGCACTTTCATAGCTGAGTCCTGCAGTGAGACATTTCTAGGGAAGAGATTCCCCTGGCCCTGTACACGATGGATCTCTGGCGAGGTGCACCAGCAGTACACTCCAGCAACTCGCTTTGTTATCCAGTGAGCCAAAGCTGCACCCTTTCCAAGAAGGTCCACGTCTCAACCTGGAGGAGGGGAGGGAGGTGGCCGTGGGCCTTTACTCAGATGCTCTGTCTCAGCATTTGGAGTGATGTGCACTTGATCTTAGCCGAGAGTTAGGGAAGCGGATATAGATAGCTGCTTCTATGTTGCTATTGCTATAGAGTCCTCATTAGCCTCTCCTGGTATAATTAATAATTCTGTGCATTAAACTCTCTCTGTTTGAATTACTGTGTTCTTTCCTTCTCTTGGAGAAGGAAGTGGCAACCCACTCCAGTGTTCTTGCCTGGAGAATCCCAGGGACGGGGGAGCCTGGTGGGCTGCCGTGTATGGGGTCGCACAGTTGGACACGACTGAAGCGACTTAGCAGTAGCAGTTCCTCCTCTTAATTAGACCCAGACTGAGTATCAGTCTATCTCACTTTCTATCTATATCTTCCTGTATATCTATATGTCCATTATCCTAACCACTCCATTTCGATACTCTTCCCTCAACCCAGGCAAATGCTGATCTGCTTTCTGTCACTATAGATTAGAATTCATTTTCTAGAATTCTGTACAGGAACCCAAAGATTTTGTCATATGTTTTCTTCTGTAAATTCTGAAATTTTAGATTGTACGTTAGGTCTGAGATCCATTTGAAATTAATATTTATATATGGTGCAAGATAAGGAGCCAGGTTCTTTTTCAAATATATATATCCAGTTGTTCCACCTGAAAAATGATTCTTTTTTACTTACTGAAAAAATTATTATTTTGTCCAGTAAATTGCTTTGTACCTTTGTCAAAAAGCAGTTGTCCATATACATGTGGGTTTATTTCTGGACTCTTCTGCTCTATTGCTCTATTTGCCCATCCTTAGACCAATGCCACACTGAATTAACATAGACCTAGGATGAGCCTTGAAATCAGGTAATATTAGTCCTCCGGCTTGGTTCTTATTTTTCACATTTGCTTTGGTTACTGTAAACATTGTGAGTTTGGGTATGAATTTTAGAATTCCCTTGGAAATTTCTACCCAAAAAGAAACATACTGAGATTTTTATTGGGATTAGGTTGAATTCATAAATCAATTTAAGGAGAATTGGAAGCTTCACAATATGGGGTTTTCCACCATGGTCAAGGTATACCTCCCCATTTGTTGTTGAGTCCTCTTTAATTTTCTTCAGCATTATCATTTTGGTGCACAGGTTTGCATATCTTTTGTCAAGTTTATTTTCTAAATACTTCATGAATTTGGTATTGTAATGGCACTGAATTTTTTATTGATCATTGCTAGTATAAAGAAATACAGTGGATTTTTATAAGTTGAACTTGTGTTCTGCAACCTAAATTCACTTATTCTAGTAGCCTTTTTATAAATTCCAGCAATCTTCCTCTGCAGATAATCATGTCATCTGTGAGAAAAGACAGCTTTACCTCAACCTTTTCAACCTGTCTCTTCTTTTCTTGCCTAATTTGAATGGCCGGATTCCTGTACAGTGATGAATAGAAATGGTGAGGACAGACATCCTTGTCTCATTCTTGATTTGGGGGTAAGGAGAAAGCATTAAATATTTCATCATAAAGAATGATGTTAGCTGAAGGTTGTTGTTCATAGATAAACTTTATCGGGTTCAGAAAATTCCCTTCAATTCCTTATTTGCTGAGAGTTTTCATCAGAAACAGGCATTGGAGTTTTTCAAATGCCTTTATAGCATCTACTGAGATAATCATGTGTGGTTTGTTTGTTTGTTTTACTTTATTTTACTTTACAATACTGTATCGGTTTTGCCATACATCAGCATGAATCCACCACAGGCGTACACGTGTTCCTCATCCTGAACCCCCCTCCCACCTCCCTCCCCATACCATCGCTCTGGGTCATCCCAGTGCACCAGCCCCAAGCATCCTGTATCCTGCACTGAACCTAGACTGGCGATTCATTTCTTATATGATATTATAGATGTTTCAATGCCATTAATATGTAGTTATATTATTTGATTTTCAAATGTTAAGCCAATCTATAATTCTTGGGATAAACCTCATTTGGTTGTGATGCATTTTTAGAATGTTTTCCCATTTTTCTTCTCAAAAAGGCAGGAATTGAAATTCATGGGAAGGAAAAAAAACTAGGAAAATATAACATTTCCTTCTTAATTCATTACTCAGTTTTAGTCAGTAATTTGAGCATTAGGGAATATTATAACCTATGTTTGCTTCTCATTACCTCTCAATATAATTTCTAACACGTCTTATTGTGCAATTTCTAGGATGTATTTAATGGAATTATTTTTATTATGCCATCTGCTGGTCTTATTTTAAGACGACAGAGACTAAGATTTGGTAAAACACATAACAACTTTATAGAATTTATATCTTACTTGGTAAGTTTTCTCCAACAGAAATAATGTTAAGTAGTTTTTCCTCATTATTTTCTATAAATAAATGATTATATAGTTTCTCAGAACCTTATCTTGATTTACAATTTTTACATTGTATTTGACATTTTGTAATTACCATGAACAACTGAATTCTTCTATAAGCTTCAGTTGTATTCAGGCATAAACTGCAAGTCTAGCTAGCAAGGAATTTTTGTCAAAAGAGAAATTTTAACTCCATCCTGAATAGTCTCCTATATTAATTGGACACCACTTCTGAGCAGTCATTTTATCTGTAGCCATCACAAATCAGGACATCATTTTTAATATTTTTTATTTATTTATTCATGGGAGGAGGGGCATGCCATGTGGCAGGCAAGATCCTAGTTCCTGACCAGGGATCCAACCTATGCCCCCTGCAGTGAGTGCACAAAGTCTTAACCACTGGACCACCACGGAAATCCCAGGACATCACTTATGTACTGCATACAAGAGGGAGTTCTAGATGATATGTTAAAAAGTATGGATATCTATCTAATGTGTTAGTTTTACTCTGTACTATTATTTATAGAAAATACAAATACAACATATAATGAGTGGCAAGGAATACATATTTTTCATTTAAGTCTTTTTGTTTTTGTTGTTTATTCAATTGAAAGTGAATTTAAGGAATGCTAGTGGAGAAGGCAATGGCACCCCACTCCAGTACTCTTGCCTGGAAAATCCCATGGATGGAGGAGCCTGGTAGGCTCCAGTCCATGGGGTCGCTAAGAGTCGGACACGACTGAACAACTTCACTTTCACTTTTCACTTTCATGCATTGGAGAAGGAAATGGCAACCCACTCTGGTGTTCTTGCCTGGAGAATCCCGGGGATGGGGGAGCCTGGTGGGCTGCTGTCTGTGGGGTCGCACAGAGTCGGACACGACTGAAGCGATTAAGCAGCAGCAGCAGCTACTAAATGATGGTATTTTATTATTTTATTCGATAGGTCTATTTTAACAGAGAGATGGCTACTCTTAGATTAGTCGTATGATGAATGATAATGTAATTTGTTTTATTAAACTAGGGAGAGTTCTTGCATTTCTGAGAATCCCATTATCCTTAAAACTTTGCCCTATTTTTATCTTTTCTTGAAATTATCTCCTTAGCTTAATTACAAATGTAGTGTTTTCCCACAAGCAATGTAATATCTACTTAGCCTAAACACCCCAAAGTCAAGAAAATTTAGTGTTAAGTAAAATTGATTCATTCTGTTTGGATCGAAAGCAACATTACAGCTTACTGGTTAATCAATGTAAGTTTTACTAATGTCAGAAGGAGTCAAGTCCATTGTAAAAGAACATGTGTGCAACCTATTTCATGAAACTGTATCTTCCATGCACTGTTAATTTGACCTCACTAATATAGTTTTGTGTGACAAAAAGGAATATTTCATCAAAATATTCTACTTGTTTTGCTTGGAATGTGTCCAGATAATGAAAGAGATGTGTGCTATATTGTGTAGAAACATTTGTTGACATAGCAAACTGCCTGAGCTGTTTGTGTCAAAAGCTGATCAGCGAGTGATTATAGCAAATGTATAGAATTCATCCTAAGCAAAATCAGAACAATAATGATCAAACCAATGAGTCCACACTCTTCACCAAATTTAATTCTTGAAAATTGTTTCTAAGCTGACAGTAATATTTCTCCACAGGGGTATTATGTTATTGTGGTTCCATTTCCTGATTGAATGAATATGAATAAAAAATATAAGCAATATTATATCATAATAGCAAAGATACAGCAAATATAAATTTTGTTCAGATCACATAGGAAAATGATGCTGCCCTTTGTATACAACAGAAAAAATGGACTAATTATGAATCCCTCAAGGAGGTTAAGAGTCATACTTTATAGTACCAAACAGCACAACTCTACTACGTGGTAACTAACCTAAAGTAGGGTACTATCTAAGACAAGCTTTGGTTAAAAGTTTACTAAAATTTATTTGGCTTAAAATTTAGGAAGACATTTGAGAAATTTTGTGGCTTTGTCAACTCTCCTAAAGCTATCCACTGATATTTGGCGGTCTGCTTTCTTTTTCCTGATGTATTTTCCCCTTTGCTAAGTAAAAGTTTTCATTCGTAATTATTTTGTTGACCTCAAAATCAAAATCATTGGCCTCAACATAATGAGCCACATAATGAGCTATGAGAGTGGTTTATTCTTCACTGAGGCCACAAAAAAAATTCACCAGGTCATCATCACTATCTTTTTTTTCCTTTTTCCACAGAGCTTTGAAAGAGCTCTTAAGAAATGCAAAGATAAGAGGTATTCCTGAGCACAAGTACTTGCTCCAAAATCTGTCCAGGTTTGAAGTGAATGGATAAAGGGTGTCTAAAACTGAAGTTTTAATTAAGCCTGAACTGAGGAGCATGATATTCAAGCCACAAGAAGGAGTCTTGTGACATACACTTAGTCCTTGGGTAACCTGGACCAAAGGTATTCTTCTTTCCTTTGTGTTTTGTCCCATATACTAGTTATTTAAAACTTTCCTAGGAGAAGTAAAAAAAAAAAAAATCAGATCAGCCTTCAGGAAGCTGCATTAACTTTTCAAGACCAGCACCTGCATATTTGATACCTAACAGATAGCTGGACAAAACCTAGTGAAGTGCCAGAATAAAATCAGCTATGCCCACGTGGTGCCAAAAGCAGTTTTTGAGATGAAGTTAAGTGCAGGATTCTGCAAGGTCCAAGAGAGTCTAGGAAACTAGGGCTGGTCCTGGAAAACCTCAAAACTGAATAGATTTGAAAAAAAATACAAAGAGCGAGATGGCTGCTGGGGACCTGAACAGGGGTACAAAGCACCACTGATGTAAACACATACTGATTCTTAGAAAACGAGACAGTGAATGTGGATTTGTCTCTCCGGAACTACAACTTTAACCTATAATTAGTCAACAGGTGTGCAAGGTCTTTTGCGAAATCTGAATGCACACAGTCTCTTAGCTGTTGGTATTTTTGTCTACACCGCACAGTCTAGGTAGCAGAGGAAATGAGTTCAATTCCAAGCTCTGTCACTTGCGTGTCATAGGATTTTTACAGCTTATGAAAATCCCTGTGGTTTAAACACTTTCAAAATGAAAGCCAATACTTTTCCCTTTTGGATCTCAGGATCATTTTGAGTATCAAATGAGATACAATATGTAGGAGTGCTTTGAAAATTAGAGCGCTAGATAAGATGTTACGAATATAGTCAATCAACAAGTAAGGAGTTGCCGACTGTTTTCCAAAGTCAGCTGAACTCTTAAGAGCTGTGGTTCTCAAAGTTCAACCATTTGTAGTCAGTTTCCATAAGTTTTCCCATACCCTACCACCTATACTATTATTTACTTAATATTTTTTCAATATATTAGCCCACATTTTTTCTTTTGTGAGTACTGAAATTTCATCCTAAAAGTAATATTCATAAAATCAGAGGCTGAAGTGATTCTTATATAATTGCAATACATGTTAAATGTATTCTTATTAAAATTCATTAAAGTTCTCTATATCATGCTTCAGTAAATATTGCTAAAGAAGAGTGCCTTAAAATTCAGGCAAGTAGTTGAAACTGAACAGAGTCAGAAATGGAAGACATCAAAGATTTTGGAAATGATTTTATCCTTTTTCAGATATAATTACTCTTCTCCCAAAACATGCACTACTGCTTTTTAACTTTAGATGACTTGGAATTTTATTATGAAATGCCTTTACAATAACTAAAGTCATCTGGAACTATGGAGTCCCAAGAAAAATGTGCGTTTGAGGCTTTAAAAACCTGTCTTGGTCCACCAACTTCTGTTTACCAGGGCAAATACACACTGGCACATGCTGCAGTTTAGAAAGGGGGGCTTTTCTGAAATGCATGTTAGTGAAGCCAGATTTTAAATTTCTTATACAGTCATAGCTGTAGCTTGACATGTTGGCATTATGATGTAATTTTAATGATAGAGTTTGAAACAAGGCTATATTGTGTGACTTTTTGGCACAAGCATTCAATCCAATAAATTGAGCATTCTAAAAGGAGAAACAAAGACCATGTAAATCCCTTCAGACCAGAGTGCCTCACTCTTGCTTCCTAGGGTATAATTACTGCCATCAAGGTTTATTACCACTTTTCAAGTTTCCCAGGTCTGCCCCCTCTTCCATCACTGCAAGATTCTTCCTAGGCACCTAAGGCAGATGGAACCTATCATGGTCATATCCAAAACGTCTGGAACACCACTCCTCTTGCTCTGAAGGTTGGTGATGGGAAGATGAACAGCAACAGGAGCCTCCAGACCTACAGATTTGCTCCCATTTCAGCACTGAAAGTAGAGATTCTAGAACCAGTCTATGTTCCGGAATGCCAAAGTCCTAAGGCAGAATGGACCGTATGCAACTATTCCTAAGTCAGGAGTTCAATGACATACACCAGAATGATTAGGCAAAGGAGGAGATGCTATAGTAAATACATAGTCTTTTTCACTGATGTTATTTTTGTAGCCTTTGATACACCCAGAGACACTGAAAATCACCAAAATGGGGACTCCGTGTGCATCATTCTTCAATCTGATTTTACCACATAATCTTTTTCTTAGGGAGTAACCGAGGAGACTAGTGAACCAGGGGGCACTGCTCTTAAAAGATAACCTTGCTATTTGTGGATAAGATAAAATAT
This sequence comes from Redunca redunca, assembly GCA_006410935.1. Taxonomy (NCBI): domain Eukaryota; kingdom Metazoa; phylum Chordata; class Mammalia; order Artiodactyla; family Bovidae; genus Redunca; species Redunca redunca. The sequence goes on along the minus strand of SJYQ01002348.1, from coordinate 199,795 downwards.
AATGCAATATAATATAAGAGGTTAGCTTTCCGTGTGTTTTAAAAATGTTACTTTTGTGCTTTGGAATTGCCCTAAATAAGTAAGTTGTCAACTTTTGTAAATCTCTGTTTATTCAGCTTAGTAACCTCTTTGTGGTTTCTAAATAATAGAAGAATTTGATCATTATTTAGAAATCTGAATAACTGCAATAAAGGAAGTAAATATTACACTTAATTAGACTACAAAATGCTGCAAAGGTTGCCAGTCTCACATGGCACCAGACCTTACTGAATTTTCATGACAGCTTAAAGAAAAGAAAGAAAAAGAATTCACTTTCAAAACAGAGAAAACACTTTTTGCCAGTTGCTAGAAGGCAATGGCAACCCACTCCAGTACTCTTGCCTGGAAAATCCCGCGGACGGAGGAACCTGGTAGGCTGCAGTCCATGGGGTCGCTAAGAGTCGGACACGACTGAACGACTTCACTTTCCCTTTTCACTTTCATGTGTTGGAGAAGGCAATGGCAACCCACTCCAGTACTCTTGCCTGGAAAATCCCGTGGACGGAGGAGCCTGGTAGGCTGCAGTCCATGGGGTCGCTAAGAGTCGGACACGACTGAGCGACTTCACCTTCCCTTTTCACTTTCATGCGTTGGAGAAGGAAATGGCAACCCACTCCGGTGTTCTCTCCTGGAGAATCCCAGGAATGGGGGAGCCTGGTGGGCTGCTGTCTATGGGGTGGCACAGAGTTGGACACAACTGAAGTGACTTAGCAGCAGCAGTAACCATGAATGTGATTTTGTTTATAGAAAGGCACAGATTAACTGTTTTCAATCCAAGTACTATGACTCTTAGCTAGCACTTTAAATTTAAACAAATCTTATTCTCCATCTTGTCTGGGAGACCCTACCTACAAAGTGATAAGGCCCGTAATGACTGACTGGCATGATGTCAACTTTAGAATCATACACTGTATATGTTTTGAAACTAAATATTTCTTTTTCCCATTGACTCTTGACCCCCTTAGAACAACTGTTGCCTTCTTCAAATGCTTTCACTAAGTAAAAAGTCAATTGGCCGTAAGCAGTGATGAAGAAGTATCATGTGATTAATGCTACAGATTAGGCTGTTGTGATTAGTCACAGGAAAAACAGTTAAACTTCCTCCCCAAGAAACATGGTATGTTAACAGCAAATGGCCTGCCTGAGCCTGATAGGAATAAAGAGTTGGGCAGTGTTAAAAGCTGCCTATTGATTTGTGCCCTGACTGAAAGCCATGCGTTGATGTAAATGAAAATGTGTCAAGAGTTGATATTGATTTTTTTTTAAGTCAGACCATCTCTGGGGAAATACTGCTAGCCATACTACTGCTCTTGTCCATGAGTGAAATAAGGTTCCTTTCCACAAGACTACACATGTCCAGACATCAAATTTTCCTCTTTAACTGAGGTGTGGTAGGATGCTAGTCCATCATCTGCAATCTCTGCTGGGAAAAAACAGTGGCCCAGAGTCTCTATATCCAGGAATAAAATGAAAAAGAATATTAAGTTTAAGAGGGATTTGTATGTGGAAAGAAATAGATCCATGCCACCTCCCTACCAACTGGCCTGCTGTATATGGGTCACAACACACATAGACAAACAGGCTAGAAATTTCCAGCCCATGTGTTGCAGGAAAAATTATTTTGGAAAGATGTTTATTTTTAGAAAATCCTATTCAAAGATAACCATAATGTAAGATAGAAGGTGAAATATATTAGAATATAAACCACGAAGTTGGGGCCTTTCTTCTTCAGCCTGTAGGAGACTAGCTGCATTTTCCCATCCTAGAAGTAATTTTCTGAGTTGTGCTTTATTCATAGGCCAGAGTGCTTGTAAATATTGATGAACAATTTAAGAAAAGGCCAACAGTCATAGCAATCATGAAGCTTTGGGTCAAATCTGGGGTTTTCAGCTGCCTAAGTAAGGCTGCACTTCACGATTCAGCTGGAACAAGGGATGGACTTTAATATTGGACAATTAGAATGGAAAATTAGTATGGAAAGGAGAGAGGTCGTCACCTGCCCATATAGGTGGATTATTTGGAATCAACTATTGGGATTAGAGAAATCCCTAATAAACTGATAAGGGAAAGGGTCATTCCCTCCATGGTGGTTTAGAGAGCTAAATCCACTTAGCTTGATTCGTTGGCGTCAGGCACAGGCATATGATAAAAACTCCACATTTCAAGTTGATTAGCTTTTTGTTGATTACTCAATGACCTTTGAGATATTCTAGATTTTATGATCTATACACTTTGCCCTTGAGATTAAATAAGAAAACAATGATCTGAAATATACCTTAAGGAAATGGAAATAATTATGATGAGATAATTCTATACTGCATTAAAATTTATGAATGTATAGCAAAAGCTGATCTATAGCTCTCAAAACAAGTATGACTTGCTGGAGCTGTAGTTTGCCTAACAAACTAAGCTTATGGCTGATCCGCTAGAGTTTCCCTGAGGAGGTTACAAGAGCAACCCTTCTTGCAGCCTGGGAAACCAGTGCAGACCCAGAGATGTTTGCCTATGATGGTTATAGACCAGCTCTTGACTGTTCTGCCAACTGCCATTCCTTGTATTGTTGGCTTGTATTGTTATTTATCTTAGGATACATGTTGATTAAGTATCTCCAATAGGATAGTAAGTTTAATAAAGTCAGAGATCATGCATTATAGTTCATTGTGTTATCAGCAATGCATGACAGTTTAAGGAGAAAAAAATCTAAAAATACACATATATACATAAATATACACAGATGCATGTAAAAGTGAAAGTTGCTCAGTCGTGTCCAACTTTTCACAACCCCATAGACTATACAGTCCATGGAATTCTCCAAGCCAGACTACTGGAGTGGGTAGCCTTTTCCTTCTACAGGAGATCTTTCCAACCCAGGATCAAACCCGGGTCTCCCACAATACAGGTGGATTCTTTACCACCTGAGCTATAAGGGAAGCCTAGATGCATGTGTGAATGCAAATATATATTAATTATATATACATTTAAATGAAAGATGAGTTAGCCAGACCTGTGACATTGAATTACTTAGCCACTTTTCACCCTGAAATCAAAAAAATTCACAGCCCCCAATGAATTTACACAGTTATTTATTCTGGGATAAGCTCAAATCAACTCAGAAAATATTACTCAGAATGAAAAATGCTTCTCTTTTCTTCTCATGGTTTATTCAACTGCTTAATATATACATTCATTAAGTAATTCCTAGAGGCATTTCTCTCATGCTCAGGCATATAAATATCATTTTCAAATATATATACTTAAGGCAATGAAATGAAATGATTTGAGAGTAGCCATAAAGTCTGGAAACATGGATAATATTAATTTATAATCTATATGTAATATAATAACAACAAATCATTATACATTTGCTTATATTTCCTGATTTAGTAGTCACCCAGAATTTTCAAATATGTGTCTAAAGGTAGGCATTTAACAAATTAATTGATCTGATTTTTTACTTAAGTTATCAAATTGTAGAGTTTTGTGTGGTTGTTAAGTTTCAAGGAAAAAATTTTAGTGCAAGAATTGTCACAACCCAAACCTTCCAGGTTAAGATTATAGTAACTTTATCTACTACCTTGAATATTTTAGTATGCTCTTCTCTTGCTTAGTAAAAATCTGAGTCAGAAAGTATATGTTAGTATTTAATTCCATCCTTTCCTTTCACAGCCTGTCTTGTTTTTTCTAGACTAGCAAAAGTGGCAGACAAGTAAATGTTGTACAGAAGTTACGCATGTGTCTTTTGTTTGTAGGAAAGAAATAGAAAAAATGCACATGTATAAACCTAAAAATAAGAATGAATTATTTGACAGCCCACAAAATTTTGTTGCTGCTTTTCTTTTTTGTTCATTGGAGATGAAGTTAGTTTACAATCTGTATTTCAAATCTTAGTGAAGCATTAAAAGCCTGAGAATAAGAATGTATACTATGATAAAAAGAAAAAGGAAGGGAAGCTAGGGATAATTTTTCTCCCCTTTTCTATCTCCGACACTTACTAACCCATAAAGCACTCCCGATTACTTCAAAGGATATTTTCCAGAGCACAAAACACACTTCAAGGATAGTTCTATGTGGAATTTTCAGATATTCATGCTACAACATTTGATGAGGATAGAAACAAATAAGAAATAATGTAATGCAATCCTTCATATTTGGAGCATGTCTGAAACTGCGTGGAAACAAACATGAATCCAATATCCTATATAAAGGATGCTAAATATCTACTTTTTCCTTTTCTAGTAATAAGGCTTTGTATCAAAAATATAATTTAATGTTACTGTGGAGAAATTTTTTAATAATTTTGACATTTTATATGCCTGAGAACAATAAATCAAATATATTCTAATTATAATAAAAGATACTTTTCTCTTAAGTATATCTACACAGGACCAAGCCTTTCATAAATTTCTTTAACAAGTTATATGTTAGTATTCACAACTTAAAATTTTATTCTGTATATTCTGTTGCATAGAGTTAAGCAATCTAATATCCAATTCCATATAAATCTATATGTCTATATCTACAGAGGTATATTTACTTCATATCAGTAAATAATGATCTATTCATATGAGAGAATAATTCAGGTGATAAAAATTTTTTTCAATATTTTCACTTTGTGTTACTCAGAAAGAAAAGTAATCAGAAAACTAAATGAAGTTCTTTTTTCCCCTTTTATTACACCAAAGAAATTGAGTTCAGTGAAGCACATTCTCTTATCAGGTGCATACTTTCATTTGCATTTGTAAATTATTTTTCATAAATAGATTCTTAACTCTAGCATACCTTAAAATAATAAAGTTCAATTTTTCAGGCTTTATTCAAACATGCAAATGTTAAGTTACTAAGGAATATACTTTAAATTACAGAGCATTTTTATTCGTTATTCTATTACCCCTGGTCTGATACTCAGGTCTTCCAACAATTTTGGAATATTCGGGAGCCCCCTAGTGGCACCTGTATTTCTAATAAAATCACAAACTTAAAGAATAAAGTTAGTTGTTTCCTTTGTTTTGTTTTGTTTTACTAATTACTTAGACCAGTTTGGGTACTTAAACATATTTTGTTGACTTTTTTCTCTCAGGTTTTAAAAACTAGTAGATTTCCTTTCATGTTCCACAAATGTTGAATATGTTTCTGACATCAAAAATATAATAATTCTCATCTCCAGTTATTCAAATGTCCAGTTACTAAAATCTCTTTTCATTCTTTCTCATCTTGTGACCTTTCCAGTCATCTCAGAAACCATCTGAAGACTGACCATGAAAAGCATTGTCACGGGGAACCAAATTTCTATATTAAATTATAAAAGCATACATCTACCCACATAGAGGGTAGTTTTAATACTGTTGTGGTACAGAAGCCTGTTCTGTACTCTACTCCCATTTAGCCAAAGGCAGACATAAGCAATGCAGAGACTGCACTGTCACTGCGACAGCATGTAACATGTTTAGAGCTTCCTAACATCACTTTAAAATGCGGTAAAGATTTGGTGATAGCCGAAGCATGATGTGCCCTTGGGCCAAGTGAGTAATTTGCAGGTGTTCTGATGCTTTTCCAACCGGATCCTCACAAAGCCTCTATTCTGGCCTGGGATGATCCTCCTTAATAGGTGAGAAAAGGCTTCCTGGGGGAGTACAGCATGTCCACAAAATCTAAAAGGATGCGGTGAAATCAGTTTAAGAAATGATGGAGGAGAGCATTCCTCACAGTGAGAGCAACTTAAATTGGAGTGTAGAGGCGAAAATAGCACGACTTTGCCTTGGAAGCTTTACTGTAAGCTGCCAATATCACTGAAACACTGAGTGAGAGGTCGGAACATAGGAGACACATCCAGAGAGGCAGCGGGGCCAACCAGACTATGGAAGGCTTTGGGAGCTATGCCAAGGGGTCGGAGTTCATCTTGAACACCAGTGAAAGTCCTGCGAGATAGGTGGATTCAGGTTTTAAGGAGTGAGTCTAGGAACAAAACAGAGGGTAAATTTGAGGGATAATAAGATCCAAATCAGAGTGAAGATCTGGTCTCGGCAGGAAAGGATGCGAGCAATAGAACAAGTGATGAGCGCGCCTCTGCAGTTCAGTGAGGTCATTTCTGGACCACGATGCCCTGGGCGATGGTGGAAGCAACTGAGGTCTGAGAAGAGGCCCTGGCACGTGCTGCCTCAACTCAGCACCCCGTCAGTTCTTTTTGGTTATTTAACCCCTGCTCCTGGCCGAACTACCACCTCCTTCCCTCTTCCTGAAAGGGAGCTCATGTGAGCATCCCATAGCCTTCAGCCCTGAAGAACCTTTACTGGTTCTTCATAAAGTACTGGTTCTTTCACTACTGGTTCTTTGGAAAGACATGGGTCATGTAGCCTAAATCTTAGTGCTCTGGAGGGTGTAAAGCATGGAGGAGGAGAACTGGGTAGGAGGGAGGATCACGGGAGGTACAGAATGAGGAGATGCTAGATTCTGGGCATAAGGGCCGGGGAGAAGCCCAGAATGACTCCTAGCCTTCTGGAATGGTGACCACTAAGACAGGAGAACTAATCACTGGTTTATAGAGCCAATCAGAGACAAGGAGCAAAGTGGACTCCATTAGTTTTCTAGGCCGTGTAAAAAACTCCTACAAACTTTAGCAGCTTCAAACAACACACAGGCATTATCTCATCACTCCTTTGGGTCAGGAGCCTAGGCACAGCTTAGCTAGTCTTCCCCTCAGGGTCCCATATGGCTGCAACCAAGGTGTCAGCCAGACACGTGTGTGACTCCTTCTTTGTATTTCCTCCTCCGCTGTTGATTGCATTTATTTTCTCTCAGCAGAGAACCCATAGCAACTTCCTTCTTCAAAGCCAAGTACAGAGATCTAAAGCAAGCTCGCTACAAGACAGAGTCTTATATAATGTAACAAAATCACAGAAGTGATACCCCATCATCTCTGACATATTCTAAGGGTTAGATGCAAGTCGGAGGTCTTACCCCTGTTCAAGGGGAGGCAATTATCTAAAAGCATGAACATCAGGGACCAGGGTTCATGCTGCTGCTGCTAAGTCGCTTCAGTCATGTCCGAGCCTGTGCAACCCCACAGATGGCAGCCCACCAGGCTCCCCTGTCCCTGGAATTCTCCAGGCAAGAACACTGGAGTAGGTTGCCATTTCCTTCTCCAATCATGAGCCTTCTAATAAGGTTTAAAAATGTGAAACTTCTGGTTATCTTTACTTTCAACTGTCAATTCAAAGAAATTCCATTATATTGTAACTTGGACCATTGTCACACTAACTTAGGACTGTTAGAATATTTATCCGAAACATATCCACCACAGGGTGGAGGGGGAAGGAAGAGCTCAGTTCTTTCGGATCTTCAGTATCCATTCAAGAAAAGTTACATTATAAATTTTTTTATAAAAGCTTCTTCTTCACAGTCTTAAATGTCTCTGAGAAATCTTTTCATCATTCCAATTGTAAAAGAGCAAAATCTAAGAATACTTCATACTAAATGACAATGCAATAAAGACATTGGATTGTCGATAGTTGCTTTCCTGTCCACTGTGAGGTTTCACTTGACATAAATATTTAATGAAATATTAGAACTGACTTTAAATCCTTCCCTTGAGCATCTCTTGTTGACCACCACTGCCCCCCACCAAAAATGAGAATTTTGAAAACTAGAGACAATCCTAAAACATCATGTATTATATCCAGCCTTTTTCCAAGTCCTAATGACCTTTTCTTCAAAATACCTGCTCTACTCACCCCTTTTTCTCCATTCATACAACCTATACTCCAGGGCAAGCTATCAGTACCTCATGTCTGGATAAGTCAGCATCAGTGCCTGCCTGGTGTCCTCAACTCTAGTATTTCCTCCTCACTCTGTTGGTCCTATTCAAGGTCAAAAGTTTTTCTACATAAACAGCTTTTAACAAATAGTTAACTTTTTCAGTCTTTTGCGCTGCTGCTCTATTTCCTATTCTACCATCTATACACACCCACATCAGGCTTTTTAGAAGATCTGTCCGCTCATATATATTCCATTCAATCTCACTTCCATTCTTTAGTACAAACCATATTTTCCTTCTCCACTAATTCCCTCCTACACAAGGTTCCTACACAAGGCAAGCTTTGTGTCTGTTTCCTTACCTCTGCTCATATGGTACTTGGATTATCCATGCCCCTTGTCAGCACCATGCATGCCCTAAGTCACAATGAATAGACACTGAAGGATGGAAAACCCAGGTAAAGAATGAGAAGAAACCCAGACTCTCTATATATATAACAGAAGAGGAGAAAGATAAACAAACCTATAGCAAGACTCAGAAGAGAAGGCAGAGCCAGAAGGCTGGAAGAAGGTGGGTATAATGAGCCCTAATGTTACCACATCCCAGAACTTAAAACCAACCCGTAGAGCCAGGTTAGGTTGCTTAGCCTCAACAAATGTAAATATCAAGGGATGAGATAAGCAGAGAAGGACAGACAGAAAGCATCCAAGAAAACAAAATCCCAGAGGGCAAGAAAGGTCATGTGTGAGGATCTGCTCAGGCATTATAGGGATGGGTGGGTAATCAAAAAGGACCAGCAAGTGCATATTCACCTGCGTGATGAGAGAAGAGCTTGATAAGAAAGACAGCACTCTGCCTGAGACCTTGGTTCTCCCATGACGCAATGAACTTTTTATCCAGGGAGCTAGATACATGTGGAAGATTGTGGATGATTGTGGTCTTTAAAGCCAGTCAGTCTTGGGTTCAAATTCTTCTTCCACCATTTGTTGGCTGTGTGCCTGTGGACCAGTTATTGACATTCCCCCAGCCTGATCTATAAAATGTGGATAATGGTATCAACCTCATGGTGTCATAAAAGGATTAAATATGGTTACTACATATGAAATGCCTGACATCTAACAAGTATACACATATTTATTGACTTTTATCATGATTTTTATTTTTCCATCTGCCAAAACTAAAATGGCTATCCAGTCATCCCTGAGAACTGCGTGACCTCCTCTAAGCTCTTGTGCTCTGTAGAGTCTGCCTCAGTCTCTGTTATGCCACTGATCACAGAAAATTCTGTGGGTCTGCACTGCTTCATTCTGTTGTTGTTCGGTCAGTAAGTCATGTCTGACTCTTTGTGACCCCATAGACTGCAGCACGTCAGGCTTCCCTGTCCTTCGCTATCTCCCAGAGTTTGCTTAAACAAATGTTCATAGAGTTGGTGATGCCATCCAACCATCTCATCCTCTGTCATCCCCTTCTCCTCTTACACTCTGTCTTTCCCAGCATCAGGGTCTTTTCCAATGAGTCAGCTCTTCGCATCAGGTGGCCAGATTATTAGAGCTTCATTTTCAGCATCAGTCCTTCCAATGAATATTCAGGGTTGATTTCCTTTAGGATTGACTGGTTTGATCTCCTTGCTGTCCAAGGGATTCTCAAGAGACTTCTCCAGCACCACAATTTAAAACATCAGTTCTTCGGCACTCAGGCTTCTTTATGGTCCGACTCACATCCATACATGACTACTGGAAAAACTGTAGCTTTGACTATATGCTTTTTTGTCATCAAAGTGATACCTCTACATTTTAATACACTGTCTAGGTTTGTCATAGCTTTTCTTCCAAGGATCAAGTGTCTTTTAATTTCATGGCTGCAGTCATCATCTGCAGTGATTTTGGAGCCTGAGAAAATAAAGTCTGCCACTGTTTCCACTTTTTCCCCATCTATTTGCCATGAAGTTATGGGACTGAATGCCACGATCTTAGTTTTTGAATGTTGAATTTTAAGCCAGCTTTTTCACCCTCTTCTTTCACCCTCATCAAGTTTTAGATTATGTAAACTAATTGCCCCAATGATATCATGAATTCCTTGGGGAAAGTCTTCCCATTGCTGATGCCCTCATAAACTCAGCTGGCACTTGGCAATTACAGTACATTTCAAGGCCTTACTTCATTCATTTCTTCAGCAAAGTTTCTTGAGTACCCACTAGGTGTGATGCGTGAAAGTGTTAGTCTCTCAGTCGTGTCTGACTCTTTGCAACCCCATGGACTGTAGACTGCCAGGCTCCTCTGTCCATGGAATTCTGCAGGCAAAATACTGGAGCGGGTTGGCATTCCCTTCTCCAGGGGATCTTCCCAACCCAGGGATCAAACCTGGGTCTCCTGCATTGCAGGCAGATTCTTTACCATCTGAGCCACCAGAGAAGCTCTATTACAGTGCATTTCAAGGCCCCATTTCATTCATTTCTTCAGCAAATATTTCTTGAGCACCCTACTAGGTATGATGCATAGGGATGCAAAAACAGAAAAGAACAACAGTTTGGCTTCCTGGAGCCAGGCATGGATGATACCACTCAAGTAAGAGTATGTAGATCTCAAAAATGGAAGGACCTGAGAGATTATCTGGCCATCTCTTTAATTTTATAAAGCTGTAATTGTGGATTTAAGAGATGACTCTGGCTTTTAATTTCTTCATTACTAATCTTTTGGGGAGTAGGCTATTGAATCATGTCATTTTTTAAATTTCCAAAGAGAAAATTCCACGGTGTTTTTAACTGAGCAAGAATTTGGAACTGAATGGTTTTACCATCTGCCATGTCTTTGTGAAACTGAGTCCACTTCTCTCAGAGAATATTGCCAGCAAATGTTTATGGCACAACCTCCTGCAAGTCTTTACCGAAAAACTGATAAAAGTTCTCTCTGGTGGCTGTGCTCTGGTCTCATTGCTCCTTCCCCAGCATGAAAAAAAGAAGAAAAAAAAATCTGTCATAGAAACAGAGGTAATTCAGGCAGAAAGCAAAGATGTTTTCTACTTTCTTTGTCAGGGAAGGCCAAGTGTTCATTCCAGACCATTGCTTCATACATTTGAAAAGACGCATCTAAGCATTTATATAAAGAAATCCACTTGAATCAACAGTTTGAGACTATCATCTGCAGACTCAATGGCTTTAATTAAACTGTTTGCTCAACACCCTTCAATACTTGATCCACAAACTTATCTCAAGATTAGAAGACCAAGGTGAAGATTAACATCTCTAGTTCCGGAACAGTAATAAGACATTATTTATTAATCCTACTAGAAAGTCTTAATTAGACACTGGAGCACTGCTTGTTTCATTGTTAAAAACTACCTAATCTCAAAAGAACTGAAAACTAAATAAAGGCTAAGATAGAAAGCAGTGTTATAATTAGGTCCCTAAAATGAAAGCAATACTTTTCCCACACACAGAGAAGAGTATTTGTCACTTATTTCTCCTAAATAACTCAGTATTAGCATTTACAATGAAAGTTTGATATAAACATTCTTGAAATAGCTAGACATGTGGATATTGAAGAAACAGGAGACTATGATTCAACAAAATTCCACTAAGGCAGTTTTGTTGTGAGTTTTAGCTGCAGCACTGTTAGTGCCATCCAGGTTAATTAGCTAGATGACTTCATTATGATTCTCTTCTTGTTCATTTATTAGGTTCTTTCTATTAAAAAACACTAATTTTTAACACAAGGATTTGATAATGCAAGTCTACATATTTTGACACTGCTTCATTTCACTGGCAGGTTTTTTCAGTCTACCCATTACACCCAAAAAGGAAGCAGGGGTGATGGGAGGAGCAAGGCAGCCACATAAGAGGATGGTAGACATTTCCTCAAGTTTCCTCAAGCTAGAAGGGTGAAACATAGCAAACCCACAATAATATGCGTGACCAACAGGCTTTCCCAAAATGTGTAATGTTCTAAATTGTGTTTTCATTAGTAGGTTCGAGATAAGAGCAGAAAAGAAAAGAGGGGAGGGAGAGAACTTTGGAGATATTCACCTATTGTTTCAAAATAAGTCTCCTTGCTAAAATAGAGGTGGGGAAAAAATTGTTGGCATTTTACACACAATTAGTCACAAAGTATACTAATAAGCCAGATTGTCAAATTGTGTCAATTACATCTAAATAACAAGCAAATTGCCTTACACAGATGGAAAATGCATGAGATGCATAGATCTCCTGTGTAAACAACTTCAATTAAGATTTATTAATTTTGTTCTACTTTTCTATTTTAAATCACAGCCTTCATTCTTTTCAACTTCTTAAAAGATCATTAAAGCCTAAACCTCATATTTAGAAATCTTCAAGCTTTTCTAAGTCTCCTAATCTTTACCAGGAGTGGAGAGGATTTCAGCTGCACAGAATTCCCAGGAAAATGTCAATTGCTCTCTCCTCATCCCTGGAGTTTCAGAAATGAAGCAAGAGCAGCCCCAATATCAAGTTTTGGGGACCCATTTTAATAACGGTCTAGTTGTTGTTATATTGGATGAAACTATTTAAAAAGAAAAGCTATTTTCTTTCCACATATATTAAACCCCCAAAATTGTGTTTTGAAGAGAATATTCCAAAGAATAAAACATTAGCTGGTAAGGCGAAAATCATGAAATTGATGGCTTCCCTCTGTTCACTGGCCACAAATAATACCTCTTATTCAGGTATAATGAATGTGTGCTCTTATTCACAAATGATAATGGAAAATAATAGAAGCAAGCATAATATTTGGAAATAATATAGAAGACATCCAGCTCCTACACTCCTGGTATATGATGTGTGGCCAGTTTTAGTTCACTTCCCTAAGTGTTACATTTCAAATCATAATACCTAATAACTTTGCTTTGAGGATTTTATGATGTAATGTATGGGGGAGAAGTGCTCTGTAAAATATCAAGGAAAAGATATATGTACAAAAGAGACCAGAACAAGAAGGAAGGGGGAATCAATGAAGTCCATCACTGCTATTTTGAAAATTACTGAAAGCTCATCCTCTCCTCTGCCCAGGTAAAGGGTCACAAGATAAATAAACACTAACCAGCTGGGAGAGGGTTTACCTGAACACGAGGGAAAAGTGTAATTTACTATTGTATATCCACGTATGCCTAGATGCCATTGCCAGGAAAACTACTGAATAAATAACAGTTAGCTAATAAGAATATTTTAAACATAGCTCCCTCTTGTTTCCCAAGTTTCCTTCCTCTTTCTACATGGCAGAGTAGAAATCATACTACTCTGCAAATCACGAGATATGTTGTCTAGTTTCAGATCCCTAGGTGTGCTTTGCATTGGCCAGATTCATTGGGCCAATGTTTATTGACCCTGTAAGCAGCAGGTCCTGCGCTGAGCACAAGAGGTACAGGAATATACTTCATCCTGGGCTTCCATCTAGCAGGGATCACTCAGCTTCTGCTTCCAGGACTCCTGCACCTACAGGAAAGGGGAAATGCTCATGGCGCTGTCTCCAGTCTCTTCCAGTTCTGATGTCTATTTTTCTGTCTGCAGATTTTCATTCTTTATTCTCATCCAAAGACTCAGAAAAGCTTCATGCTAATATTTACCTATTCATTAAATTATAAAATAGTTATATGAAATATATATACACATATTTGAGTATCTATAATATATATACACGTATACATGCATTTAACCCATAACGTATTTCCTAAATAGCATTACTCCATTCATTTATGCAGCACACTGTGAGTCTTTGAGGAAAGTCATGCTATTTGTGGAGGCATATGCAGGTTTTTTTTTTTATATGTGCAGATATATTGAACAGCCCCCTACCCTTTAAGTACTTGTAATAGAAGAAACAAAAGACATTCACATACAATTACATGTCAGAATCCTTTCTTTCGGAAAAAAATTGCTTTCAGTTGATGGGATCAGAGAATGTTTCTTATAGGCTGTGGAGCTAACATGAACTGGAGGAAGGGACAGGATTGTGAGAAGCAACATGGAAGGAGAGATGGTCATATAAGAAATAGTGTGGGCAGAGCAAAAGACTAAGAATAGAATTTCTGAAAAATTACTGACCATCATGGACACATCATGTGTGAGACATGAGAGCTGAGGCTGTTAAAGAAGATTGAAGTCAAGTGTGAATCACGATGCCAAATGCGGGTGCTGTGATTTTATGCCCTAAAATCACTGCAGATGGTGATTGCAGCCATGAAATTAAAAGACGCTTACTCCTTGGAAGAAAAGTTATGACCAACCTAGACAGCATATTCTAAAGCAGAGATATTACTTTACCAACAAATGTCTGTCTAGTCAAGGCTATGGTTTTTCCAGTAGTCATGTATGGATGTGAGTTGGACTGTGATGAAAGCTGAGCGCCGAAGAATTGATGCTTTTGAACTCTGGTGCTGGAGAAGACTCTTGAGAGTCCCTTGGACTGCAAGGAGATCCAACCAGTCCATCCTAAAGGAGATCAGTCCTGGGTGTTCATTGGAAGGAATGATGCTAAAGCTGAAACTCCAGTACTTTGGCCACCTCATGCGAAGAGTTGACTCATTGGAAAAGACCTTGATTCTGAGAGGGATTGGGGGCAGGAGGAGAAGGGGACGACAGAGGATGAGATGGCTGGATGGCATCACTGACTCGATGGACGTGAATCTGAGTGAACTCCGGGAGTTGGTGATGGACAGGGAGGCCTGGCGTGCTGTGATTCATGGGGTCTCAAAGAGTCGGATACGACTGAGCGACTGAACTGAACTGAGCACTGTCTTTAGAGTATAATGCAAGCCATAATACATAATTTTAAGATGTAAATCGCCTCATTAAAAAGTTAAAAAGAAACAAGTGAATTAATTTTTGTGATATATTTCCTTTTACCCAGTATAGGCAATATATCATTTCTTTTCAACATATGACCCATATAATCAATATAAAGCATTTTAATTAAATAGTTTACTTTCTCTTTTTCATCCTGTCTTTCAAATCTGTGGGTATTTAACACTTTCAGCAAGGCTGTGCTAAC
>SJYQ01002348.1:152887-185003 GCA_006410935.1 Redunca redunca | reverse complement strand
GGCTAGTGGCCACTGACTGCTGTATTGGACAGAGAAGCTCTAGGCTGTGGACAGACACTGCTCGGTTTTGAGGCAGAGAGTGGTTCAATAAAAGCAATTTTTGACAGCTGAATGAGGTTTTGTTATGTGGATGTGTATCAGATTGTGAGGATATTATGGACACAAGACAGGGAGATGATGCTGTGGAAATAATTGGGGATGGACTGTAATGGGTGATTCATGTATTATAGAAAGTGTGAAAGTGTTAGTCGCTCAGTCATGTCCAACTCTTTGCGACCCCGTGGACTGTAGCCCACCAGGCTCCTCTGTCCATGGAATTCTCCAGGCAAGAATACTGGGGTGGGTTGCCATTTCTTCCTCCAGGGGATCTTCCTGACCCAGGTATGGAACCCAGGTCTCTCACATTGTAGTCAGATTCTTTACCATCTGAGCCACCAGGGAAGCCATGTACTGCAGAAGTTTAGAGAAATCCCAAGTCCGCACAATCCAATTTGAAGGAGAAAGTAATGAGCAATGTGCCAGTTCATACAGTTAAAGGGAAAGGAGAACTATTTGTTTTATCACCTCATAATCTCACTTATCTCACCTGATTAAAATCTCAGTTCCACAAATATCTACAAGTGAACTATTCCAGGCTTTGAGGGGGTGGTTATAAATGTAAAAATGTGAACAGTTGTTGTTAATGTAACAACATTATTGGAAAAGCAGGCATTTACATAACAGAGAGAAAACCCTGATTTTGAATGCTTTGGAAACACAGAAGAGGGAGTATACTATTCTGCCTGGAAGAATCTAGAAAATGTTCTTGGAGGAAGTTATCTCAGAGCTGAATACTGAAGAATAAGCACAGTTTCTACAAGTGGACATAGAGAAAGAACATCATGAGTAGAAGGATGGGCATGAAGGAAATTAGCAAGGTAGCTGGCATGTTTTGGAAACTAGATATTGGCCAATTTTAGAGACCATATGGACATATAAGAAAGGATGTTGAAAGGTGAATAAGGAGAAATTGAGGTAAGGGAAGGTCAACACCTAGTTAAATGAACAGTGTTCCACTTTGTTGCAGAGACCAGGAAAAGAAGCCCACTTACAGAGGTGAGTGTTGGGGAACGTGGCTTCAGCTTGAGAACAAGACACAGAGGGGTTGACTTCTGAGAGAGCCATATGAAGGCAGTAGCTTGTACATTATAACTCAGAGTACTAAATTGACCTTTTCTTGCCAATAGCAAACTCTTGTATTATCCTCTCTGTTCAAAGTCTGAGAATAAGAGCTGACATTGTCAGAGGTACAATGTGTCTCTTGAAGGCAAGCCTTCCCAATTTTGCATTCAGTATTCTATAAGAAGAAAGCTACAGAGAGAAATCACTACTGCTTTTTTGTTTTCCTTAAATTATAGATGGTGGGGAAATATACCTGTTTTGGTTTTCTAATGCTGCATAATAAATGACTACAAATAGCACAACCTAACTCTGATGCTGGGAGAGATTGGGGGCAGGAGGAGAAGTGGACGACCCAGGATGAGATGGCTGGATGGCATCACGGACTCGATGGATGTGAGTCTGAGTGAACTCCGGGAGTTGCTGATGGACAGGGAGGCCTGACGTGCTGCGATTCATGGGGTCGCAAAGAGTCAGACACGACTGAGCGACTGAACTGAACTGAACTGAACTGAACACCCATTTTATTGACTTTATTTTGGGGGGCTCCAAAATCACTGCAGATGGTGATTGCAGCCATGAAATTAAAAGAAGCTTACTCCTTAGAAGGAAAGTTATGACCAACCTAGATAGTATATTCAAAAGCAGAGACATTACTTTGCCAACAAAGGTCCGTCTAGTCAAGGCTATGGTTTTTCCAGTAGTCATGTATGGATGTGAGAGTTGGACTGTGAAGAAGGCTGAGCGCTGAAGAATTGATGCTTTTGAACTGTGGTGTTGGAGAAGACTCTTGAGAGTCCCTCGGACTGCAAGGAGATCCAAGCAGTCCATTCTGAAGGAGATCAGCCCTGGGATTTCTTTGGAAGAAATGATGCTAAAGCTGAAACTCCAGTACTTTGGCCACGTCATGAGAAGAGTTGACTCATTGGAAAAGACTCATGCTGGGAGGGATTGGGGGCAGGAGGAGAAGGGGATGACAGAGGATGAGATGGCTGGATGGCATCACCGACTTGATGGACATGAGTTTGAGTGAACTCTGGGAGTTGGTGCTGGACAGGGAGGCCTGGGGTGCTGTGATTCATGGGGTCGCAAAGAGTCGGACATGACTGAGTGACTGAACTGAACTGAACTGAACTGAACTGAACTGAACACCCATTTATTAGCTCACAGTTCTGTAGGTCAGAAGTCCAAGTGGCCTCAACTGGATTCTCTCTGGAGAATCTCGCAAGACTGAAATCAAGCTGTCAGCTTGCCTGGGCTCTTACCTAGAGACTCTGGGGAAGAATCTTTTTTCAAGGACATTCTGTGGTTGACAGAATCTAGTTCCTTGTGGTTGTAGGAATAATGTTCCCATGTTTCTGGCCAGAGGTCATTGTCAGTTCCCAGAAGTTGCTCTCCAAGTCCTTGCACCTTAAGCTCTTGCTGCTGCTGCTGCTGCTGCTGCTAACTCACTTCAATCCTGTCCAACTCTGTGCGACCCCATAGACAGCAGCCCACCAGGATCCCCTGTCCCTGGGATTCTCCAGGCAAGAACACTGGAGTGGGTTGCCATTTCCTTCTCCAATGCATGAAAGTGAAAATGAAGTCACTCAGTCGTGTCTGACTTTTCATGACCCCGTGGACTGCAGCCCACCAGGCTCCTCCGTCTATGGGATTTTCCAGGCAAGAATACTGGAATGGGGTGTCATTGCCTTCTCTGCTTAAGCTCTAGACAGCATGTCAAATCCTTCTTTTGCTTGGAACCTCTCTAATTATCCCTTCTGCTACCTGCTGGAGAAAATACTCAGCTTTTAAAGAGTTCCTCTGATTAGATTAGGCCTGCCTGGGTGGTCTCTTTATCTTAAGGTCAACTGATTAGCAACCTTAATTACAATCTAAAAAATCATTTTGCTCTGTCACATAACATAATTGCAGGAGGAACAACAGGCACAAAGGTCATGGGAGAAATGAAGAATTCTTCCATACCTACTATGCCCTTACTATCATATCAAAATACATATCTAGTGGAACTATTTCATTTTTCCTTGGAAGTTGAAAGAAGCTTTTGCCACTTTACAAGAAGAAACAAAAAAACAAAATTTCTTTGTCTATAAAAGGACAAATTTTGGCCTAGCTGAGTGACTAGTTAGATAGATAGGAAAGAAATTTATATAAGTCTAAGGGAAAAAGTCAGAGAAGGCAATGGCACCCCACTCCAGTATTCTTGCCTGGAAAATCCCATGGACCGAGGAACCTGGTGGGCTGGAGTCCATGGGGTCGCTAAGACTGGGACACGACTGAGCGACTTCACTTTCACTTTTTACTTTCATGCATTGGAGAAGGAAATGGCAACCTACTCCAGTGTTCTTGCCTGGAACATCTCAGGGATGGGGGAGCCTGGTGGGCTGCCCTCTTTGGGGTCGCACAGAGTCAGACATGACTGAAGTGACTTAGCAGCAGCAACAGCAGCAGCAAGGGAAAAAGAATAGAAGCGACTTTCATTTCTGGTAATGTGGTCAAATAAGTTCCCTCTATTAACTTGCTACTGAAATAACTAAAATGTATGGTGAAGTAACTGAACTATATGTCTGTCTCTGTAAGTATATACTAATCTGTGAAGCTACTTGAAAGAAAGGAATCAGTGGAGTCCAGAAATGAAATAAAATGAGGAATGATGAGGAAGTAAGTTCCAAGTGAAAATAACTCTCAGAATGTCTGCCAAACCTTAGACTACTTTAGCTTTTACTTTGATGGTTATGTGGGCTTAGCTTTGAGAAAAAGCATGGGAACTGGTCAGTGCAAGAAACCTAATAAGAGATACTCATGAAAATAGTACTCTAGAAGACTATACTATTATTGTAAGAATAAATTAGAAATAGACCCTAATTTCCACAAGGAAATCAATTTTGGCACAGAGTAAAAGGACAAAGTTCCCTGAGGACTCATAATCACAAATTGGTCCTACCTTGAGTCTGGCATTCTAATTCATGCTACACATGGGCCAAAAAACCTCAAGCATCACCCCAGAGGATCATGATGCCTTCATGCATCTAGCAGAAGAAAATCTGTAGCTCCTTTGAAAGACTCAGCTTAAACCCAAGCTTCCTGCTAAATGGGAAGGAAACCTAAAAGGGAGTAGATATATGTATATGTATAAATGTCATGTACACGTATAACTGCCACTTTGCTGTATAGCAGAAACTATACAACATTGTAAAGCAACTAAAATACAATTTAAAAATCATGTTTTTTATGAGATGATCGCCTTACTACTCAGTTTGTATTTGAATCAGATAGTGTCTGTTTGTAGTAGAAGGCATACAAGGATATGTATTGCATTATTCCTGATAATGGAGAAAAACTGAAAGCAGACTTAGATGTCTAATAGTTAAATGTGTAGTGCACATATTTTTAAAATTCCTTTATTAAAAAAAAGACAGATTTTCCGTGTTAAAGTTCCCTAGAAAATGAACAATCCAGAGTGAAGAAACACAAAACAAGCAAGGAAACAACTATGAGTAAAATAAACAAAAAAAACCCTCAACAGTCTCATTTAATGGAAATTCTGATGATATTGATAAATACAGGTAAATCTAAACAAGCAATGTTTGATAAAGCAGTAATAACAGAAGTAAAATCTAACTTAGGAGGGGCCAGGGAATCCCATTAGAATGAATATCCTGACTCACAGTGTCCATATGACTGGGAGGAGGTGATTAAAGTTAATATCCTAAGTTCATAATTGGCATAATGATTGTTATTCTCAAGAATTATTCAGTTAGTTGGTTTATTTCCTCTTTTCCTATCCTGGCTTCCCTGGTGGCTCAGACGGTAAAGTATCTGCCTGCAATGCAGGAAACCCGGGTTCAATTCCTGGGCGGGGAAGATCCCCTGGAGAAGGAAATGGCAATCCACTCCAGCACTCTTGCCTGGAAAATCCCATGGATGGAGGAGCTTGATAGGCTACAGTCTATGGGTCACAAAGAGTCAGACACGACTGAGCGACTTCACTTTCACTTTCCTATCCTTGATGAAAGTGTTGTCATCCTTCTCATCCTATCAGGATATTTTTCTGGGAAGAATGGATGACTCAACCAGAGAGAGAAAGGATATCAACACTTACTAATTCCAGATTACTTTAGACCTCTTTTTATTTCCAAGCTCTATACTTTGACAAAAATCACTGTGGAACCGTCAAAATCTATAGCACCCAAGGATTAGATTTGTACTAATGAGTGAGCATCTAGGCCTGGTTCTAAAATGAATGCCAAATCTTCATAGAAAGAGGATGAATTTTCCCACAAATACTGAAGTCAATACAGCTAGATTCTATTTTGAACTCTGCCAGTCGTTAGCTAAGTGGACCTAGTACTAAACAGCCAGGCACTTGTTTCCTCATTTAGAGAATAGAGAATAAAATAGTTATGTCATATCTTTTCTGTAAAAAATCCAATAAAATAATGTTTAAACTACAGCTTTAACCTTCTCCGAAAAACTGCAAAGTGCTACACAAATAGATGGTAACTTTATGAACACTGTGTTTTCATGATTAAGTGGAAATCTCTAAAGTTTTTAGGAGGTTGTACCTATATAAATTCACTAAAATTTTATGTTAAATATGTTGAACTTTCTGAGTTCAACTTACATTTCTGTGTCATCAGTCTGCTAAAGGTTTAATTCTTCACTTTTGTGGCATTGGGGTATTTTTAATATATATCATTTCTTGATCCTTACCAAAATTAAAACAAAATTTGTGAGGTAAGAAATTGGGTTTAAAAGTTGACTTTTTGTCTGTTAATGCTCTACTTGATTTTACAATAAATACACTCAACTGTTACTGAGTGTGACAAGTAGAACTGATTACTATCAAATTGACTGATTACTATCAAACTGATATACAAGGCGGAGGGAAGGGCTTATTCAGTTAACTTGACCTCTTTAATGTCTTGAGCCTAAATTATTGGAAAGATCTGTTTGAACCATGTATCTTCACTTAATCACTGTATTTACCTCCCCAACTGACACTTTTCTGTATAAATACAAGATTAGAGAAGGAGAGATTCTGCTTCTGAACCTGCCAGCATGACAAGTTTACTAAACTCCAGCATCTATTTAATAAAGTGAAAAGAAACTTTAGGAAGGAAAAAACACCACCTTTCTTCTGTAAACATTAGTTACATATACCAATGAGATACTGAGATTAAGAGTAATTGGTATTTCATGCCAAAATAAAATTCAGTTCCTATCTCTTTCCTTAAAACATCAGTCTACTAAATGAGACCCCTGAAACAGAAACAGAATCAACTGGCTCCTTTTAAGTTTAGTAATTACAAATGCAAAATGAGTATCCTCCTGTAGACAGAGAGCAAGAGGACTGCTCAAGCTAAAGCAATAATGGTAGCTGTGGTAAATTATGTACGC
This sequence comes from Redunca redunca, assembly GCA_006410935.1. Lineage (NCBI taxonomy): Eukaryota > Metazoa > Chordata > Mammalia > Artiodactyla > Bovidae > Redunca > Redunca redunca. Next base: position 178,445 of record SJYQ01002348.1, on the reverse strand, counting down.
ACAACATCAGAAGTTGAATGGAGGGAAGAAATGGAGAACCTGTTTGAAATTTTGGAATTTGCTCAAAGCTGCTCCTTCAATAACTCCCAGGAGGATAAACCCTCAGCACGGAGCAGTAATAAACTCCACACTTCTGTATAATTTATCAACTTTTTTCGTTTTCATTTCTAATATTGACCCTTCATTGTTAACTGAAGAAACAGAGTTAAATAGCTTCCCTAGCCATTTGATAGAGCAATTATGAGTATCCTGGCTGATACATTTTCTGCTTAATATAAGAAATGGTGTTCCTTTTCCTCTTAATATACACTGGCATCTCTACATTCGACTTGACACATGTAGGACGCCACTTCCCATGCCCTTGTTCTGAGCCTCTCTTCATTTGTTTCGTTCTCATTACAGCTCTCTTGCATGATCAGTTTAATAGAAAAAAAAAGAGAGAGAGAATTCTTTACAACAATTTTCCTCAGCTGCCCTTGGTTAATTTTTTTCAAAATGTGATTCCTATGGGCTCCCTGACAGCCTGGCAAATTGAAAGCTAATCAGTAGAATCTTTCTTAAGTGTCAGTTTCTTTCCAAAGAAATTTCATGTCTTTGAATGAGAGAATCACTTTTCACAGTTACAGGCAGTAGAGTGTGATACAGCCATCTTGAAAGAGTTCAAGACTATTTAAAATGAAACGTAAACACTGATATTGACCTCAGGCACTAGTTCCACACACCCACCACCACCACCACTGCAGCTGTCTTTACTTCCTAGTGTTTCATGACAAGATCACTTATTTAGTGCTAATCTGATGGAATCCCTTAGTGTATGAGTTTAGACTCAGAAGGAATTGTTAAACTCACCTTTTCCAAGCCCTTTGTTTCTTGGGAGGAAAAATCAGAAGAACAGGGAGGGTGAGTGATTAACCAAAATCACAAAGCAGATGAGCAATATAGTTTGAGCTTCCTGTTTTGTTTTACTTTAAAGGGAGCAGCGAGGGGAGGAGACATTTCTCTGCCATCCAACAAGAGCAGATTCTGTAGTTCTTGGGTCTCTGCATTTTCTCATCTGCATGATCGGGATGATAATACTGCCATTTCCACTTCAGAGGGCTTCCTCCCACTAATCTGTTGTAATGGATTCCCTCAGCTGGAGGGTGTGTGTGTGTGTGTGTGTGTGTGTGTGTGACCACATTATTCTTGTGTGTCACACACTAAACCTAGGATCATTGTACTTAGGATTGTAAGGCTTTGTATATAGCTATCTTGTTTCTGAAGGCAGGCACTATTCCCAGGGTTGGGTACCCAAGAAAAAGATGGGCCTCAGGGAGGACCACAGAACTAAGAGGGAGAAATAAAGGGGAGTGGAATCCCAATGCTGTAGCAAGATGTGAAGGACTGTATTCCTATGTGATGGTGTTAAGACAGTGTCTCTCTAAAAGCCAAGTGTCTGGAAAAAGGAGGCACCACTGTGCAGACTCACAGCTTACACACAAGTAATCCATTCTCTGAAGGCCCAAAGGTCTGGTGGCAGGACTATACACATAATTTGTGGGACCCACTGCAAAATGAAAGTAGACTTCTTGTTCAAAAATTATTAAGAATTTCAAGACAAAATAATTTCAAGACAGTGAAAGCAGAAAATTAATTCAAGCATTGGGCCCTTCTGGACACAGAGCCCTGCAAATACACAGGTCACATGCCCAAGAGCTAGCCCAGTCTAGCTGCAAGTTGTTCCTTTGGCAAATTCTGTTCTAAACATCCCCAACAAAGTCTTCACTTGAAGGACATCTTGAAGAGAAGAGTCTTGTTAAGAGAAGACTGATGTATTTTAGAGAGTAGTCTGACTGTGGCTACCTGGGTAGAAGGCAAGGACCATCCAAGGGGAGTGGGTCTTAGGGTCCATTCCTAAGTGATGGGACTCCAAGGTCCAGTAGACCCTCTCCCTGTGAGGAGTCTTCCTTCACTGCCAGTTCAAGAGGATCAGAGCTCTGTGTGTAAGGAAAGATACAGTTTCCTTGCACTTGTAAAAGAGTTGACTTTTAATGCAAGAAGATGATGAGAGTAATAAAGCAGGATATGGGTCCTCCACATCATTCCTGGCATCTTCAGTTCCTGGCATGTGGCAGGCACTGAGCAAACATTTGTTGATGAACGGTAATGTAGGCAGTTATCTTGAGGTCAGAATTTGGTGGAGCCCTTCTGGTCCTGAAAGAAAGAATTGCAATTCAGAAAAAAGAGGAGTCTCAGGTAGTAAAAAGAGCAATGCTTTGAAGCACGTTCAATTCTGTTCAGTTGCTCAGTCGTGTCCAACTCTTTGCAGCCCCATGGACTGCCCCGTGCCAGGCCTCCCTGTCCATCACCAACTCCCAGAGTTGACTCAAACTCATGTCCATTGAGTTGGTGATGCCATCCGACCATCCCATCCTCCGTCATCCCCTTCTTTTCCCACCTTCAATCTTTCCCAGCATCAGGGTCTTTTCAAATGAGTCAGTTCTTTGCATGTGGCCAAAGTATTGGAGTTTCAGCTTCAGTATCAGTCCTTCCAATGAATATTCAGGACTGATTTCCTTCAGGATTGACTGATTGGATCTCCTTGTAGTCCAAGGGACTCTCAAGAGTCTTCTCCAACACCACAGTTCAAAAGCATCAATTCTTTGGCATTCAGCTTTCTTTATGGTCCAACTCTCACAGCCATACATGGAAAAACCATTGCTTTGACTAGATGGACTTTTGTTGGCAAAGTAATGTATCTGCTTTTTAATAGGCTGTCTAGGTTGGTCATAGCTTTTCTTCCAAGAAGCAAGCATCTTTTAATTTCATGGCTGCAGTCACCATCTGCAGTGATTTTAGAGCCCAGGAAAATAAGCATGTTAATAATACCATTATTTAGGAAAATGTTAGCCTGCCCAAGATTGGAGGCTTTTAGAATCATCTTGCATGCAAACTAATTATAAATTATTTTACAGATTTATTAAATACTCAAAAGGCTTTCTGAAGACATATAGCTGTACTTTTGTTATCAATGATACAAAAACCAGCACCGCTTTCTTTCTTCTTAAGCTCTGTTATTTAAAGAACATAGCAGGGGATGCAAAGAGAAATTGGGAGGAGGCACAGAAAGCCAAGGAGAAAAGACCTAGAAAATTAAAATAGAAAAGCGGGATTACTAGAGCCTCCAAATGAATATAGGCCTCTTTAGAAAGTGAGGAGAATGGAGGAGGAGGCTAAAAAGGGAAGGGGAGTAGATGGATAGGTACAGTCTCCTTTTCCCTGACAGCACTTGGCAGCACAGAGCACACTCGTGGGTACTCAGAAAACATGTGATTAATGACTACATAAAAGAGAAAGTGAATAGGGCATAATTAGTAGTGTGCAACCTGCTCTCGGGGAGAGGGGATGGTCTGTAGCGTTTGTCAATATCAGTTGTGTAAATCCTCCCTCTGTGGCCAATTTTAAACTATCCACATGAATTCACTAAGTGTGGAATTAGGAAGAGACCTAATTGCACAGAGATACTATTGCACAGTAGTATCTCCACTGTATAATAAACTTAACTTCAAGAGCACAAATAATAGTAAAAATAGTACAATAATTAGGAAATAATGTTTTCTATATTTATTGCCTTTGTTTCTTAATTTCTTTAACTGTGAATTTCTGTGATGTAGTTCTTAATCAAGGCTTTAACAACTGGCTTGCAAAGTGTGAGCCAGCTCCAGCCCTCCAATGGGTGGGCATCATCAGATGCTGCCACTATTCACGTTGTATAAAAAGAACTTTCTCCATTTTTATTTCTTTAAAAGAATTGAGAAAAGAAAAGTAAAATAGGAGATAGGACAAGAAATCTCCTTAGAAAATTTTCTCATTTGCCACTTTTCCAATTTGTTTTTGATACCTAGGTCATCAGAATGTACAAGTTGAATGTTTAAGAAAAGATAAATGATATATCTATTTCTATTAATAAACTCTATTATAACATTTTCAACATTAAATGAACTTAATAGGGAGGCAGAGTTGTAGAGTATAAAAAGCTCGAAACTAGCAGTTAGCAACTCCAGGCTTAATAGTTTGAGGCTTTGAGCAGTTCATTTCTCTTCCCTAGGCCCAAGAATACCCACTGCCCCACTTATATCATAGGACTTTGTGTGAATTCAGGTGGGGATCTTCTAGCATCCTGAAATGTTGATAATCTGCCACTTACTCTCAAATGATTTGATAAAAATAATACGTTTCTATAAAGAAAGATAAAGCAAATGTGTCAAAATTTAACAACTGGTAAATCTAGATGAAGGATATATAAGCACTCAAAACTCTTTTCAAAACTCTTTTTCAAAATAAAAAGGTGCGGGAAATTAGTTTATTATAGGCATATAGCATATATAAATCTTCAAAGTACTATACAAAGATAAACTACTATTACCTACTTAAGGAGATGTGGTATCTAGATACCATAGCTGTTTAGGATAGTCAAAGTTCATTCCACCTAGCTGATTCAGTTGTTCAGTAATTATTTATAGAGTATCTATGGCCCTTAAAGTGCTGGTGATACAATAATGAACAAGACACAGTCATTCATCTCATGGAAGTTACATTCTGGTTAGAGGGACACACAAAACACAAGCAATTAAAGTTTGGTTTCAATGAATTAAATAAAGGATGCTGTTGTGACACAGAGAAGGAACCTGTACGCCAGCCTTCCCAAGGAGCCTAAGATCTAAAAGATAGGAATTAATCCAAGACCTGGAGAAAAGGCAGCATCAGTATATGTAAGGTAAGGTAAGGTGAAGTCGCTCAGTCGTGTCCGACTCATTGCGACCCCGTGGACTGTAACCTACTAGGCTTCTCCGTCCATGGGATTCTCCAGGCAAGAATACTGGAGTGGATTGCCATTTCCTTCTCCAGGGGATCTTCCCGACCCAGGGATCAAACCCGGGTCTCCCGCATTGGAGGCAGATGCTTTAACCTCTGAGCCACCAGTATATGTGGCAAATGTTTATTGAGCATTATGCTGTGCCAGTGTTCTAAATACTCCTACATACTCCCTTGCCCCTCATGGAAGTTCTCTGGGGCAGGCTGTTATTATCCTGCTGGGACACTATCTTGGTGCCCCAGACCCAATAGAGAAGTCACTGATAGATGAGGCACAGCTGCTGTTTTCAGGCTCTGGAAACTTGCTGTGGAAAGGCCCTGATGCAAAACTGACTGTGATCTATTCAAAAGAACTGCAAGCTGTTCTGTATGCTGAAGTCTGCACATGCCCATACTGGGGAGAGGTCGTGTTGGTGAGGAATTGTGGTAGAAAAAGGTAAAAGGCCTTTAAAACCCTGTGGATAATAGGGACCCATTAGAGTATATTGTCACCCTGCTTATTTAACTTATATGCAGAGTACATCATGAGAAACGCTGGGCTGGAAGAAGCACAAGCTGGAATCAAGACTGCCGGGAGAAATATCAATAACCTCAGATATGCAGATGACACCACCCTTATGGCAGAAAGTGAAGAGGAACTAAAAAGCCTCTCTGAAAGTGAAAGAGAAGAGCAGAAAAGTTGGCTTAAAGCTCAACATTCAGAAAACAAAGATCATGGCATCCGGTCCTGTCACTTCATGGGAAATAGATGGGGAAACAGTGGAGACAGTGTCAGACTTTATTTTTTTGGGCTCCAAAATCACTGCAGATGGTGATTGCAGCCATGAAATTAAAAGACGCTTACTCCTTGGAAGAAAAGTTATGAACAACCTAGATAGCATATTCAAAAGCAGAGACATTACTTTGCCGACTAAGGTCCATCTAGTCAAGGATATGGTTTTCCCTGTGGTCATGTATGGATGTGAGAGTTGGACTGTGAAGAAAGCTGAGCGCCGAAGAACTGATGCTTTTGAATTGTGGTGTTGGAGAAGACTCTTGAGAGTCCCTTGGACTGCAAGGAGATCCAACCAGTCCATTCTGAAGGAGATCAGCCCCGGGATTTCTTTGGAAGGAATGATGCTAAAGCTGAAACTCCAGTACTTTGGCCACCTCATGCGAAGAGTTAACTCATTGGAAAAGACTTTGATGCTGGGAGGGACTGGGGGCAGGAGGAGAAGGGGATGAAAGAGGATGAGATGGCTGGATGGCATCACTGACTCAATGAACGTGAATCTGAATGAATTCCGGGAGTTGGTGCTGGACAGGGAGGCCTGGCATGCTGCGATTCATGGGGTCGCAAAGAGTAGGACACGACTGAGCGACTGAATTGAACTGAACTGAACTGAGAGTATTAAGCCTGAAGGCAATATGATCAAATTTCTGTTTGGAAAGACCGCTCTGTCTTCAATATGGAGAATAAATTGAGGCAGAAACAAAACTAATAGTGGGGAGACCAGTTAGGAGGCTATGAAATCTGAGAGAGAGTGCAGTCTGTACCAGGGCAGCCATAGATGACAGTGTGGAGAAGTAGGTAGATCCTAATAGCACTTTGGAAATAGAATTTTACTGGCGGGGTAGGGCCAAGCAGGATGGATTTCAAGGTTTCTGGGCAGGGCAATCCCGTCAGCAGATGAGGACCCAGTCACCGAGTAGAGCTGTGGGGAGAAGAGCAGGGGAAAGGAAAGATGTGGGCAAAGAGCTGGCGGGAGGGAAGACGAGACAGGGTGATAATGAGGAGACAATAGACATATCTAACCAAGATCTTACAGAGAACAGAACATGAGAATCTGAACTGAGTGACAGAACCAGCTCTTTTGATCATCTACTATAAAATCTTTCAAAAGGAGAGTCAGTTTTTGAATTATTGGGAAAATAAGTGGCGTTCCCATCATTCTGGTTGGTTTTCATCATAAAGAGTTTACTGAATATGAAAAATACTTTGTAAACTATAAAAATATTACCTTCATTATTATCATTATTTATTAATATTTTTCTTCCTTTTATTAGATTAAAGCCACGTAAATAGCCCTTTTTATTTACCCCTTCATAAAAACATTTTCCTCTTTTGGTTTTCACCTCCTTGTCTTCTACATCAAGATACAATGGAAGGAAATTTGGGGTGAGTTAAAAGTGGTTTTATCTGTTCTCATCAGTCAGTAAACAAGCATTTATTAAGAGTCTCCCAGTGGTGATCATTTCTAAATGTACAGAAATATCAAATCACTGTGCTGTGCATTAGGAACAACATAGTGTTGTAGGTCAATTATACTTCAAAAAATAAGTATACACACAAACTCACAGAAAGAGAGATCAGATTTGTGGTACCAGAGGTAGGGGTGTCAGGGGCAGGAAATGGATGAAGATGGTCAGAAGGTACAAACTTCCAGTTATAAATAAGTACTAGGGGTATAATGTACAACATGATAAATGTAATTAATACTGTTGTATATTATATATGAAAGTTGTTGACTTCTCATCACAAGGAAAAAATATTTTTTTCTTTTTCTTTTATTTTGTATCTGTGACATGATGGGTGGTCACTAAACATAGTGTGATAATAATTTCATGATGGATGTCAGGCAAATCATTGTGTTGTCCACCTTAAACTCATGCTATGCTCTACATCAGTTCAGTTCAGTCGCTCACTCGTGTCTGACTCTTTGCCACCCCATGAATCGCAGCACGCCAGGCCTCCCTGTCCAGCACCAACTCCCGGAGTTCACTCACACTCACGTCCATCGAGTCAGTGATGCCATCCAGCCATCTCATCCTCAGTCGTCCCCTTCTCCTCCTGCCCCCAATCCCTCCCAGCATCAGGGTCTTTTCCAGTGAGTCGACTCTTCGCATGAGGTGGCCAAAGTACTGGAGTTTCAGCTCTAGCATCATTCCTACATCGATTATATCTCAATAAAATGGGAAGAAAATTAAAAAAAACAACAACAACAAAGGGGCCTCTGAGGTGAGCACCCAAAGCTGAGGGAGTGGCTCTGCAATCAAGGGGCGATGCTCTTTGAGATCAGAGAATTTTTAATTTAAATCCTCCTGTATTTACCAGCCATATATGCCCTTGGGTAAATAATTTGTTCATCTCTCTGCTCTTTAGTTTCCATCAGAAAAAAATAGAATGAATAATACTTCACAGGCCTGTTGTATTACATGAGATAATAAATGTGAAAGAAACACAGAGACTAGGGCTCAATAAATGTGGTTCCTCAGACTTTAGGATACAACAGGAGAATAAGTTGGTGGGACAAATTAAGAGTAACACTGACGTCTCTACACTACCCTGTGTGAAACAGACAGCTAGTGGGGAGTTGCTGTGTAACAGGGAGCTCAGCCTGGCCTCTGCGACGACCTAGAGAGGCGGGCTGGGGGGAGTTCAAGAGCGAGAGATATATGTAGACATATCCCTGGTGACTTAGTGGTAAAGAATCCACCTGCCAGTGCAAGAGTCAGGGGTTCAATCCCTGATTCCAGAAGATCCCCTGGAGAGGGAAATGGCAATCTACTCCAGCATTCTTACCTGGAGAACCCCATGGACAAAGGAGCCCAGCATGCTACAGTCGGCGGGTTTACAAAGAGTTGGACGTGACTCAGTGACAGAATACACACACACAGTGGATTAACTTCGCTGTACAGCAGAAACTAACATAACGTTGTGGAACAGTTATGCTCCAATAAAGTAAATTAGTAAAAAATACATCCTAAAAAAAAAGAGAGAATAAATGTGGTTCCTGTCCACCCCATAAGGCTGTTGCCCGAATAAATGAGTTAATACTCAGAAGACAGTTATAATTTCCTTGGAATAATTCTGGTATATAAGTTCAGTCATTTTTTAATGAACATTACTGCTGTTGTTTTTGTTACTGTTTTTACTAGTACCAGGGGCTTGCAGTAACTATGTCTACGAGCCTTTGAACACCACTTGAGTGTATCTTTATTATTACTTTTTCTGAATTCCCTTATTTCTTTGTGTGAGCTTGGGAATCATTTCCTTCTTTGCTTAGTGCTGCTTTGGAGAAACAGCCAGATGTCTCTACAGTTTGTCATTTCTGGCCACATACTCTGTTATTTAGATACTCTTCTTTGTTCAGCTAAGATACCATGTCTATTAAACCATTCGTAGTCTGAAGAAACTATAATTGTGCTGTTCTTGGCATGCAAAATGAAAGACACTGGAAGATTGAAAACTGGAGATAAAGGAGGGCTTAAATGTCACTGTAGGTCTTTAACTTTTTTTAATAAAAAGAGATAATAAATTTTTAAAAACTTTAATTTTATATGAATTGCCTATTACCAGTGTGAGTGCTCTGATGAAAGATTATTAAACTATCCATTAAGCTGGCATACAGAGCTAAAGGGAAGGGACTTAGGGGATTGGAGGAGCAGTTAGCCTTCTCCCCAGTTTAATGGCATTGTCTGTAAGGATCAGGTGGCATGTCTTCTCTTTGGTTGTCCTCCTGGACCAAGACCTGCAGCTCCCAGCTTTTAAGACTCCATCATGGCACAGGCTTGAGCGCTTCATGTCAGAGAAAACCACAGAGGCATCTTGGATGTTAAATGTACCAAATATCTTTGGTTTTTCTTGAACGTGGTTTATTCTGAGACTGTTCTGATACTCTTAGCATGTAATCTGAGTGATTATAAAACAGATGGAGAAGGAAATGGCAACCCACTCCAGTATTCTTGCTTGGAAAATCCCATGGACAGAGGAGCCTGGCGGGCTACAGTCCATAGGGTCACAAGGAGTCAGACACGACTGAAGGGACGTAGCACGCACGCACGCACAATGACACATAATCCCTTATGTTAGTCTGGCCTTTGTATAGTGATGTCACTTGTAGAAAACTTATTTCATTCTCATTATAGCCCTAAGGAGTGGGGACGTTAGAGACTGGTCTCATTTTGTCGTTGTTGTTGTTGTTCAGTTGCCCAGTCATGTCTGATTCTTTGCGACCCCATGGACTGCAGCAGGCCAGGCCTCCCTGTCCCTCACCATCTCTTGGAGTTTGCCTGAGTTCATGTTCATTGCATCGGTGATGCCGTCCAGCCATCTCATCCTCTGTCACCCTCTTCTCCTGTCCTCAATCTTTCCCAGCATTAGGTGCTTTTTCAATGAGTCGTCTGTGCACATCCGAGGACCAAAATACTGGAGCTTCAGCTTCAGCATCAGTGCTTTCAGTGAACATTCAGGGTTGATCTCCCTTAAGATTGACTGGTTTGCTCTCCTTGCTGTCCAGGGGACCCTCAGGAGTCTTCTCCAGCACCACAGTTCGAAGGCATCGGTTCTTTGGTGTTCTGCCTTCTTTACAGTCCTGCTCTCACAACCATACGTGACCACTGGGAAGACTATAGCCTTGACTATACGGACATTTGTCAGCAGAGAAATGTCTCTGCTTTTCAACACAGTCTAGGTTTTTTCATCGCTTTCCTGCCAAGAAGGAGTTACCTTCTGATTTCATGGCTGCCGTCACCATCCAGAGTGATTTTGGGAGTCCAGGAAGAGAAAATCTGTCACTACTTCTACCTTTTCCCTTTCTATTTGCCATGCAGTAATAGGGCTGGATGCCATGACTTAGTTTTTTGAGTATTTAGTCTTAAGACAGCTCTTTCACTCTCCCCCTTGACCCTTATCAAGAGGCTCTTTAACTCCTTTTCGCTTTCTGCCATTAGAGTGGTTTACCACCTGTCTTGATTCCAGTTTGTAACTCATCCATCCTGGCGTTTCTCATGACGTGTCCAGTGTATAGGTTAAACAAACAGGGTGACAGACAACAGCCATGTCATCCTCCTTTCTCAATCTTGAACCAATCAGTTGTTCCATACAGGGGTCTAACTGTTGCTTCTTGACCCACGCACAGGTTTCTCAGGAGGCAGGTAAGCTGGTCTGGTATTCCCATCTTTCTCAGAGCTTTCCACGGTTTGTCATAATCCACACAGTCAAAAGCTTTAGCATAGTCAATGAAACAGAGACAGATGTTTTTTTCTGAAATTCTCATTTTATAGAGAAGGAACAAAGGTTCAGGGAATCTGAGCAACCACTAGAATTTCACTCAGGGGAGAACTTAACCAGGAGACTTGAGCACAGCTTTCTTTCCACCACCCAGTTCCACATATTACTGCAGTATTTGCATTTTGACAGGGATCAGAGTCCTGTGCTGAAGGCAGGTAACCACTTAACTGAAGGCTTCAGATATCAACCCAGAGAGAGAAAACTGATTCTTTCAGTGAAGCCCTGAGTTATGCAACATAAGTTACTGCCTTTGCCTCCACATTACCTGTCAGTTGTGTGATCACAGGCAAGTTACAGAAAATTGTCTGTGCTTCACTTCTCCTGTTTATGAAATGGAAATAGCTGTATCTGCCTCATAGGATTTTTCTGACAATTTCCTGAAATACCACCTGGACGATATTCTTGTCACATAGCAGGTCTCACCAAACCTCATCTACTCTTCCCCTTTCCTTCCCCATTTTACCAACACACAAGGCAGGCCATGCAAAGCCAGAACCCTGAGCTCACCCAGACCCTGCAAAGACCCTTCTGAACACCTCCTCTTCCCTTTTGCTCTCAGCCCTTTCTCCTGCCCCCTCAGTACCTGTGTCGAGCCACACCAACCTTCCTTCCCTTCTCAAACTAGCCACCCATTTTCCCTCCACAGTGCGCTCTGGGTCCTCTGACTGAGCCCACCTTCTTGCCCTCCTCTGTCCTCATGCTTCAGGTATAAGCCAAGCCCCTTCTTCAGGAAGGACTGAAGTAGCTTCCCCACTATTGTTCTTTCTCACTGCACTTTGACTTTCCTTCTGTTATCACAATTTGAAGGTGCATGCAACTCCTACATTTACTGGTGGTGTTTCTCTCTTCTCCACTAGACTGTCGCCTCCCATGTTGGCCACTGCCTCCAGGGCCCCCAGGGCAGAATGTAGCACATAAGTTGTTTCCAATAAATATTTGTGACTGTGTGTTGGATGAATGCTTCTTTTCCCTCTCCCTTTTGGGATGCCCTCCTACAGCCTCCTTGCCAAGTCGTGCACTTCCTCAAAGGCATGTACCTGAACATTCCTTCCATTTCCCCCCACATTTATTCATACATTGTTGTGAATAAGTGTTTCATGATTCCTGAATCACATTACTAATCTTCCAAGGGCTAAGACTCATTCAAGATCTTTTTTGGAATTCCCCATAAACCTGGTAGAAAAGCTGGAAAGGCTATCAATGCTCAGTATTTCTTGATGAATAAATAAATCAAGCAGTCAATCCAGGTATAATCTTTTTGCACAGAGAAAATCTTCACTTAGCAAATACAGAGAGACTATCGCAGCAAAACAGCTTTTCACCATGACACACTGCTGTAGTCCCTCTTCTGGGGTTCCTATTTTGAGTTTCATTGAGAAGCAAACAATCTTATCTCGAAAAGGGAATTGGATTTATTTTTAATAAGAAAGCCTGAATTGGAAGCTTGAATTTTCCCAAAATTTAATAACAGCACTGATAAAGCCTTACTCTCCTCAGCTAGCCCTATTTCAGATAAAAGAAAACAAAGCTTCCATGTAAGCTCCTGTCTTGGTATTAGAGCAAGACCTGTAAGACCGACCATATTTAAATTCATTGAGAGCCATGAAGGGGTCACGTAGCAGGGGCTTCTAGTCTGAGCATGATTTTAGAATCTGTCACTCCAACCCAGGTCTGGGCAGAGGCAATGAAGGGAAACATCAAGTTACTTGGAGCCACTGTCCCCATACATTTGAGATCCTGACAGTTCCCACTGATAACCTCAGTAAGTAAAGACATAGCTTTAAGAAAAAAAATTTTTTTTAAATTTTGGTTGTACCACTCAACCTGTGGGGTCCCAGTTTCCCAACCAGAGGTCAAACCCGCACCCCTTGCGCTGAAAGCACAGAGTCCTGACTGGACTGCCAGGGAAGCCCCAAGACATAGCCTTGATCTCACCCCCTTCCTCCATTCACAACTAAAAACAAAAAACGTGTCAGGAAAGCATGTCATTGTTATGCCCCAAATGATAACTTACCGAGAGAGGATCCCAATTTCTATATTCATCCCCCTATACCAAAATAGAACCTTCAGTTTCCTGGTTGCCCTGCTGCTCGACCTCAGGTTGCTCAGTTGCTCACTTTATCAGTATTTTTGAATGATTAACAACTATATATATATTTAAAATGATTTTTGCATTTTACTTTACTTTGACAATTGCCTAACAAGTCCTTCTAGTTAGTATCTTATGTCTAATTTAGTTTTGATCTTAAAACACATACCAAGAGAAGGAAAGTAAGTTTTGCCAAATACCTATTGTACCATGAACATTGTTAAGGTTGATGCAGCATTGTTGTTCTTTGTATAACATCATTTAGTCCCTGTTTTCCCACCCCTGCATGGCTTTGTGACAGCCAGCAGAGCCAGTAAGAGATGACTTCTGATGCGTCCCTTTCTATCCCCGTCTCTCAGGCTACAGGAGTCCTGAAGGTTGATGGAGGGCCATGCTATTCAAACAGCAGGCGTGGCTGAGACAGAAGCTCCTGGTGCTGGGAAGCCTTGCCGTTGGAAGTCTCCTGTATCTAGTCGCCAGAGTTGGGAGCTTGGATAGGTAGGTGATTAAACACATACTCATGCCCATGTGACTTTACATGTCTCTTGATTTAAACTTCCTTAGGACATAATTTTAAATCTATCCATTTGTTTTCCTCTCTCAGCATTCCCAAGAAACATTTTTCTGCAGCATTGATTTAGATTTATTGAGGCTTTCAAAGAAAGAGAGCCAAGTTGCTCAAACTAAGGTGTTTGTCAAGATTCATTTGTATTCTGTGTGTGTTGATATTTGTTTTCAGAGAAGGGATAAAGCAATATACAGTAAAAATGTCATTTACTAGAGCTCTGTGTCCATCTGGTTGTTGACCTCTAGCTGTAGCCAAATAGTGATGATGTATTTATGTATCTACATTTTGAAATTTTAAGTGGACAATTAATGTGGTACCAAGAGAGTTAAAATCATGTATGAGCCTGTAAAGGAGCTCATCAAATTTGGAATCCATTGCCCTGGAAAGATGGCTGCAGGCTTGGGGAGTTTTAACTATGCTAATTAGCTCTGGTTTCTAGGAACTGAACATACCAGACAAGGAGGGTGTCACTCAGAGTAATTCCCAGAAAGCACTGGAAAATCCATAGAGAGGAAATTTACAGAGCTAGGGTGTGGCTCTAACCAAGCCAGCATTGAAAGGCACTGGACCTGCGGAAGTCCCAGCAATGTCAGCCAGCTTCATATTGAATGCTTCTGGGTTGTCCCATTTCTGGAATGATTGGAAAGGACACAGAAGTTAATTTCTAAAACGGGAAGCTTCCTTCTTTGCCCTTTAAAATTAATTCTTGCACTTAAAAGACAATTCAATTCCCATTTCATCTCCAACTCTTTGCGACCCCATGGACTTCTCTAGGCCAGAAAACTGGAGTGGGTAGCCTTTCCCTTCTCCAGGGGATCTTCCCAACCTGGTTTCGATCCCAAATCTCCTGCATTGCCTGCAGATTCTTTACCAGCTGAGCTACAAGGGAAGCCCTATGAAAGTGCAGCCACGCACTAAAATAAAAATATCTTCCTTACAATTTTTCTTCTCTATAGATCTTATCACACAAATATTTAACAAGTAATATAATAATGGTTTTTTCCTTCAGCCAGTGTTAATTTTGGTAGATAAAATGAGCCCTTTGATGCTTTTCAATTCAAAATTCCTGAGTAAACTTCCTGTTCACTAGTTGCTAACCATGGGAAACGATATGACCCAGAGCTCATCACTGACTCCAAGTAGTTCCCTAAAGTAGTGCTTGTTGTTAGTGAAAAGCCTTGATGTGGTTCCACTGTCCTGTGTCCATAATGGAACTTTCATGTCAGGTTCTTCCTAATATCTTAGTTTTTTTCTAATCATTTAATTTGAATAATCTAATGATCATTAGCACGTTAGTTATTTAGTTGATAACTTTCCATTTTTAACCTGGTCTCTAGTCTCCAATGGGGTAGCTTTTATAAGGACTTGGATTGCTTTGCTTCTCAAAACCTCTCACTTGAGAGTCTGAGCAGAAGTTGGCACAGGTTGACATAAGCTTGTCCTTTAGAAACTGAAGAGCCTGCTCTCTTGGTAGGAGGCTGAGCTCAGTTACTTCTCCTGTCCTTTCCACTCCTAAAATTTCTTATTTTTTAGTCTGGGGTCCATGCCTGCTCTCTTGGAATTAGAAATAACATGATATTTTCTCTTATCTTGAATAAGGAAATCCAAAAAGCAGTTGTTCGGTGGGGAATAAGCTTCCATGGTAAAAAGGTAAATAAAGGAAAGAAGGAAAATGGCCTTTTCTAGATGTAGGGAAATTTCTTTCCAGCTCAAACAAGACAAAGAGTGTTTCAGCCTCTCTCAACCTGGGTTCTGTGAGAGAATCAAGTCCTACAGGAAAACATTTGATTGACCATCTCCTTACTTCTTCCAAGGCAGCATCATTCAAGACGCCTAGGAGAAAAGTCCACCTATTACATTCAATGGATGGCTTAAGGAATCTGGGTTTAATTCTCAACTAGAGCTCAGCAAGGCCTAAAAGATGAATTTGTGACATCCCAATCAATGTCACAATTAAAAACATACTTTGAGTATATATGTGTTGCTACTTTTACATCTTCCACTTAGAGCTCTAGCATATCAATCCTATTAACAAATCCATAAAAACAAAATTCATTTTCTCTAAAATATTAACTAATAAACCATATTTTAATAGTGTGCTATATGTTCGTGCTTTACACAATGAGCAAACGTTTTTTTAAAAAAATCATTAAAAAACTCACTAAAAAATAAAATATGTTCATGAGCATTAAAACAGAGAGCTGCTTAAATAGCACAGGTGAAGCCCCTTCCCCTCAGTTCTGCAGAATACTTTGATATAACCTTGAGGTTTCACCCTTCTCCTTTTAATTATAAACATTACAGAAAATAAAAAAGATTCAGTGGGGTCTCTTGGGAAAAGCAAGAGACAGCCTCATTGCCCTACAGAGAGGAGGACATCAACTCCAAATTTTTAGGGTAACAAGAAGCTTCAGTTGGAGGAATTGGTTTAACAGCCATTTTGACTAATATTATACCCTTTAACAAGAAAGTTAAAATGCCTTCCCAAGTAAACTCAGGAAAATTATAATGAATTTCAGTTCAATTCTAGACTATACCCATATATATACCATATAAATTGGCCACACCAAATTAAATAGCCACTCCAATCTAATCACCGTGATTGTTGTCACACCTTTCTCTCTGAAAAAAAGCAGCAGTGGTCATTCCTTGCTTAGGGTGATGTTGAAGTGGAAATCCTCTTTTCTGGCTCCATCCAATGCCTTCCTTCCTTCACAAATGTGAGTCCCTGATTTAAGTGCACTTGGCAATGAGGACCTCAGGTTCCTGGGGCTGCCAAGGTCTTGTTGATTTCTGGTCCCAGGTGTGATAGGTGATATACAGCACTTGCTGATTGCATTGGATTTGCTCCTACATTCAGCAAAGTAAAAACATAAGCCTGACCTTTTTAGATAGAAAGAGAAAGAGAGGCAGAAGAAATATGTACTCCACTAGCTGTCCCCAGGGCCAAAGGCAGAAATTCTCATAGAATGAAAAGCTCAGCAAGTGCCAAGATTGGAATTTTGCAGGTTGATGACGCAAATAGTCAAGGGCAGAAACTGGGACCTCTTTTCAGATTCTGTCTCAAAGATTTTCAGAGTTATATGAGTGCAGCTGAGCTGTAATAAAATAATACAACACGAAACCCACGGGACGTGGCCTCCTAGCTGCCCTTTAGCCTCCCAGCTGAAGATTCTAATCTTCCATCTTTCATATTTTCTAAATGATGTTAACTGGTGAGCTGTTAAAAGGCTATTAGTATGGTTGGTGTCACTTGTCTGTCCTGTACTGTGAATGTCAGTACATGCTATAGTCAATTAAGTGCTTGGTGAATAAAAATTTTAAGAAGCACTAGTAAAAATATCCCATCAATTATGTGTGCTCCATTTAATACAGGGTTGCTTAAAATAAAATTTCCCAAACATATGTTGATTATAGATTGCAGCAGACAGGGAACAGTGGTTTTCTTTTTGCAGGAACCAGAGAAATAAGAAGTTAGTTGCAATGAGCTCCTTAGAATGTCTCTCTGTTGCTTACAGGCTACAACCCATCTGCCCCATCGAAGGCCGATTCGGAGCCCGTGGTCAGGCTGAATTCCCCCTGCGCGCCCTTCAGTTTAAGCGTGGCCTGCTGCACGAGTTCCGGAAGGGCAACTCTTCCAAGGAGCAGGTACACCTTCATGACCTGGTCCAGCAACTTCCCAAGGCCATTATCATCGGAGTGAGGAAAGGAGGCACCAGGGCCCTGCTTGAGATGCTGAACCTCCATCCAGCAGTGGTCAAAGCCTCTCAAGAAATCCACTTTTTTGACAATGATGAGAATTATGCCAAGGGCATTGAGTGGTATAGGAAAAAGATGCCTTTTTCCTACCCTCAGCAAATCACAATTGAAAAGAGTCCAGCATATTTTATCACAGAGGAGGTTCCGGAAAGGATTTACAAAATGAACTCATCCATCAAGTTGTTGATCATTGTCAGGGAGCCAACCACAAGAGCTATTTCTGATTACACTCAGGTGCTAGAGGGGAAGGAGAGGAAGAATAAAACTTATTACAAGTTTGAGAAGCTGGCCATAGACCCTAATACCTGCGAAGTGAACACAAAATACAAGGCAGTAAGAACCAGCATCTACACCAAACATCTGGAAAGGTGGCTGAAGTACTTTCCAATTGAGCAATTCCACATTGTCGATGGAGATCGCCTCATCACGGAACCCCTACCAGAACTTCAGCTCGTGGAGAAGTTCCTAAATCTTCCCCCAAGGATAAGTCAATACAATTTGTATTTCAATGCTACCAGAGGGTTTTACTGCTTGCGATTTAACATTATCTTTAACAAGTGCCTGGCGGGCAGCAAGGGGCGCATTCATCCAGAGGTGGACCCCTCTGTCATTACCAAATTACGCAAATTCTTTCACCCTTTCAATCAAAAATTTTACCAGATCACTGGGAGGACATTGAACTGGCCCTAAATAAGTCATACAACACTGTGTGTTGTGCCTGAGACAGACAATGTCTCTTCTAGATTAAAATATGCACTTTTCCTGTCCACGTCATTTTTCCATGTATACTTGTACATACGCAGTGTGTGACCAAATATAAGATCAGCTCTTTTTCTACTGAAAATTAAAAAAAAAAAAAAAAACACCAATTTGCAGTCTACATAGTTGCATCTTTTATGCTATTTGCAAAAAGAAGAGGTGGTGGTACTGGGAAAAAGTGACTTCAGCTGTTCTCAAAGAGTTAGTCTTCCTTCGAGTCAGGATTTGTCGCCTGCCATTTTCATAGATTTAAGCCAAAAGATGAACGTGTGAAAATGTACCAATGGCTGTGAAGTTTCAGGAAGCAGAGGATTCAGTTATGCACACTTTTCTAAGGGAAAGCTGACTCTTTAATTCAGTTGCTGAATTGATGCCATGAAAACAGAAAATACTATTTTCTTATTATTTAAAAGAATCTTATCTCATAAAATTGACATCATTCCAAAGTTCCTGTGGTGATTTTGCACTATCGTTTTCTCGTATGGACCATGGTGTCACTTGTAGCATGTCAATCACACGTCGGAAAGTTGAGTCCTTTTGCTTCCATGTTCTGTGTCAACAAAGAGAAATGTCATGTACATAATGTATATAGTTGTAAATACTGCTTTCACACTAATTCTATTTTGTAAACTGAATATGGCTATTTAATTTATTGTGAAAATTAAATTTATTGTGGTATTTAAAAAATGGAATGGATTAAAATTACTCTATGTGCAATTTTTTTTTACTCATTTGTTTTACGTGTCCCTTGCTGGCTCCCAAAGTCTAAGCTGTTTATGTACACACAAGAGCCCTTGGAAAGATGACCTTCTCCATTGAGTTTCTGTACCCTGTGACAAGGGAGTAATGAAGTAAGGTTGACTATATTTTAGAAAATATTTCAACCATCCAGAAATCTAGTATAAAAGCCACCTCAAAGAGCACTACTGCTTCTCTACTACATCTTTTAACAATTAAAAAGTTGTTTCTGGTGACGGGAGACAGACAAGAAATACTTTAACATAATCAAAGCATAGAAGAATCACAATTTTATTTGAACCCAGTCAGACCAACAGAGAAATAAATAAGATTAGTAAATTTGTGCAGCCTCTATACTGTAAGCTGCCAAATCTTCAAAAATAAATACAAACTCTCAGAACTCCCTCTCTGAGATAAAACAACATCAGCCAGCTCAAAAATGATCAAATTACATAGTGTTGCTATTACTAACATAAACATATGGCTCCAATTTCCATTCAGAGAAGTTAATGCTAAATTGGGTGCTTGCTAACATCAGATACCCTGTATTATGTTTAAATATAATGCAGAAAATCTTAGAAAGAGGTACAACCCTCACCCCCCAAAAAAAAGAGAGAGAGAAAGAGATGGATTTTTCACAATCATGGTTGCTTATCCAGTGGAAGATATTTGAAGGAGTTTTGTTCACATTGACAGTGCCTAGTAAATTACAATGGATTCCTTTCTGACTGTACTAAGTGTTGATTTGCTCCATGAATTGTTCATCCTGTCCAGTAATTTGATGGTGAACTTTTCTAAATAAATAGCCCTTTCCCCTTCAGTGTTGGTATCTATTGCTTCTAAAGCTACAGCCTTGGTAATCATCTCTGCTGTTTCAATTAGCAGTGATGTTGTTTTCTCAGCATGGAATCGGCATGACACCAGCACACACTGACAGGCCAGCTTCTCACTCACTGAGCAGTGGCCCTGAAAAGAGAGTCTTGTGTCTGAATGTCAGTCACTCTCCTTGAAGGGGCGAATGAAATCAAATATGAGGAACACTGCATCAGATTTCCCTATGCCTCACCTCCCAGCTAACCATCAGAATAAACTGTGTTAATACCACACTCAAGAACATAATCACACATTATCATTAATTTTATTATCATTCTTCCCAGAGCATTGTGTAGTTCATACAATTTTATACCAGTATGTCAAAGTATGCCCCGCTGGAACACTGATATGTCAAAAACTCCACCTAGGTGTTCCACCAGTAAAATCAGAAAATGGCACTCTTTTCCTGAACTCACAGAAATTTTTTAAAGTAATGAATAGAAATTTTTCAATGACAATCTTTTATAGTCCAAATTTGTCCTCAACTTTGCTGCTGCTACCAACAGTATATATCAGAGTTGATTATAAGATTCTATTTGACTTGTGCTGACATTTATAATTTGTTGTTTTTAGCTCAGGAAGCAAGTATTTCTTCATCACACACAGGAAAAAAAGTGCTGCAATTTCCAGTTGTTAAATAACTGAGAACTGTTTTAAACCTGGGAGGCTCCTCACAGAGATCTTGGCCCAGAACGATGCTTTTAGAGGCGGGTTTCATTTCAGTGGAAAAAAAAATGAAAAAGAGAAACAGCCAGAGCCACTGCTGATTGAACTAGCTAGAAATAAAAATCCTATGACTTAAGAGCACGTTTCCACTAGAGGCTTCAAACCTCCATGTTTAAGAAAATGTTTCCTGTTGTCATCAAACTGGCAACCAACCTCTCAGGACATCTACAGCTCATTACAATAGATCCACTAGGATTCTCTTTAATAAGTTATTCCTCTTATATTATGAGAACTTTGCATTTCTTCTGGAGGCTTGGTGGCACCATACAGTTTTGTAAAACAATTCAAGCTGCAGAGAGAGAGAGAGAGAGAAACTGTTTAAACAATGGTGAAGTCTCTGCTGGATTATAAAGTTAAAACTACATCATTTTGGAAGCCAGGGAATTCCAATTATAATTGTACAAACAGGAACAAGAGTCCCGAGAGGATGAGAGAGACCAGAGAACAGAGAGAAAAAGGGATATTCAAACCCTTAGACAGACATCAAATTCCTGAAAAATCCTCTTACAAAACCCCTCAGCTGATGAAGGCACTAATTCTTTTCTACTCATCGCACTGTAGTATAGAAAGAAATCTATGACATCGGGGTCTTTAACTAATCTATGATAAAACAAAAGTTAAGTAAACCCATCATAATCCCCTCTGATCTTAGACTGGGTACCTTTTATGGTGATGGACCAGTTTGCCAGAATGCTAAAGCTGATGGAGCCTCTTGAGAGCACTGCTTGGGGTCCTGCCTTTGGAATGAGGGCCCTCCTGGAGGACAAGCTCCAGGACCAGTGGAGGACTCCTGGGATGCTACTAAGGGAAGGTAAGAACCAAGGACAAGTGCAGCCCGACTTCCAACCCTGCCAGGAAGATTGTGCTCTGTCCAATTAGCAGCCTACTAAATTGGATTGCTTTCATAAGCCTAATTTGAGAATTTTCCAGGGATGGAGAATTTCAAATGATCATAAATAGTGTCTTCCTGCTGAAGTCTTTTGTACTCTGCACACTCAGCAGCCACTTTCTACTTAGGAGAACAGACTACAGTCTTAAGCAAAAAAGAAAACTTTGCTGAGAACATTTTCCCTAAAAATAACTAAATACAGCAGAAATCTTAGCAATTTGGGCTTAAATTCGTGGCACTTTCCCAAAGTGCCAAACTATACTAACAAAGCATTGATAAATAAATATCTAATTGCACTTGATTTACAAATAAAAGCCTCTTAACTGGCATATTTTTTCCTAACTTGGTGTTACTTCCAATTATTTCAAAGTACTGTTCTCTTAAGTACTGTAGGTTACTCAGGCCTCCTAGAATCTGTTTATCAATTTTTGTAACAAGCCTTTCTTTTACAGCTAGTGCAAGGATGAAATTTACACCAAAAAAAAAAAAAAAAGATCATTTGTTAAGTTCCTAATAAAAGCGCCTTATGATACATCTTACAAAAACAATTTCCTTATGGTTTATCCTTTTAAAGATTTCTTTCCAATTACATTTTATCGTAGCTTTAAGGAATAAAAATGCTATTTCATGATGATTAGAAGTGGATTGGGGCAGAGAAAAGGCAGAACTGAACTGAGAGCAATATGCATTTGCCATAGAAAGCACTTGATTAGTATTCCAAGAACAAGTGTCTGTTATTTAAAGGCAGCTCAGTCGAAAAGCAATAGCCTTTCAATCATATCAAGCAAGCAGCCGCGTGCTAGGTACTTTATCAGGCTGGTTCCATCACTTCTGAAGTTGCAAACCATATCAGTCTGCCAGGTCCTGGGGAGCTGTTGGTGAGAGTTTACTGTTTCTAAACATACATGTCATCCCCTTTTAAAAACAGTCCACCAAGAAGGTGAGTCACTCCCAGAAGATTGGTAACGTCCTTTCAAAGAGCTAGCTCACTTTAAGCCCTTCTAAATGCACACAACTTTGCTTTGCATTACCTTTCCTTTAATGACACCAGGGAACAATCTTTAAGACCAACTAGCAAAACTGTCTGTTTCTTTGGTAAGGCCACGCTGATGGCATCCTTCATCTCTGGCTCATTTTTCCCAGGACTGAGGCAAAGGTGTTCTTTCAAAGACAGGTCTCCCTGGATCTGCTCACTGTGGAAGAGTCATACTCTTTCCCTGCCACCGAGCTTCTGGCGCTAGGGTCACCCATCCTTCAGGAGATGCAGGAAGGAGAAGAAAACAGAACACAACATTCTCCCTCAAGTAAGACACTGGTGCATTTTCAGAAGTGTTCAGGAAATATCTCTGTTTCATTGAAAACAAAGGTAATAATATAAGCTAAATGTAAGTGAAACAGGCAAGTCAATTCATCAGTTTGGGCCTGAGCTTTCTATTAAATAAAACAGGAGCATCAGATTAGGGGATGGTTAAACTCTCTGAGGATAACATTGTACCATCAGATGAAAATGATTATTGGAGCAGGGTGTTTGCCAGTGAATGAAACAGAGCTGAGGGCATGAAGGTGGAGGGGAAGGAGGGGGTTAGACTCAATGTACTCAGCTGTCTCTGTGGGTAGGATCTCTCCCAAAAGTTCTATGTCTGTGATTTGTCTTTAAGGGATAGGCTTCACCACAGTTCTCTAGCAACTGAATTTGCTTTCAGTTCAACCTTGTTCTTGGTTTTGGCTTGCTTTTTACCCTGGTGGCTCAGACAGTAAAGCGTCTGCCCACAATGCGGGAGACCTGGGTTCGATCCCTGGGTGGGGAAGATCCCCTGGAGAAGGAAATGGCAACCCACTCCAGTACTCTTGCCTAGCAAATTCCATGGATGGAGGAGCCTGGTGGGCTACATACAGTCCATTGGGTCACAAAGGGTCGGACATGACTGAGCAACTTCACACTTCACTTCATTCATTAATTAACTTCTATTACCTAACAGACCACCTCCAAAGCATCCTAATTAGCTCACAATTCTATTGCTTATCTGGGCAGTCCTGGTCTGGTCTGGTTTATCTCCACACTGCTGGCCTTCATTATGAACCTGTGGTTTCTGGCAGCTCAGCTGGTGACTGGATGGTCTAAGGTGATCTCTCTTAAATGCTGGTGGCTTGTGCAGTTGATTGGTGCTACTTGCCACTGCTAGCTATTGGCTTGATGACGAAGGTTCCTGGGTCACGTGTGTCTCATCACTCAATAGATTCACTTGGACATCTTCATGGTAGTCAAAGAGCTATTTAAAGAATAGCAAGAGAGGGTAAATCCCAGTATGCAAGCATTTTTCAAGCATTTGTTTATATCCTGTTTGTTATTTCTCATTGGCCAAACCATGTCACGTGGCCAAACCATGAGTCAGTGTGGGAGGGGATGCCACAAAAGCATGTCTGTAGGAAAGGAAATGATTGTGGCCTTTTCTGCAAATACAGACCACAGCTCTCAACCGTGATCCTGCCATGATGAAAATTATAACAATTATAGTAGCAATTAACTAGACAAATCTATCTTCTTCCATTCCTAAAGAAACACAATGATAATAAGAAGGATGGCTGTCAAAATAATGTCTTCCTTCCAAAGATATATATTAATACATCCTCATCTCAGGAATCTGTGAAAATGTTACCTTATTTGGCAAAAGGGACTTCATAGATGTAATGGAGCAAAGGATTTTGAGATGGGGAGAGTTTCCTGGATTATCTGGATGGGCCCAGTGTAACCATGGGGTCCTTAAAGGTAGAAGAGAGAGAGAAGAGGACAGTTGGAGAAATGCTGATAATGGAAAAATGGGTTTAGATTTTGGGGACCTTCAGAGAGACCTGCACTGCTGGCTTTGAAGGTGGAGGGAGGCAGTCACAAGCCAAGGGCTAGAGGCAGCTTGAAGAAGCTGGAAAAGGCAAGGAAGGAGTTTCCCGGGGAGCCTCCAGAAGAAGACACAGCCATGGCAACATCTTAATTTTAGCCCAGGGAAACTTATGCTGGACTTTGCTATGACAGAAATGTGAGAGGATGTTTTTGTTGTTTTAAGCCACTGGGTCTGTGGTAAGTTGCTACAGTAGCCTTAGAAAATGAATGCAGGAAATCAGGGGAAACGGAGTGTTCACCAAATCCTGGAGTGTTTGACCAGCTTACGCTCCTCTGGCATCACAGGGGCGATAGCCGACAGTCAACAAGGGCATTTTGTCCAAGCAGAGCAAGCAGAAGTCCTGAAGCACAGGACCCCCGAAAATTCCCAAAAGTGAATGCAGACAGGGGGGCCCTCAAGGAGACAATTCCATGGTCCTGGAAACACAGAGCAAGTCTCATTGCTTCTGAGACACCTCCACCGAAGCCCACCAGGTAAGAAACAATTTAATGGTAAATTGCAGATAAGTTTATAGCAAGGTCTAGATTATGCAACATTTAAAAATCTCTTTAACATTGCGGGGTTCTCACTGAAATGAGAAAACATTTTGATCTTCTTACAAGTCCATGAAATCTACCCTGGATCCAGAATATCTGAAGTTTCCAAAGATCAGAGCCAGGAGCCTTCTCTTTCCTTTACTTTCTTAGTTGCAGCACATTCCTGCGGCGTGCAGGCTCAGTGATTGAGGCTCACAGGGTTAGTTGCCCCCATGTCTTGTGAACCTTAGTTCCCTGACCAGGGATTGAAGCCGAGTCCTCAGCATTGGAAGGCAGAGTCTTAACCACTGGACCACCAAGGAAGTCCCAAGGAACCTCATTTTAGATTGGTCCCAAGATCTCCTCCAGACAACCTTGAAAATTCTCTTGTGGATAAAACAAAGACCTGAGATTCTTTCTCCTGACCTTAATGAAATTCAGAGGCATTTATTGATCACCTTATATGTTCCTAGCTTCTGAAAGGTCTATCAATTACTAAAGGTCACCAGGAAAGCCAGTTAGAGGTGTGACTAGAATACAGCCCTCCAGGGTTCCAGCCCAGGGCCACTTGTCAAGAAAAGTCTCTAAATGGTTCTATTTATTAATTATGTCTGCTTACTTCCTAAAAAGATTTGTAGTAGCAATTTTCTAATTAAAATTTGTTTCTAATCTCTTTCTAATCTTGTCTTTTTGGCTGCATTTCAATCCCTTTGTACTTAATCAACTTTGAATAGTAATATGTATTGAGTCTGCATAAAAATATGAATTAGCTTTAAAATTAAAATGTACATATATTTATTACACATGTAATATATATGGACATATTTGTATTTGTAAGC
>SJYQ01002348.1:132415-152880 GCA_006410935.1 Redunca redunca | reverse complement strand
TATGGGGATAATTAAAACCATTCTTTTGTTAGTGATTACCTGTCAAATTTACTGCCTTTAAAAAATTACATTTCAAAGGTCTCACAGTCCAGTCAAAGTGAATACACGTAAAGAAAGGAAAATTCAGTACATTAGTATTTCAAAACCACACTGACCAATCTGAAAACAAATATTTTCATAAAAGAACACAGTTCGCCTAATTAAAGTATCACTACATGTAGTATAAGTTTCAATATAAAAAAATGTATTTATCTTGTTAATTCAAGGATATTGAAGGTGCTCACATGGGAACCATTTTGTACTTGTGCACATAGACACCTGTGTGTATGTGTGTGCATGTATATGGTTCTTGACAATTGTATAACCGTGTCTCATCTTCATGTGATTATCACATTACTTTTCAGCTTGATTATCACAAGGCTTCCACCTTGTAATTGTGTCAGGTTTTTCTGAGAGTAAAAATAAATATTAGTGATGAAAATAATTATATAATAACATTATATTAATAATGAAAGTGATTCATTCAGTCCACAAAAGTTAACTGAACACCTATCACTAGATTCTGAGTTTTTTTTCATTGTTTTTAAACTTAAAGATAAATTTAAGAACAATGTGTGTACTTGGTATTATTATCTGCATCAATTGTGTTTGAAGTACAAACGTTAAATTGTTTGAAATTAAGTACACACACCCAAGCTCTGAGAGCATAGAATTGCTAAGTCTTTCTGGGGAACATCACTGAAAAAGTATTCTGAGGTGAAGGGCCAGAACCATCATGATAGAACACCCCAAGGCTTCATTTTACACTTGCAGCCACCTCATGGGAAGGATTGCAAAAGGACCAGCCAACCCACTGAGCGCTACCTGGGTTTATACCCACAGACTGACCAGCTGACTGGCCAGTCACACAGACACTTATTCGGATGGAGTTTGTTGAAATCGGTCAAACTGGTTACTATGTGATTGTCCTCAAAAAAGTTACTTAATCTTTCTAATTTCTCCTTCAAGACAATATCTTTGAAATATTTGGAGAAAGAACTTAACAGTTCTTGATGTGGAATTGCTTCTTTTTCCATCTCTTTGGCTGGTTCATAGCCACCATGGGCCCCAGCCCCTACAACTTGCTCCCAGAGCTTTCAGGAGTCCTTGAGCACGCCTCAGCTCAGCTCACACACAGCCAGCCAGCGCCACAGGGCACTGTCGGGTGTGGCTGACTGCCAGCACCACTGCTGAGCCTGCTGGGCACTGTGGCTCCCCAGCGGGCACTGTTATCACCTCCACATCCCCAGAGGCCTATGGTGATGTATGTATGGGTGCAGTGGAGAAAGAGGCAGGGGGTCAGTAGGAATCTAGTCTCGCCTTACATTATACTCCCTTTTAAAAAGTTCCAAAGTCATCCTATGGAGATATCAAAAAACATCCCTTTCCACTCTGTGTTCAGAATCTACTCTCTCCATAAGGCCAGACTAGGGTGGAAGCCAGATCTGGGTAACAGATACTATGATAAACTCAGAATCTTGTGATAGGTGTTCAATAAAACTTTGTGGATTGAATGAACAAATGATTCTTTCATTATGATGTTGGAGACTTTACCACTGGGTTAAGCTTGTCTGCCTGTCTCTTACTTCCCTTAGAATGGAATCTCTGCCAGGAAATTCTGAGGTCCTTTATTCAAAAAGATCTCTGGTGTGCAACCCACCATACATCCAGACATGTTCCCCAGCAGTGAATGTAGTGCAGAGTGCAGACTTTTACTGAACTCCTGAATGCCCATTATACTTCTCATACATCCTAAGATACAAATGCTAAGAACCAAGGGCTAGCTTGATACACTGCAAAGGCCTTTTCATGCCAGGAACCAGCATGACAGTTGAAATTACCTCTCTCTCTTGTACTTCATAATATCTGACAGTGAGGCAGCAGATGTCAACTTCTGTTTATATGAGTCCTGGTCTCTCAATAACAAGGATCCTTACATATTCTCTATTAAACTGTTACATTTTACACAATTTAGCATGAATTAAAATTTTGAATTTCAAAAACAATGATGGAAACAATAAACTAGTTGCCACTTTCATCACAGTAAACCATGGTAGTAAAGGTGAACAGCTTAGTTCACTAGTGATATAGAGGTAGAGCTCATTGTTGTCGTTTGTAATTGTATTTGACTCTTCTTTTGCATATGAACACATCTTAGCCTAAGGATGTGCACACAATACAGTAGACTTAAAGAGATGTGGACTGTTCATGGGCCACCAAGACACTGGAAAGAAAACAGGAATCTAGGTATATATTTATATATATATAAATCTAGGTATATAATCTGTAGTCATAGAGTGGGAGAAAACCCACTCTTATTTGCTTTGAGATATTTAGGAAATCATTATTAGATATTAATTAAAGAATGATCAATGCTAATGACTTGATGACGGCTCTGTATGTCCAAATGAAATAACCAGACCATGGTATGATCCACTTACTTCTACTCTAATAGTAGATATGCCTGCAAATGGAAATTGTCTTTCCATGAGTCTAGCTGATTATTGTGTCTCAGTTGATTGGTTATATCATATAGACACAGGCATATCTTTTAGGAACATACACTGATGCGTGAATGAATTTGGATAGTTCAGCAAGTGGAGAGGCAGCAGCTGTAACTATATGAAAAGGCTTGACCTGAATTTTTACCTGTCAATAGAGTTACACCTGTCAGGCCACGATGGGAATATGGTTAACATCTACCCTCCAGGCTGCATATTTTAGTATCCACAGGTAATTCTGGCAGAGACTCAAAAGAAATGTTTATGTCAATTCCTTCCCATATTGCAGATAAGCAGCCCAGGTGGGGAGCCATTAATTCTTTATTCTAAAATGTAGGTGTTGACATTATTGTCTTAGTAAATGCAGTATCATTAAGAAAATGGTGTCTTGTTTAACATGTCTTCTCATTTGTAAGCAACTTTAGGGCAAGTATTGTTATCAACCCCTCCTGATCCGTTGAAGGTCCCAGCAAATGATTTAAAAAAATTTTTTCAAATGGAAAAAAAGTAATAATTTATTTAAATATTAAGAATCTTGAACATTCATTATTTGCTGAAAATACCTTCTGACACACAATACCAGTCCAAGCCCAGAGCATATGGATAATCGTAAATGCATTCATCTAGTGGAGGGCCTGTCACGATGGGTGCAAGGAGGGCTATTGGCTCCAAGCCTCATACTGGTGAAGAGGTCACAGTTAGCCTGGTGACATTACCTTTGAATGAGATTAGACTGCTGTTCCTGAAAAACTCTGGCATATTTTATTTTTTAACATATTTTGTCAGTACCCCCCGAAATCTCAGAAAATGGTGGTAGGTCCCTTGAACTATGAGAGGCAACAGTCTTATACATTTGGACCTGAACTCATGCATAACATGATCAGCAGGATGGATGGGGCATCCCTTTAGCGTGTTCACTTTGCTTGTCCTTGTTAACTTGGTTGAGAAACAATACCAGAATCCACGGGTCTGCAAGAGAATGCGCTTTCAAGCAGGGCAAATACTAGCAGGGAGAAAAAGTACAGGAACACTAATCCATATTCCCATGGAAATGCTCTGGTTTCAATATTCCTTTTGAAAAAACCGTAGCTTCTCTAGTAAGTTGGTCACACTCCAAGAGGAATTAAGCTTGAAAGATAACAGAACTTCAAAAGCCAAATCGAAAAGACCAGACCTGAGGCTGTGAAGGGCATTCAGAAGAGAGAAGAGTTTTAACTCAGATTTCAAAGCATGTCCTCCCTCCTCTTTGAAAGTTTCTGACACTCTCAGAGTTGCTGAAGATTTTCCCACCCGAACCATCTTTCATCAGAAAATCATACAATAATAACAACAAAAATCTCTCCAGGTAGAATAAGAGAAAAATGTGAATTCAAGTAAGCTGCTGCTCATTCTGATTATTCTTGAGCCTAACAGGTCATCTCCAAGAAAGTTGCTCGAGTGTTACTCCTCTCACTGCAAACTGGCAGGATGCACCTTCTACCATGAGTGAGATTGAGGCCCCAAACCCATGGTGCCCAGCAGAAAGCGTAGGTCTTGGCAGGTTGCCAGAAATGTGTCTCCATGACCTGTTTGCCAGGGATGGCCAAAACCCAGAAGGGAAAAAATAGGCAGTAGAAATAAAAGGTGTAAATCCACATCTCAACACGTGTATTCCTGCCTTTCCATGCTACTTCCTTTACCCAGAATCCCCTGGGTTCTGCATTTACCTGGGTAGCCTTTGCTGACCCTTCATGGCTCAATTTCAGGTCCATGGCAGGCAGAGAAACATGACAGTGCCCGATGCAAGATGCCTGCCCTCTAGGAGCTGTGTGTCAGTCTCACAAGTGGGTGTGGTGAATAGTGCACAAGGAAAGCAGTTATCTTCAGCTCACTGCTTGGCACAAAAGATGACCCAGTGCACAACACCGGATACCTACGCCTAAGGAGCCGAGGGCAGGTTCAGTACAGACTACAGAGAACTTGACAGTGCACGATGCAAAGTGCCTGCCCATAGTGGTTGAGTACCAGGCTCAACTGGACCCAAAAAGCACAACAGTGCAGAATGAAATGCATTTATATCTTCAGTGAGTGAAATGTGGAAAACTCAGCAGTGGCCACAGGACTGGAAAAGGTCAGTTTTCATTCCAATCCCAAAGAAAGGCAATGCCAAAGACTGTTCAAACTACCGCACAACTGTGCTCATCTCACACACCAGCAAAGTAATGTTCAAAATTCTCCAAGCTAGGCTTCAACAGTATATGAACTGAGAGCTTCCAGATGTTCAAGGTGCATTTAGAAAAAGCAGAGGAATCAGAGATCAAATTACCATCTGTTGGATCATAGAAAAAGCAAGAGAATTCCAGAAAAACATTTACTTCTGCTTCACTGGGACTATGCTAAAGCCTTTGACTATGTGGATCACAGCAAACTGGAAAATTCTTAAAGAGATGGGAATACCAGACCACCTTACCTGCCTCCTGAGAAATCTGTATGCAGGTCAAGAAGCAACGGTTAGAACCAGACATGGAACAACAGACTGGATCCAAATTGGGAAAGGAGTACATCAAAGCTGTTTATTGTCACCTTGATTATTTAACTTACATGCAGAGTGCATCATGCAAAATGCTAGGCTGGATGAAGCACCAGCTGGAATCATTATTTCACCAGCTGTAAAGATATTAATAACCTCAGATATGCCGGTGACACCACCCTTATGGCAGAAAGTGAAGAGGAATTAAAGAGCCTCTTGATGAAAGTGAAAGAAGAAAGTGAAAAAGCTGGCTTAATACTCAACAGTCAAAAAACTAAAATCATGGCATCTGGTTCCATCACTTCATGGCAAATAGATGGGGAAACAATGGAAACAGAAAGACACTTTATTTTCTTGGGCTTTAAAATCACTGCATGTGGTGACTGCAGCCATAAAATTAAAAGATGCTTGCTCCTTGGAAGAAAAGCTATGGCAAACATAGACAGCATATTAAAAAGCAGAGATACTTTACCAACAAAGGTCCATCTAGCCAAAGCTACACTTTTTCCAGTAGTCATGTATGGATATGACAGTTGGACCATAAAGAAAGCTGAGCGCCAAAGAATTGATGCTTTTGAACTGTGATGTTGGAAAAGACCTTTGCAAGTCCCTTGGACTGCAAGGAGATCAAACCAGTCAATCCTGAAGGAAATCAATCCTGAATATTCATTGGAAGGACTGATGATGAAGCTGAAGCTACAATATTTTGGCCACCTGATGCAAAGAAATGATTCATTGTAAAAGGCCCTGATGTTGGGAAAGATCGAAGGTGGGAGGAGAAGGGGACAACAGAGGATGAGATGGTTTGAAGGCATCACCAACTTGATGGACATGAATTTGAACAAGCTCTGGGAGTTGGTGATGGGCAGGGAGGCCTGGTGTGCTGCAGTCCATGGGGTCCCAGAGTCAGACATGACTGAGTGACTGAACTGAATCGAGAGTGAGCAAGAATCTAAACTCAGTGCTGGACATGGGGAACAGAGCAGTGCACAGTCCAAGGTTCCAACTCATTGTCGATGTGCAACCAGGCTTCATGTGGCCAAAACAGACATGTGGTGCACTCTGCAATGTGCAACAATGCAACTAATTTCCATGAACCCCTTGGCCTGCTAATTACTTCTACACCTCTCTTTATACCCTAAAAATAAACATCACTTTGAGTAAAATATTTACAGTATTTATTTCCCCCATGGACAATAAGCCTATTGAAGGCATCAGTTAGACTTTGTGTTCATATCCCCAACAGTAAGCACAGTGACCTCAAAAAACCCAAACCACCACCAGCAGTGATAATATAGATGTATGTGGCACTAAACCAAATTACTAAAGGTCTGCTCAAAACAGTGTCAATGAACTTATAGAGAAATACTTTGTTTGCTGTATTGTACTTAGTATTTTGCATCAGTGTTCATGAGTGATTCTGTTCTTCAATATTCTTCCCTTGTACTATCTTTAAATGGTTTTTGTATCAGTGTCAAACTTGTTTCATAAAAAAAAAAAATGTGAGAAAGCTTTGCTTCCCATTCCATGTTCTAGAACAGGCGTCAGCACATTTTTTTCTATGATGGTGATAGTAAATGGTAGCAAATATTTCAGGCAATGTGGTCCCTATGGTCTCTGTGTTGCCACTACAGTCATCCTTCAGTATCTTCAGGGAACTAGTTTCAGGATCCCCACAGAGACCAGAATCCAAGGATGCTCAAGTCCCTTGTATAAAATGGCATGGACCAGTTGTACCCCAGCCTGTATCCACGGAAACAAGGGGCTGTATGTACTCAACTTTGCTGGAAAGCAGCCATAAACAATAAGGAAACAAGTGGAAGTGACTATGTTCCAATTAAACTTCAGATGTTCCAATTAGTAACAGTGGCAGACAGTCAGATTTAATCTCCAGGCCTTGGTTTGTGGACTTTTGATCTGGAATACTTTATACAGCAAGAGGACCATGTGGTTTTGGTGGTTTGGGAGAAATGTCCCTGTACCTCATCTTAGTGAAAAAGACTCTGGTGTTTCCCACTAAATAAGATCACAAGATGTTATGGGTTCATCTTGTATCTTCCTTGCCTCAATTCTGGAATGACCCACTTCTCCAAGGAGCCAGTACCATACTGTTTTAGGTATGGAGGCTTTATAGTATGTTTAATGTCTGGTAGAGTTAATTTCCCTTTGCAGGTCTACTTTTATCATATTTTGTGACCAGATCTCTCCTAGTTCAACCAACTACAGGAAAACAGAGCTTCCAGATGTTCAAGGTGCATTTAGAAAAAGCAGAGGAATCAGAGATCAAATTACCATCTGTTGGATCATAGAAAAAGCAAGAGAATTCCAGAAAAACATTTACTTCTGCTTCACTGGGACTATGCTTCAAGGTGAGTATACAATATTTCAACTATTGTCTTCAACAAATTCACAACATTTCTTATAGTTGTAACTTTTGTGATTCGGTTATTGTTTCTTCTTACCATGTAACATGTTCTTTTTCATAAGCAGCATCACTGTAAAGTTACAATGAAAAATATTTTTTAATTAATAATACACTTTCTCTAAAATAGAAAGAAGAAAGAGCTTATAGAAAAAATATATATTCTTTATGATTCAAAAAAAATACTTTTAGGGCATATTTAGACCTCTGTACAGTGTACCTAAAAGGATCAGAGGCAGTTGTTCACAATCCTGAGTGACCAGCCTCACCAGGAGAAAGACACCAGAACTGACTCCACTGAACAATACATTTTATTTCAAATACTGGCACTCATGAAAAATCATTTTGTCTACCACTGGTTGGTTAAGTTATTCTTTATTGTTATAGACTTATTTTACGTCTTGGAACAAATATATTACTTTTAATTACAGCATCGATTTAAGATGTTATTTTTTTCCCCCATGTTTGCTTCAGGAACA
This sequence comes from Redunca redunca, assembly GCA_006410935.1. Classification (NCBI taxonomy): domain Eukaryota; kingdom Metazoa; phylum Chordata; class Mammalia; order Artiodactyla; family Bovidae; genus Redunca; species Redunca redunca. Next base: position 144,930 of record SJYQ01002348.1, on the reverse strand, counting down.
CACAGGAAACTCAAAAGAACTGTGTGCAACCCAGAAGCCTGATCTGAAATCAAATGTTTCCTCTTATCGTCACGGTTCTTGCCTTTCTGTCCCCTATTGCCAGTTTATTCTTGCCTGGAGAATTCCATGGACAGAGGAGCCAGGGCTACAACCGTTCGGGTCACAAAGAGTTGGACACGACTGAACAGCTAACACTGTCAGAGGGCCTTGTAGAAAGAAGAATTACAAAAGTTAAAATGAGGGAAAAAAAGAATTTTTAAATGGCATGTGAATTTGGAAGTTTGAAAGACTTTTCAGGACATTCACAGCTTTTTAAGTGTATTTAAATGAGGTGGAAACTGAGAAAGCTGAATTGTTTGGGAAAACTTGCCCAAAGCAGACAAAAAGCAGATGGAAGGATAATGCCAGTGAACACACTGCATGCCACTTAACTCCAGTTTGATGACGGACCATTACACTAAAGATGAGAAAGAAAAAGAGTTTAACTCGAAAGAAGTAAACAAGCTAGCTGCTTTTAACATACTCTGCCTGATTTTATTTCAAACTGCTCTTTAGGGGATCTGAAGTACATCAACTCCTGCAAGCAGGTAGTGGAAACCATCTCTGTGTCCCTTCCAAGGCTCATTTGTTCATAAAACAAAAGAATAAACTAGATTGCAGCATCAACATTTACTAGTCATATTGTCAGAATTAGTGCTAACTTATTTTTAGAAGCCATGATTGGCCAAATTCTTAGCGCAGCGCTTAAACACCAAAGTGATTTAATTGGCATGATATCAGGCAAGACTTCAGGAGAAATTCTTGAGGAACTGAAATTAAGTAACAATAAAAAGGCCTGGGGATGCTCTGGATTTGGAAAACTGTGGACTAGTTTAACTTCTGTCCTGAAGAAAGTGTCCAGGCTTAATTTTAGAATTAAAATTAATTCATGGGAATACTCATGAACAAAGCTTCTCTTCATTAAGAATAATGCACCTGGTTGCAGGAAAATATGGCCACTCTCACTAACAGAAGTAATAAGAGCTATCATTTGAAGATATTAGAGCTGAGGAGGACAAAAGGAAGAGTCAACATCATAATTAGATAGCCTCAAAGGGTGTGAGAGCATTTCACGCTCGCAGGAAAAGCTGTAAAGGGCAAAGTCAGAGAAATGCTAGCGATAGTCCTGCCAGCTCTGATTCTATAAACTCAGATTCTTAGAAGGTTCAGGGGCAAAAACCTACATGTGAAATGGTAATGAACTAACGAGTCATTTTTATTAAATATAAATAATAGATTACAACTTGCCTTAAAACATGTTCCAATATGATATTAAGAGCCATGACTGAGAAATGAAAATTCTATCCAATATGAAACTTGGTAATCCAGAGCCTATGTCTCATCCACACCTCTCTCTGGAGAAGGGATTGGAAGACAAAAGTATATATCTAGGAACTTCTGAATAAAACTAAATGTACTGTATTTCTTGTCATAGACTTTAACTCCAAAAACAAACAGAAAAATACATTTGGCTCTGAACAAAAGATCCGGCCAATTTGGTCCAAAGTTCTATCAGTCATAAGAATGCTCCCAGGCAGCTGAATTAGTGACCTTTTAATGTACTGACTCTCCATTTAGGCGTCAGGAATTTATTCAAGGGCATAAGTGACTTCTTAAGAAAGTAGGTTCTTTGATGGATGTGGTAACTCTTTTATTTCCTAGAGTTTGAAGCAGCATCCACTACCCTAGATTTGCACCATCATCAAACATTTACTGAGACAAAACCCAAATGTATAAAAGCATGTATTTAAATAACAAAGGGGCATAAATTATGTACCAAATGAGTGCTCAGGACAATAAATGCCACAAGAAGAGGTAAGAGTGGTCTGGAAAGGTCAAGAAAAGTTTCACAGAAAATGAAGTGAGCTTGAAAGTACTAGAAAAATTGGATGAATAAGGAAGAAGAATGCAGGCATCCAGGGATCTAGAAGCTGGGGTTTATCTGGTCTGTGTTATTTGACTACAGTGCAGTATCCACATACTAGACATAATGAAAAATAAATCTGGAAAGATAATTAAAAGCAAAATGATATCGTTTCTTGAATGCCAGGTTTTTGTACTCCGTCTATAGATAAAGGGATTGTTGATGATTTGGAAAGTTTGAAAGGATATCTGTGAACAAGATGGCCTCTGTATAAAACTTGTGCTATTATTGCCTGCTCCCCGCTGACTGCAAAAAGAACTTTCTGCCGCCAAGGCAGAGGCCTCGGCAAGGACTGCTGCTGCTGCTTCAGTCGCTTCAGTCCTGTCCGACTGTGCAACCCCATAGACAGCAGCCCACCAGGCTTCCCCGTCCCTGGGATTCTCCAGGCAAGAACACTGGAGTGGGTTGCCATTTCCTTCTCCAAAGCAGGAAAGTGAAAAAAGTGAAGCCGCTCAGTCGTGTCGTGTCTAACTTGTAGCAACCCCATGGACTGCAGCCTACCAGGCTCCTCCATCCATGGGATTTTCCAGGCAAGGACTAGGGCACAACTAAGTTCTATAGGACTTAATTTAGGAACACTGTGAGAGCACTCACCTCAGGTGCTTTAAACGGTGTCATGTGGCAGACATACCCAGTTAAGTAAGTGGGTTCATGGCTTATGTTACCTAATTTAAGCCAAACTCACCCTCATGAGTGAATACATGATTTATAAAGATAAATCATCATAAAAGGAGAAAGATGGTTAAGTAACAATATTGTTACTCACAATCTCAGAAACTTCATATTGAACACAAAAGGCCAGGCATAAGGAGGATATGCTATTTGACTTCAGTCATATAAAGTTCAAAACAAGCAAAACTCAACTATGATGTCAGAGGTCAGGCTAGTGGCTATCCTTGGCAATGGGGGAGGGGGGTATAGTGACCAGGAGAAGGTACAAAGGGAGCTTCGGAGGCACTGATCATGTTCTATTTCCTGCTCCTAATTCAAGTTACATGGTTACACCTGTGTTCACTTTGTGAAAATTCATCAAGCTGGACACTCATGATTTGCCTTTTCTCCCTGGATGTCATCTTTAAATTAAAAAGTTCAGCTGCAATAACTTATTTAAAAGTAAGATGTTTAATAATAAGTGCTCAAAAAGTACATGGACAAATTTCTGTAATTTGTAAGAAAACTGCTTTTATCCTATTAAAAACATTTTTTTAAAATTATTGTTTTGCTCAATTTTACCTTATCTGAAATTTTATTTATAAGGTATAAAATATTAGATAAATAGTGCATGATTTAATTTCATCAAATATAAGAGTATGCATAGTGAGGAGTTTATTGATGGGAATATGAATTCCCAGTAGTATTAGGGATGAGAAAAGGAAAGAAGAGTCATTAGTGGCTCCCAGGTTTCAGCGTGGGCTCTGAAAGGCTGATAATGTCCTTCACCAAGAGATAACCCAGGAAGACAACAGCTGTGGAGAAGATGCAGACATTTAGCACCTAAAAATTCATTTATTATTTTCTGAAGCCACACAAAAAAGAGTCATACCTAATGGGAAATCTTAGGTAATTAATGTACTTAAGGTTACACTATAAATATCATTTGTTTTTGAAAGATGGTCTAAGAAAAATTATTCTGAAATCAAGTGCTGTATTTTCATATGTGTGGGAAAAAGTACACAGTATTTTATTATCAGGTCTATGAAAAGGGCAGTGTAATTAATTATCAATTGCATTCTTAAAACTAGGCTTCTTTTAAAACATAAAAGCCAAAGAAATGCATTCATGTTTAATTGAGGCTTTAAGAATATGTTATAAATTAGCATCATGAAAATGTTATTAAGATAAAAATCATTTGCATTGCCCACAAAAGAGCCCATTCTCAGTAATGGGCATCAAGTGTATTGTCTCTAATAAGACTTTGCCCTTACTTAGCTTTTTATTTTTTAATCTGAAAAGCTTTCATTTCTCTGCAAACATTTATCCCATGTGCCTCATGAGGATAATTCTCTGAGAGATTAAACCACAAAAAGATGCCTGCCTTTTCCTCAGGTCACACTGTAATGGACTGAGCAGCATGGGCAGTCATTTCAGGAGTGTCCAACTCTCTGTGACCCCGTGGACTATAGCCCACCGGGCTCCTCTGTACATGAGGTTTTCCCAGCAAGAATACTGGAGTGGATTGCCACTTCCTTCTCCAGGGGATCTTCCCAACCCACTGATGGTTCTCCTGCATCTTTCGCGTGACAGGTGGATTCTTTACTGCTGAGCCACCAAGGAAACCCAGGCTAGACTTAATGGTGTCTCACGTTGCTCCCTTTACTCCAGTAAAAAAATTATTCTACAAAGCTATGGGAGCCCCTAAAATGTGTCAGAGGACAAGAAAAATATCCCCAAAGAAGAAAGGAGCCTATGGGTGGAAAAAAGAGAAAAGTAGCTCCAGTCTTGAAAGGATAATGCGCCACCATCATCTCTCCCTCTTTCTGAAGTATTTTCTTTCAATTACATTCACTCTGTACAACCGATTACAGTTTCCCTTCCCTTTTTTCCCTTTCCTTCACTTCCTTCTTTGTTTTCTCCATAGTCATTCACTGATTGCTGACCATAGTTGGGTACAGTGCTGGCATTAAGGGCACCAACATAAGTAAGGCATGGTTCCTGCCCTCAAGAAGATCACAGGTTAGTAAGGAACTTTAGTCAAGGAAACACATGAATTTTATATATTTTTGTCCACAAAGCATTAGGACTCTGTAGTTTGATCAAGAAATTACCAGTATTTTTGCTTTGAAATCTTAAAACACTGATAGATTTGGCTTCTTGACTGTTCTTTTAGGGATTTAGGTAAATCCCCTTCACAAAGGGCTGAAAGGCAAGTGAAGTTTGCTCTGCCTATGGGTGATGTATTTTGAAGGCTGGGAGTGATTCTTAATATAGCTATTTTTCATGATGCTGCTGCACACAGTAAATTTTTCAGGGTGCCATACTAATACCCCAGGCTCAGAGGTTGTTCAGTCACTCAGTCATGTCCAACTCCTGGTGACCCCTTGGTGCAGCACGCCAGGCTTCCCTGTCCTTCACCATCTCCCAGACTTTGCTCAAACTCATGTTGGTGATGCCATCCAACCATCTCATCATCTGCCACCCCTTTCTCCTTTTGCCCTCAATCTTTCCCAGCGTCGGCGTCTTTTCCAATGAGTCGGCTCTTTGCATCAAGTGGCCAAAGTATCACAGCTTCAGCTTCAGTGTCAGTACTTCCCGTGAATATTCAGGGTTAATTTCATTTAGGATTGACTGATTTGATCTCCTTGCGGTCTGAGGGCCTCTCAAGGGTCTTCTCCAGCACTACAATTTGAAAGAATCAATTCTTTGGCACTCAGCCTTCTTTATGGTCCATCTCTCACACCTGTATGTGATTACTGGAACAACTGTAGCTTTGACTAGACGGACCTTTGTCAGCATAGTGACGTCTCTGCTTCTTAATACGCTGTCTAGGTTTGTCACAGCTTTTCTTGCAAGGAGCAAGTATCTTGAATTATTTAACGTTAAAAATCCTCATTATTTTTCTCACACTTTTTGGTCATTCTGAGACTATTTCGGATAACAAATCACAGGCACAAGCAATCATGCTTTCCATCTAATGGGCACTGCAGTGTTCCTATGATTTTCCTCCTTATTCTTCAGCTAGCTATTAAAGTTGAGAGGTCTGAACTTTCCCTGCATGGGCCAGAGATTTCTGGGAGATTCACATCACACCGAGGTCTGGGGTCCAGAGCTGCAGATTTCTTAATGCAGAAACCACCCTGCTGTTTGCAAGATCCAAGGCTTATGTTGGATGTAATGAAATGGATAAGTGAACTTCAGCCAGTGCACCTGAGTGTTCTCCCTCCGGGCTCTGTGGTATATAAAGTGCTTTGATGTGGTTGTGAGAATGGGGCACTCCCTGGGATGCTTCTGCTGCCCAGCATGGAGTGTCTTCCAGTGACATAGGCAAATGAAAGGAAACCACAGTCATTGTGCAGATGAAGCAGATTTTTGTCCAGTGACCTGCTGTAAAATGTAACCAGAGCTTTCCTTTAATGGACTGAAAATCCAAACCAATTAGAAAACTGACCCAAACCAAAGTTCAGTTCAGACTACGAGAGAAGCCATTGTCTTTAATGTGCTTCACCTCTCCCCTGAAATAAGCCCTGGTGCTTTCAAAAAGGTTAAAATTATGCTCAGGCAGCAAAACTATAAATGGCTTTGCCTTTAAAGGAGCAGACTTCAAAATGATATTTTGAATCCTTACCCTCAGCAAGATTGAAACCACAGAACATTGGAGAAACGTGGCTGCTAATTTTCAGGCAAAAGATCTGGAGACATAGGGAAAGATAATCTTTAATAAATTTATACTTATTAAAATAAGAATGAGAGGAGTTTCAGGTGCTTTTTGTAGACTTATTCAGGAGGACAAAACAAATCCCCTTATGTCCATGCACAGAAGGAAACAGTCTGCATTTCCCAGGAGGAGATGCATGGATATTATGGGACTGTTCATAATTCCAGAGCCTAGAAAATCAAACTGAAGGTAGAGTGTGTGCACACAGCAAGGATAGTAACTCTATGATCTTACAGGTCTTCCTCAACTTACAATGGGGTTAAGCTCCATCTAACCCATCATAAGTTGAAAATACTTTAAGGGGACCCCCTGGTGATCCAATGGTTAGGAGTCCACGCTTGCACTTCAGTTTTGATCACTAGTTAGGAAAGTTCCACAGGTCATGAGGTGTGGCGAAAAAGCAAAAAGAAAATATTGTAAACCAGAAATGCACTTAATACACCTAACATGCCTAACATCATAGCCTAGCCTAGTCTACCTTAAATGTGTTCAGAACACTTACATTAGACTACAGTTGGGCTAAATCATCTAACACAAAATCTATTTTATGACAAAATGTTGACTAACTCGTGTCATTTACTGAATACTGTACAGAAAGTGAAAAACAGAATGGCTGTACGGGAACAGAATGGCTTTAAGTGTATTGGTTGCTTACCTTCGGGATCTCATGGCCCACGAGGAGCCACTGCTCATTGCCACTGCCCAGCATCGAGAGAGAGTATCATACTGCATATAAGTAGCCCAGAAAAAGGTCAATATTTGCAGTTCCAAGTATGATTTCTACTGAATGAATGCATATCACTTTCTAACCAAGTAAAGTTGAAAAATCATACATCACACCATAAGTCAGTTGGGGACTGTCTGTACACAGTAACACTGGGAAGGAATTAGTTTTGAAAAAAATAGCGATGGACCAAATTAACCAAAATATTGCTTTCATCCTCCGATGCAGGATGCAATGTATGAGATAGAAAATTTTAAATATATTTGTGTAGAATACAAGTTTAATACAAATTAATATAGATATAAATCTATTATATGTAAATTATTGATAACATAATTCAAGATGCTTTTATTCTTATTTTTTCTGCACTTGACAAAATATTCTCAAAAAATGTTAATATGCCTCACTATGATTATGTATTTTTTTCCATTGTATTTCTTCGATTTTTGTTTTATGTACCTTTGTTTCTTTGTTATTAGGTGTCTAATGGTTTGTGATGTCTATCTTCTTTGTGAATTGTACCTTTTATCATTAAAAATGTTCATCTTTGTTTCATTTAAAAAAAATAAAATAAAAAAATAAAAAAAAGAAAAAAAGAAAAAAATAGCGATGGACCAAATTAACCAAAATATTGCTTTCTTCAGCTGAATCATGTGCCACCCCATCCGGTTATACATGATAGTCCTGAGCAGGCAGACAATAAAAAGTACAAAAACTTCTCAAATCACATGTGGAAAGAAAATATAAGAATACCTAAGGTAGGCTACAAGCCAGTGGACTTTTTATGCTGTGGGGATGAGAAACAGGAGGGGCAGATATGCATCAAACGCTTGGTGGGCCAGTTATTAACAGATTGTCTCATAGCTCCAAATCCTCTCTTCTTTGCCCTGCCTTGTGATACTGGAGTGAAAGTGAAGTGAAGTCGCTCAGTTGTGTCTGACTTTTTGCGACCCCATGGACTGTAGCCTATCAGGCTCCTCCATCCATGGGATTTTCCAGGCAAGAGTGCTGGAGTGGATTGCCATTTCCTTCTCCAGGGGATCTTCCCGACCCAGGAATCGAACCCGGGTCTCCCGCATTGCAGGCAGATGCTTTACCATCCCTGTAAACATTATCTTCATTGCTGGCTGGATTATTTAAGGCTTTGCCAAGAGGCAGGGACTTTCCTTTTTCAGGTGGGACTTTTCCACTCAGCCGTTGGTGGATTTGGCTCACCGTGGTCAACCTACACTCTCCAGCAAGGTTCTCCAGCATCAATGGGCCACATGTACCCTCTCCTCGAAGGTGCTGAAGTTCAGCCTGGGGTTGAGGGAGAAGCTTCCTCTATGTTTTTAGTTCTTTCTTTTCCACTCTCTTTCTGCCTAGAGATAGAGGCTGCTTTACCTCTTGGAATCCTTCTTCACTCCTTTTAGTTAACTACCTGTTGTACATTAACAGTTCTTCATGTTAAATTTTCCCTTTTCAAATTATTGATGTGATTTCTACCTGCATGAGATCTCCATGGAGATCAAGTCTCCAAGGGTTACCATGGACCAGGGTCTGGTACTTGGCTTTGCAGATCTAGAAACTCAAAGAATATGGAGAATTTAGAAGTGTACTTAATTTCAATCCCCTACTCACATTTCAATCCCCTACTTGCATTTCAGTCCTGGTTCTACCACTTCCTAGTTTTGTAATCAAGAGCAACTTGTATAAATAACAACTCTACTTCAGGCAATGATTCATTCCTTCAATATATATGTTTATTGAGAATCTTACCATGTATCGGGTACTATTGTGGTCATTAAGGATACTGACAAAATCCCCTGCCCTCAAGGAGCTTATATTTGGTAGGGGAAGACTGGCAATAGATAAAAGCAATATAGGAAATACATTGTATCGTGTGTGTGTGCCTAGTCACTCAGTTGTGTCCAACTCTTTGCAGCCCTTTGGACTGTGCCTGCCAGGCTCCTCTGTCCACGGGATTTTTCAATCAAGAATACTGGAATGGATTGCCATTTTCCTCCAACAGGGGACCTTCTGAACACAGGGATTGAACCCAAATCTCCTGTGTCTCCTGCATCGCAGGATTTTTTTTACATGCTAAGCCATCAGGAAAGCCCATCATGCATGGATATGGGAAAGGGAAGAGGATAGGAAGCATTGGGAAGTTGAAAGTTTAAGTAGAATGATTGGAAAGAAAACTTCTCTGTGAATCTTACATTTGAGTCAATATCTGAAGGAGATGAAAGAATAACTGGGGAAAACTATTCTAGGTTAGGGATTGTTCAAGTATTGCTTCAAGACTTTGTGGAGGACTTCCCTGGTGGACCAGTGGTTAAGACATTGCCTTCCAATGCACAGGGTGCAGGTTTGATCCCTGGTCATGTGCCTCACAGTCAAAAAACCAAAACATAAAACAGAAACAATAATGTAACAAATTCAGTAAAGACTTTAAAAATGATCTACATCCAAAAAGAAAAATCTTAAAAAAAAATTTTCATGGATCAGATTGGCTGGAGCAGAGCGAGTGAGAAACAAGAAACTCCAGGAAAGGCAATAGGGAGTAAGACTGTGAAACAGTCTTACTTAAAAGCACTTAATCCATTGAAAGCACTTAATCCATTCCTGACACACTCCCTAAATGGTGACTGTAATAGTTACCCTTGGGAGTGAGCTCCTAAAAATGAGACAAGCCCTCAGAGTAGGAATTGCATCCTATTTACTTCTGAGTCTCTAGCACCTAGAGTAGTGCCCAGCATAAAGAAAGTGCTGAATGAATGACGAACAAATTATTTACTCTAATTACACACACAGGACTGCTATGTGAGGTCAGAACATGAAGTTATTAATTTATAACATGTGGTACCTCTCTAATGTACTAATTATGTCAGTTGGCTATCTAGGGCACTTCCTACCAGATATCAAGGTAGTTAGGTAGCATAATTAATCAAGAGAATACTGCTTAATAAGCGTGGAATAAGGTCAAAGAAAGCCGGGGAGCCTTCAGGGATGTTACTTGCAATCCTGTCTTCCCTGCTCTGGCAATTTTACATATCAGAAGATATGCCAGGCTAGTAAATTGGATCAGGACAGAAAATGGAAAAAGCACGTGAGAAGGATCTATCCAAGACTCATCCCTTCTCCCCACCCCACAGTTACTGGCTAATAGATAGCCAGAGGGTAACTGATTCAAGGGGTTCTGGGTCTCATCCCAGTCCCCAAAAGTGACTAACAATTGATCTAAACCAATCACAGTAATCCCACTCCCCTCGAAGGGATTATTTAAGCAAAAGCATATGATACCATTTTGACTAAGACAGGAGGAAAGGATTTTGAGGGCTGGGGTGGGGTGGAGATTCTGTAAAAGTTCTCTTCACTCTTAAACAGGTTTGCAGGAGAAACAGCCTGCTTTACTGCTTCTAATACAGCTGTGTACAGAGGTAACACTTGGGGCCGTTAGCTCCCTTGTATCCGTGTGTTTGGACAAGCCTAGGGATTAAAAGTCAATATGCTGAGGATGGCAGGACAAGAAAATGAAATAGCCTGGGTCCTTGTTTACATTCAGTTCAGTTCAGTCATTCAGCTGTGTCCGAATCTTTGCGACCCCATGGACCACAGCACGCCAGGCCTCCAACTCCCAACTCCTGGAGTCTATTCAAACCCATCTCCATTAGTCAGTGATGCCATCCAACCATCTCATGCTATGTTGTCCCCTTCTTCTCCTGCCCTCAATCTTTCCCAGCATCACAGTTTTTTCAAATGAGTCAGCTCTTTGCATCAGGTGGCCAAAGTATTGGAGTTTCAGCTTCAGCATCAGTCCTTCCAATGAACACTCAGGACTGATCTCCTTTAGGATGGACAGGTTGGATCTCCTTGCAGTCCAAGGGACTCTCAAGAGTCTTCTCCAACACCACAGTTCAAAAGCATCAGTTCTTGGACACTCAGCTTTCTTTATAGTCCAACTCTCACATCCATACATGACTACTGGAAAAACCATAGTCTTGACGAGATGGACCTTTGTTGGCAAAGTAATGTCTCTGCTTTTTAATATGCTGTCTAGGTTGGTCATAACTTTCCTTCCAAGGAGTAAGCGTCTTCTAATTTCATGGCTAAAGTCACCATCTAGAGTGATTTTGGAGCCCAAAAAAATAAAGTCTGACACTGTTTCCACTGTTTCCACATCTATTTCCCATGAAGTGATGGGACCAGATGCCATGATCTTCGTTTTCTGAATGTTGGGCTTTAAGCCAACTTTTTCACTCTCTTCTTTCACTTTCATCAAGAGTCTCTTTAGTTCCTCTTCACTTTTTGCCATAAGGGTGGTGTCATCTGCATATCTGAGGTAACTGATATTGCTCCCGGCAATCTTGATTCCAGCTTGTGCTTCTTCCAGTCCAGCGTTTCTCATGATGTACTCTGCATATAAGTTAAATAAGCAGGGTGACAATATACAGCCTTGACGTACTCCTTTTCCTATTTGGAACCAGTCTGTTGTTCCATGTCCAGTTCTAACTGCTGCTTCCTGACCGGGAGCTGACTGTGGCTCAGGTCATAAACTCCTTATTGCCAAATTCAGACTTAAATTGAAGAAAGTAGGGAAAATCACTAGACCATTAATGTATGAACTAAATCAAATCCATTATGATTATATAGTGGAAGTGAGAAATAGATTTAAGGAACTAGATCTGATAGATACAGTGCCTGATGAACTATGGAATGAGGTTCGTGACATTGTACAGGAGACAGGGATCAAGACCATACCCAAGAAAAAGAAATGCAAAAAAGCAAAATGGCTGTCTGAGGAGGCCCTACAAATAGCTGTGAAAAGAAGAGAAGCAAAAAGCAAAGGAGAAAAGGAAAGATATACCCATTTGAATGCAGAGTTCCAAAAACAGGCAAGGACAGATAAGAAAGCCTTCCTCAGTGGTCAGTGCAAAGAAATAGAGGAAAGTTATAGAATGGGAAAGACTAGAGATCTCTTCAAGAAAATGAGAGATACCAAGGGAACATTTTATGCAAAGATGGGCTCAATAAAGGACAGAAATGATATGGACCTAACAGAAGCAGATGAAATTAAGAAGAGGTGGCAAGAATACACAGAAGAACTGTACAAAAAAGATCTTCATGACCCAGATAACCATGATGGTGTGATCACTCATCTAGAGCCAGACATCCTGGAATGTGAAGTCAAGTGGGCCTTAGAAAGCATCACTACGAACAAAGCTAGTGGAGGTGATGGAATTCCAGTTGAGCTACTTCAAATCCTGAAAGATGATGCTGTGAAAGTGCTGCACTCAATATGTCAGCAAATTTGGAAAACTCAGCAGTGGCCACAGGAGTGGAAAAGGTCAGTTTTCATTCCAATCCCAAAGAAAGGCAATGCCAAAGAATGCTCAAACTACGGCACAATTGCACTCATCTCACATGCTAGTAAAGTAATGCTCAAAATTCTCTAAGCCAGGCTTCAGCAATAC
>SJYQ01002348.1:27121-131626 GCA_006410935.1 Redunca redunca | reverse complement strand
ACCCCATGAATCGCAGCACGCCAGGCCTCCCTGTCCATCACCATCTCCTGGAGTTCACTCAGACTCACGTCCATCGAGTCAGTGATGCCATCCAGCCATCTCATCCTCTGTCGTCCCCTTCTCCTCCTGCCCCCAATCCCTCCCAGCATCAGAGTCTTTTCCAATGAGTCAACTCTTCGCATGAGGTGGCCAAAGTACTGGAGTTTCAGCTTTAGCATCATTCCTTCCAAAGAAGGAATGGTTATTAGGAATCTCTAAATGGTATTTTTTAAAAAGAGGAGCCAGAAGAGGGTCAAGGCTCAAGTGTCAGGAAGAACAAACTGAAGAGCAGGTCTCAATCCAAGATTGCTTGGGAGTCCTCGAGATGAGTCTTATCCTTGCTGCAGTGCTCCACAGTTTACAGAGTACCAACATTTCCCCATATGGCTTCTCTATTTTCTTTTCCTATGAACCAGCATCTTTACTCTCCAGTCTGTAATTCTCTTCTCCGTCTTGAGTGTATGCTCATTCGTAACCATGGCTCATGTATGGTTTTACCTCACCCTTGATCTACCTCACACCCTTTCACTTTCTCTCCATTGTTAATACTTTATTCTCTTGGAACATCCCATTTGAAATGCCCGAGGGAGACCTTCTGATTGGCTTAGAGGTCACTAACTAGTTCATATGCTGATTGGCATCTTTAGTAGAACAACTAAATCAGGAGAACTCAGTCAGAAGACACACCTGTAGGTAGCTGCTGCTATCTGGTGTGCACATCTTCAGTGATTCAGTAAATCGGATAATAATTCTGTATCTATTTTATGTAATGTAATCATACTCTACACTTCTTTCAATTTAAAATTAAATGTTAGCAATTATGAGAGATACTTTTCAAATGTATTGGAGTTGTTCTTTTTTTAATATTTCACTTTATTGTATATTTATTTATTTTTGGTTGTATTGTGCTTTGTTGTCGCACACAGGGCTCTTCGTTGTTGCATCTGGGTTTCCTCTGGTTGTGGTGAGCAGGGTCTTTTCTAATGAGTCGGCTCTTTGCTAACTCCCATAAAATAAACTCCCTTAGATATCCATAAATCATGACTATCCACTCTTATTAATAAATTCTGTAAAGACATTTCAAAATAAAGGCCAGTTTATTATTTATTGTTTAAAATGAAGCCTCCTGGAACCAGAGGGACATTGTGAGGATCACTGTCAGATTTTGTAAAATGCCTTTGGCTTTTCAATGGATAGGTACTATATATGATAATAAAAGAAATAGAAATCATATTTTTGAAGAACCCTGACACTGAGTTCATCTTTTTCTTAAAAAATAAGACAGTTCATCTTCAAGTCTTATGGGGACACTGAATTCAATTTGTTCTGAGAATGCCAAGCCTGATGAAAAAAGATGCTCATTATAAAAGCACTTTCTCCAGTTCCAGTTCTGTTCAATATGTATTGCTCTTAATTTTGGTTTATATTGAAGAGTTGAGCATCATTTGTAAATGTATAATGGTAATAATTGGAATCTGAACCTTATAAAAGTATTACAGTGACATAGGAGGAATATTTTTAGAATAAGGCATCACAAACTTCACAAATGTGCTCACCTAGCATTCATGTGCTCATGCAGTTATGTATACATATATATATATGAGAGAGAGACAACGCAGGAAAAGGAGCTATGGAGTAAGACTTTTAAGACTAATGCTATGATCATACCTGTATGTGGGTTGTGCTTGCATTGCTTTACAAATCACCTTTGAATACCTATTTCCTTTGGTTCTCACAGGAAACCTTGGAGCTAGGTGAGAAGATGAGGCTTATCTAGCTCTCTGGCCCTGGGCACTATAAGATTCAAAAGCAATCAGACTTTTCGGAGGACAACAGAGTTTGGCAGGTGGGAAGTCAGGTGCATCAATAGTTTCCTGCTGGAGACAAAAGGACAGATCCCATGAAAGCCCAGGAAGCACTGAACCTGAAGCAGTGTTCCCTATCAGGTCCCAAAGGAGATTTCCAATTGCTTTTCCTTTAAACATCTCGGTTAGGGCTTCCCTGGTGGTAAGGAATCCACCTGCCAATGCAGGAGACACGAGAGATGCAGGTTTGATCCCTGGGTCAGGAAGATCCCCTGGAGAAGGAAATGGCAACCCACTCCAGTATTCTTGCCTGGAGAATCCCATGGACAGAGGAGCATGGTGGGCTACTGTCCTTGGGGTTGCCAAAGAGTTGGACACAACTGAGCACACACACACACACATCTAGATTTGGGTAAGGGGAAGGGCACACTGGGATGCAGTGAGATTTGAAGGAGGTGTCTCACTGGAATTCTTTCTTCCTAAGCAATTTTCAGGAGCCAGCAGGGACTAAGAGAGTAACACAAGCCCTAAGAGATAGTAAGGTACATGTGAAGAGTCTTTCAAAATCCAAAATTCGTGCAAAGGCTCCTGTAGTCAGACCTCTATGACTCACCTGTCTGATGTGCTATTAACTTTCTATAAACAAACAAGCTGTTTTGATAGAATCACAACCCAGAATTCAAGCCATTGTCTCCAGAGGAGCTGCCCTAAGCCTGCCTCTGCAGATTCTCTGATCAATCCCTGCCTCATATGAAATGATCACTCTTTTCTAGCTTTTCTTGAAATCTCACTTTTCAGAAATGCCAGGCTGTCTCAAATGTGGCAGCCTAGCAACTTTCTCCCTATAGAAAACTCCACCTTGTCATTCTGCCATCTCTAAATCTAATTTAGAATTGCTTTTCTGGTTTTTACAACTCTTCCTCAGCTTGCTCCTCCCTCCCTTTCCAAATTCATTTCTCCTTCTCTTCATCAATCTGTCACCTTCAGTTCCACCCCCTCACTCCACTTCTTGGCTTTTCAGGCAGTTACTGTTTGAATGAGAAGATTGAAAATCTCATTTATCATTTTTGAGAAGTCTCACAGGGGCGTACTGCAAATCTTCCCTCACACCCAAGGAAGAGAGAGAAAACACAACACGAAAAATGAATCTCTAAAGAGAGAATAGTCCTAAAATAGAGCGGAATAATAAATGGATGCTGCCGTGCTCTCTTACCAAACAAAACTCACAGCGAAACTTCCCTTTTGTAGTTGAGCTACTATCAAAGGGCTCAATTCTGGAAATATTCCACAAATTGCTAAATTCCCTTTAAAAAAATAAAGTCCATGCTACTCAAACCATTGCAACAAATCTGCAGCTGAAACAGCTGCAATAACAAAGCCCCACTCTCATTTGGTACTGACACTGCCCTGGTCCATGCCACACCACCTCACAGGCTTGGCAAGCCAAACATCTGTTGTAAGGCACACTTCTAATGCTACTTGCACTCACATTCCTTCCTTCCCCGAGCTTGACAGATGGATGAATTCCTAAAGGCCCCAGGTGGCAGTCACAGGATTGTAACAGCCACCTCCTTCTTAGCAAACACTGCTTGCCCCTCCAGGCAGCAAAACTGAGATAACTGTAGACGGATGGATAGTGACATAAATTGGGGATCTAGGCTCAAAACCCAACTTTGTCTGCTGGCAGGAACACCTGTCTGCTGGCAGGCAACAGTGTCTTCATCCTGCCATGCTCACGTGCTGCAAGTAACAACAGGCAACGAAACACAAAGGAAGAGAAAGATATGCCCCCAGGTACCTCCCAAATGGTGACCAAGTGTTTTGTTTGAACCACCTTGTGGCTGATGGAGATTGAACTGCAGGCTTCCTGGAAGACTGCCTACCACCCTGTTAGGATCTTTGCTGTTCATCACCAAGGGTCTTTTGTCTTTGGAATGCAATGAAAAGTAACTCTCAGAAAGGAAAGTGGGATAAACTGAGAGATTCAGGCTGTGTCAGAATAGTGTGGATGGATATGCTCTGCTAGCAGGCTTCTATTTGACTCTGTAACAGGAAGGAAAAGCGATGCAACTCCTAGAAAAATAAAACATGAAAACTGCTGCCAGCAAAAAGAATTTTTACTACCAAGTCACACAGACTGGGGTCTCCACTTACAGATGGTGATTAACATAGACTATGGACTAAACTGTGTGGACACATACAGACCAGAAGTCTCTGTGTCCTTACGTGGACTCTTTGGGCTTCCTTCCTCATGCCCTTTTCTTACACTCTCATGTTCCAATCTTGCTTTCTGCTCTAAGTTGGCATAAGATTCAAGTTTCTAAGGGTGTCAGGCTGTGAGTGTAGAACTGATTCCATTCTAATTTTATTTTCATATATAAGATGTAATGTAGAATGAAGTATGTTTGTGTCATCTTTGAAACAGGCTATGAAGAATATTCTTCTAGTGAAGCATTTACTTCCTATAGCTTTGTGGCTTCTGACATGACAATAGAAAGTGATCCATTTCTATCTGCATTAAAATGTATCCATAGTCTTGGCATGTCCCTTTTTGGAATCTTTCAATACTCTTGTCTTTTCTACTATCAAACCCACTGATGAAAAGTTTGCATGCTGTTCAGTTTAACAGCTTCTTTAATAATGGAGACGCCCTCTACACCACCTTTTCCCCTCTTGCCAACTGCTATCCTGTCTCATGTTTGACTTTTCATACATATTCCCTAATTCTAACATTTCTATTTGCTTTCTTCCCTCTTTTATTTCCTTGCTAATTCTCTGGAAGGGATGAGATTCTATCACTGTTTTTTCTATCTAAATACTGAAAGAGTGGAGCTGAAATATATGAAAAATGATGACCAGTTCTATAAATATCAAGAGGTGAGAAGTATGTGGAGCTGGTCCAGGAATCCTAATAGATAGTGTCCATTTGTCATGAACCACATATGATAGGGGCAAGATGCCCTTATTTTTCAAGTCTGTGCTTGGAAAGGGAAAGGGTGGAGCCCACAGGAACCCACAGCTCCTCTTCTCCACGTGTAACCGGAGAGCAAAGCCTGGCAGATAGGAAGCCAGCAATCAGCAGTAGTGGGCTGTGAACGACCTCAGCTGGGGAAGGAGGGGGGTCTCTCCAGGCGACAGCTGAGGAGCAGAACTCTTAAAACCAGTGTTGCCTTTACTGAAAGACCAGAGGGCAGGATTTCCCAGACGCTGGTGAGTAGGAGGATCAGGTCAACTGCTAACAATTCTTTTTTTTTTTAATCATCATCTAAGTGATTCTGATGCTGCTGTACCAAGTGCAAGTGAGTGTGTGCTCAGTTTCGCTCAACTCTTCATGACCGGATGGACTGCAGCTTGCCAAGCTGCTCTGTCCATAGGATTCTCCAGGCAAAAATACCGGAGTGCGTTGCCATTTCCCAGATTAGGGAATCTTCCCAACCCAGAAATCAGACTTGCATCTCTTGTGTCTCCTGCACTGGCAGGCAGATTCTTTACCACAGTGCCATCTGGGAAGTCCCAGCTGTGCCAGGAACCATACTTTAAAAATCCCTGGCTGGGGTGCAGCATCTCTGAGTTAAAAATACAAAGAGTATGATGATTATGCTGGTGGTAGGACTATATCTCTTAGAGACTGGACTTTCTTTTTAGCCTTTAAAAAATGTACCCATGAAATTAAATTATTTAGGGACTATTTAAGACACTTCCATGTTCTGATATTCTAACATCTTATCAAGCAATGTATCCTAATTTGTGGCATTCTAAGTATGATCCTCATAAATTGTACAACACAGAGAATATAGCCAGTATTTTGTAAGTAGGGTAAAATCTTACAGACCAGAAGTCTCTGTGTCCTTATGTGGACTCTTTTGGGGCTTCTTTCCTCTTGCTCTTTTCTTATACTCTCATTTTCACAATTTTTTTCCCCAAATATTGTGAATCACTATATTATAACCTGTGAGTGAGTGAAAGTTGCTCAGTTGTGTCCGACTCTTAGAGACCCCATAGACTATATAGTCCATGGAATTCTCCAGGCCAGAATACTGGAGTGGGTAGCCTATCCCTTCTCCAGGGATCTTCCCAACCCTGGGACCGAACTGGGGTCTCCTGTATTGCAGGCAGATTCTTTACCAACTGAGCTACCAGGGAAGCCCATTATAACCTGTAGCTTACACAAAAATATAAAAATACCTAAATATTTTTCCAAAATATTGTGAATCACTATATTATAACCTGTAACTTACATAATATAAAAATATAAAAACACCTACAAAATAAATAAATAAAAATAAATAGGTATGATCCTCATTTTAGAAAGAACTATGATCTTTGTTGTTGCAATAGTTATCTATATTTGATGCTATTTCATTCTTGAAATAAAAGCCCACATAAAGACAAACATCCAACTCCTACTTCTCTCAGAAATAAAATAATCCTGACTATCACTGAGCCTAAGCAATGCCAAGCCTGCCTGGGAGTGGCTGGTCAGAATGCCTGAACCTGACCTGGAAGGAATAATCATTCTCCCAAAGGCCAGCTGTATACACTGCCATTTCCTACACGGGTTCTGACGCTCAGGAATGCTGCGCTCTGGTGGTTCTTCCTTGGCGTCCATGCTAATCGTTGCTTCATAGTGGGCCACAGGGTGTCAGTGTGAAGACGGGCTTCCCCACAGCGCAAAAGCACCATTTTACGATGCACATCTTTGCAGTCAGATGGAGGATTTGAGTGGCACAAGATACAGTAACTGCTAGAGGCAAGAGCAGTAAACCTAAAGAAATAAGTCGAAAGAAAAGAGTTGCGGAGGAGTAAATTTAACCATATGCATTAGATTGGCAACATTTCTTAGTTCTTCTTGGTAGGATTCTCAGACTTTGTTTAAAGAAGACAGTGCTACTGCCTTCCTCCAAAATTCATATTCTGCCATTGTCTGCAGGTCAAGGTGAAAGTTAGCTTTGAAAGAATCAGCTATAAATCTAATAAGTGGCAAAGAAACAGATGGTTTGTTTGTTTGTTTGTTTTTTTGCTGTTAATGGAAAAGTGATTTCTTTTAGACAGACTGCAAAAATGTGCTGACCTTAAATCACAGTTACAGGGTAATACTCGAGATATGCAAGAACACGATTGAATTCTATTTTCAGAAATATAAATATATAGGTTTCTTTCTTTTTTTCTTCAAAGCTCTAAACTGAATCATCACTAAATTAACACATCATTGAGAGGTTTAAGCAAACTGGAGCCTTATACCCTGGTTATGTAAAGCATTAAAAAGTTGACTACAGGGTCTCTTCGAGCTTTCTGTATTTCTGGTAGGCATTTCAACCCTGTTGCCTTATGTTGCATCTCCCTCTGCTGCCCACACACTCAGTAGCAATGGCAGAGCTAGACAATCGGTGAATAGGGAGAGAAGTAGTGAGTCTAATATGAGGAATCAGAGTGGGAGGAAGCTAGTGTTTTCCTCTTGGTAATCAGAGGATTTGATGTGCACATATCTTCATATATTTCTTATGGTTGCCATAGACACTGACCGGGGCTGATATTCTCTTTTATCTTCAAATGCTCTCCCTAAGCACATGCAGACTATTTAACAATGACAATAGTAACCCTGTGTACTGAGCACTGGCCAGGGAAAGTCGAATGGCATTGATTCCAAAGGTGAAGTGGTATGAAAGATACAATGAGGAGTTTAAGCCCCATGTTTCTGGACTGTGGGAGAAATAGCAAACTCTTCCAGAGATTACATGAAAAATAGACCTGGAGGAAATAGCAGAGGACGGAATTTAAGGCAAGAAGTTTGTTCAGAGTGTAAGAAAGCTAATATGTACCAATTATGGTAACACGAGACAAATGCTTAGACAAATAAGCCCCAAGCTTTCCATGGCTAGTTTTCTCACATCCAGGTTAACAGTCTAATGTAGACATTCTGTGTTGGCTACAACTTTTCCTAGGGAGTAGCTCAGAGACCTAAGCTCCTTCCATCTTGTGACTCTGCCAATCCCTACAGCTGCAGAATCTTTCGTAAGGCAATGGCACCCCACTCCAGTACTCTTGCCTGGCAAATCCCATGGATGGAGGAGCCTGGTAGGCTGCAGTCCATGGGGTCACTGAGTCAGACACGACTGAGCGGCTTCACTTTCACTTTTCACTTTCATGCATTGGAGAAGGAAATGGCAACCCACTCCAGTGTTCTTGCCTGGAGAATCCCAGGGACGGGGGTGCCTGGTGGGCTGCCATCTCTGGGGTCGCACAGAGTCGGACACGACTGAAGCAACTTAGCAGCAGCAGCAGCAGCAAGAGAGCAGGGAAAGCAAAGATTCTTTTTAAAAGCCCATCTGGGAGGTGCTATAAAACGCTTCCTCATTCCATTGGTGAGCACTAGTCAAGTGGCCACCTCTGGATGTAGGAAGGACTAGCAGAGGCCGTTCCCACCAGCAGGGGCCTCCCAGTGACTTCTCTGCCCTAAAGTCGGGGAGCAGCTGTGCTCTCGCTTCTCACACCACTGCTGCAGGAGCCTCTGCATCTCTTCTTACAAACATGGGTGCTTCTCACAATTCTGTTCCAGACCTCGTCTCTTCTCACTTTGCACATTCTTCCCCAGTGATATCATCATGGCTCTGATTGATTTCCAACTACTTACTGCTAACTCCCTGATCTTCATCTCCAGTTATTTACTCACAACTCAAAACCCTTCAGGACTCTCATAACCCTGAGATTAACGTGCATTGTAACTACAGTTATCTGTTTACCCTTTTGCCTGCAGCTCCCTGCTTTTCCTGAAGAACTAGGGCCATGGATCAAAAATGATTTCTGAGCATCTAAAGTCATAACTATAATCAGTTTCATTTTATTACCAGGGTTTTTAAAGCTGTGGGTCATGACCCATTATTGGGACTAGAATTAATTAGGGAAGTTACAACTAGTTTTCAAGAATGAAACATGGAATAGAATGGAACAGAAATAACCAAAAGCTTCCCTCCTCCCCCCAAAATAATAGTAAGTATTGCTTTAAGATTTTTTGTTTTGGGACCTCCCTGGTTGTCCAGTGCTTAAGACTCCATGCTTCCAGTACTGTGGGTATGGGTTCAATCTATGGTCTGGGAACTAAGATTCTCACACACTGTGTTAGTGCAGCCAAAAACAGAAAAAATTAATTAGAAAAAAGCCTTTTGTTTGTGTTTGTGCATTGGGTCATAAAAAAAAATTATTTATTTGTTTACCGTAAGTCATTGACATAATTGAATACCTACTGGATTAGACCACTGTTTCTTTCAGAGCATCCCCAATCAAACTGTAAGAAGAAGGATCAGGAATTAAGTTATTTGAGTTCAGTCACAAGCTTCCATGCTTATTAGCTGTATTTTCTGGGACAATTTCTCTACTTTGAAATTTTCTTGTCTGTAAAATGAGTATAAAAACAGTACCTCCTCACGGACCTATTGTAAAGATTAAATGTATTAATATAGTTATTGCTGGACATGGGTGAGTACTTTCCACCAATTAACTATTCTTAAACAAATGAAATATCTAAATACTCTATTAAGGTACCAAATTGTGGAAGTAAATGAGGATATCCAAATAGAGGCGTACTATCTACAATGAGGAAATAGACAAACGTATTAGATTGTTTCACCTTCTTTATGAGGTGATGAGCATGGAAAATGAGAGTGTTGTTTGGAACCACAGACTAAAGGGAACAAGCCACTCTGGCTGGAGATGACTGGCCAGATGTGATGGTGGCTTCTGGACAGGGAAAAATGACAGTTTTAAGGCCTAAAGGGATCAGTATCTCTACACTTGAACTGTTCTCAACACAAGATGAGAAACTCTAGACTGTAAACCAAGATTCATCTTTCCCAAGGTCAGTTACCAGTTCTGGGTGGGCTTGTAATCAAGGTTGGCCAAGGAGACTGGCAAGAGGGACTTACACCCCGAGGTGCTTTCTATCATTTACTCAATGAGAAGAAGGAAGCCCATTACCCAAGCTGATGCCAGCCGCAGGAAGGGGCATCTCTGTGATGACAGAAAAGGTGATCTAAGGAACCCAGTCTCTGACAAAGTGGCTGAGGTGCTGAGTCAACCTGCAGCTGTCCTATTCTAGACTCTCCGTTAGGGGGATAATAAATGTTTTTACTGTTTAAACCATTTTGAGTGATGATTTCAATTATACTCAGCCCAAGTATCTAACTGATTCAGTGTCTTGTTCTATTTTATAGATTTTTCAACACTATAATTTATAGAATAATACTGTACCATGAAATGCAAAGTATTACACACAACTTCAGCAATCAGTGTTATGGGTCACAGAACACAATCACAAGCATTAACATTTGGAGTTTCGAGTTCTTTTGAGATTTTCATTAACCCTTCCATGGCAAAAGTTGCTACTAACTCACAGACTGTTTAGTTCATTGTACCTCATTTAGATTTTTCTGTTTTTTGGTGGACTTGATGCACTTTCAAAAGTCTGGATAATTTCAGAATTTAAACTGCTGGAAGCTGTGTGCCACCTTTCTCTGTAATTGTTTCTTTGGGTGCCTGTGGGAAACTCTGTCATGGCAATTCCATATCTGCTGTAGAAAGACTTAAGTTCATAGAACTTAATGCCTGTGAGGACTTAAGGACCTTTTGCCCTCTTGATGGCCCCTGACCATATTGTACTTCCTCTGACTATCTTGAAAGTGTCAAAAGCTTACAGCTACTTCAGATAGAAAAAGGCCAGGGCAGGCACCTGGAGCATCTTCCTAAGCTGTTCATTGCTCTCCCAACTCTTCTTCAGGCTGCTGCCTGACACCATCCTCTAAATGAACTGGCAGAAATGGAAGATGCATCCAAGTAGGGAGCAGCCTGGGAACTCCTGAGAACCCCCTTAATTGCCACATGTCAAAGCCTTTCACACGTGACAGAGGATGGGAGATGGGTTTCAGCTCCTGCACCTGCCGCTGCAGGTGAGTGTGTACCAGAGGGGAAGAGTGGTTGGAACAGTAATGAAGCAGTTTTTGAAGCAGAGTTCTCACTGTCTCTACATTTGTAGGGAACCTTGGATGACAAGTAGTAGCAAATACCCATCTTCAGCCCTGCAATTCCTCTCCTTGTCTCTGCCACTTGAAGCAGCCCATCTGGAAACAGTCCACCAAAGCACGAGCAGACTCACCAGAATGACGAGCTCCTTCTTAAAAATTCCTCCTGTTGCATTTGTTGGTTTGTTTTTGTTTTCACTTTAGAAGGAGCTGAAGAGTTTTGGCTGCTGACCACTGGACTCTACCTACCCATTAATTATTAATCCATTATGCTCCACTCCTGACTCAGTGCTTTGAATTTAGCATCCACGGAGTAACTTCTCTTGGAGAAGAGTGACCAGGACAGGATGGGTTCTGGGATTCCCTCAGAAGCACCTCTGAATTCCCATCACTTCAAGGTCCAGAGGGTCTGATCCCCTACCAGTCCCAAAGGCTAGTTCCAAATCCCTATGTGTGATGCTTCTTGCAGGAAAAACTGTTACTTACGTTATAGAAAACCAATGGCTTTTGGCACAGTTAATAACAGTTCCAATCCCTACATATGAAGCCATCATTATATTTGAGTTTGGTGCCTTCATTTTAGGAAACTTAGTGGGATTACTTATGCAAAGACAAAGCTTAAAACCATCCAAAGTTTTCAGAGTAGTTTGAGTCACCTAAAATCTGTGACAGATGCTAAACATAAGATGCTAAATTTAAGGATTGTAGAAAATAATAAACACTGTAGAATTAGTCAGATCCTTCCCTCAAAACAGAAAACAAACAAACAAACAAACAAAAAAAAAAAAGAAGAGAGAGAGAGACAGTTTTCATTAGAAGGAAAAAGGAAATCTAGGCTGGGGCTCTCTTATGGGATGATGTAATATGGAAGAACCAATTACCAGCAGTGCTTTTTTAGGCCACAGCATTCATGGCTATTTGTATGGAGCAAATCATCTGTATAGAGTTAAAGGAAACAGACTGTATGCACAGTCGGGAGTAAGCTGTCCTAGGCATTCATTGTTGTTCAGTCACTAAGTCATGTCCAGCTCTTTGCAACCTCATGGACTGCAGCACACCAGGCTTACCTGTCCTTCATTGTCTCCCAGAGTTTGCTCAAACTCATGTCCATTGTGTCAATGATGCCATCCAACCATCTCATCTTGTCTCTCCCTTCTCCTCCTGCCCTCAGTCTTTCCCAGCATCACGGAAAAGCACCATTTCCAGTGAGTCAGCTCTTCGCATCAGGTGGCCAAAGTATTGGAGCTTCAGTATCAGTCCCTCCAATAAATATTCAGGGTTGATTTCCTTTAGGATTAACTGGTTTGATCTCCTTGCAGTCCAAGGGACTCTAGAGAGTCTTCTCCAACACCACAGGTCAAAAGCATCAATTCTTCGGCACTCGATCTTCTTTATGCTCCAACTCTCATATCATCACACGACTACTGTAAAAACCATAGCTTTGAGTAAACAGACCTTTATTGGCAAAGTAACATGCTTTTTAATATGCTGTCTAGGTTGGTCGTAGCTTTCTTTCCAAGAAGCAAACATGTTTTAATTGCATGGCTGCAGTCACTGTCCGCAGTGATTTTGGAGCCCAAGAAAATAAAATATGTCACTGCTTCCACGTTTTCCCCTTTTATTTGCCATGAAGTGATGGGACTGGATGCCATGATGATCTTCATTTTTTGAATGTTGAGTTTTAAGCCAGCTTTTCCACTCTCCTCTTTCAATCTCATAAAGAGTCTCTTTGGTTCCTCTTCACTTTCTGCCATTAGAGTGGCATATCTGATGTTGTTTATATTTCTGCTGGAAATCTTGACTCCAGATCATAAGTCATCTAGTCTGGCATTTCGCATTATGTACTCTGCATATAAGTTAAATAAGCAGGGTGACAATATAAAGACTTGACAAACTCCCGTCTTAATTTGAACCAGTCTGTTGTTCCATGTCTGGTTCTAACTGTTGCTTCTTGACATGTGTATAGATCTCTCAGGAGACAGGTAAGGTGGTCTGGTATTCCCATCCCTTTAAAAATTTTCCACAGTTTATTGTGATCCACACAGTCAAAAGCTTTAGCATAGTCAATGAAGCAGAAGTAGATGTTTTTCTGGAATTCTCTTGCATTCTCTATAATCTAGTGTATGTTGGCAATTTGATCTCTGGTTCTTCTGCCTTGCCTAAATCCAGCTTGTACATCTGGAAGTTCTCGATTCACGTACTGTCAAAGCCTAGCTTGAAGGATTTTGAGCATGACCTTGCTAGCATTTGTGAAATGAGTGCAATTGTGTGGTAGTTTGAACATTCTTTGGCATTGCCTTTCTTTGGGATTGGAATGAAAACTTAACTTTTCCAGTCCTGTGGGCACTGCTGAGTTTTGCAAATTTGCTGGTATATTGAGTGCAGCACTTTAACAGCATCATTTTTAGGATTTGAAATAGCTCAGCTGGAACTTCATCACCTCCACTAGCTTTGTTTGTAGTAATACTTCCTAAGGCCCACTTGATTTCACACTCCAGGACGTCTGACTCTAGGTGAGTGACCACACCATCATGGTTATCCAGGTCATTAAGATCTTTTTTGTGTAGTTCTTCTGTGTATTCTTGTCACCTCTTCTTCTTAATCTCATCTGCTTCTGTTAGGTTCTTGCCATTTCTCTCCTTTATTGTGCTCATCATTGTATGAAATGTTCCCTTGGTATCTCTGATTTTCTTGAAGAGATCTCTAGTCTTTCCCATTCTACTGTCTGCTCTATTTCTTTGCATTGTTCACATGAGGCTTTCTTATCACTCCTTGCTGTTCTCTGGAACTCTGCATTCAGTTGGGTATATCTTTCCCTTTCTCTCTTGCCTTTCACCTCTCTTCTGTTCTCAGCTATTTGTAAGGCCTCCTCAGACAATCACTTTGCACTCTTGAATTTCTTTTTCTTGGGGATGGTTTTGGTCACTGCCTACAGACCTCTGTCCATAGTTCTTCAGGCACTCTGTCTACCAGATCTAATCCCTTGAATCTATTCACTGGTATAGTGTTCTGGGTGCAGTATGTGGCTGATGCCAAAGCCTCTTCTCACTGGGCACTCAAGGACTTGTTACTGAAAGCCTGGCCTCTGTAAACCAGTGCTGAGTCAAACCCTGGAGACAAGAGTTTTGAGTAAAGCAGAAAAGGATAGTTTTATTGGTTTAGAATTAAAGGGAGACACATTAGGCTTCTTCTGCCTTGAAGCACTATATGTGTCTGAAAACTTAATGAGGGTTTTTATAACAGTGGGCCAAAGGTCTCTGACAAGATTAGGGTGTGAACAGGACTTGCCTGCCCTTAATCTGTACCAACTAGTCTCCTAATCTTGATGAGCTTCTTTGCTCCATTTAACCTTGTCTCAGGTAGTTCCTTGGCTGCTCCTCCCTTGATTAGCAACTGTTTGAATCTACCTTTTGGAACTCAGGAAGGCCATCAGGCTGGGGTCTTGCCTACAAGAAAGGGGGCCAGAACAGCCTCCATGCCTGGGAACCCACAGAGCCCCACTCAGTTTCAGGCCCAGTTGCAGGAATAGTAGAAACAGCAGCAAAGGGGCTGCTTCACTGGCTATTAGACTTCTTCATTTCCTATGGTAGCGTAGGCCCTTCTGGATAAAGCACCCTCAGTATTCTTAAATTCATCACAATTGGGATCCTAGAAAGATCAAAGGATAAGGGGAATAGAAGTCCTTTAAAAGCTTCATTCTTATCCCACAGCCCATGAATTGAAACATGTTTCTATTTCAAGCAAGTGGAACAGGTATATACATTTGAGTACATGATACTGCTTCTTTTCCACTTAACAGATATAATTGGCGAACAACAAACTGCATGTGTTTGAAGTACACAATCTGATGAATTTCAACCTGTGAAAATCATCATAATCAAAATGAAGACCCTACCCATCACTTCAAAAAGTCTCCTTTTGCTCTTTTGTAATCCTCCGGTCTTCTGCTCCTCCCCAATGCTTCTTTCATCTCCAGGCAACCACTGATCTGCTTTCTGTCACTATAGATCAGTTGCATTTTCTAGAATGTTATATACTTGGAATTATACACTATGCATTTATTTTTGTCTGGCTTCTTTCACTCACTGTAATGATTTTGTAATTCATTCATGGTGCTTTATTATCAATAGTTCATTACTTTTTAAACACTGAATAGTATTACTTTGCATAGATGCCCTACAATTTGTTTATCCATTTACTTGTTAATGGACACTTACATTGTTTCAAGTTTGGGGCTATTGAAAATGAAGCTGTTATAAACATTCATGTACAAATCTTTGTATGAGCATATTCTTTCATTTCTTTTTGATAAATGTGTGCTTAGTTGCTCTTTGTGACCCCACAGACTTGACCTCAGCAGGCTCTTCTGTCCATGGGATTCTCAAGGCAAGAATACTGGAGTCGGTTGCCACACCCTCCTCCAGGGGACCGTCCCAACCCAGGGATCGAACCCAGGTCTCCCACATTGCAGGTGGATCCTTTACTGTCTGAGCCACCGGGGAAGCCTGGTCTTTGATAAATATTGAGGTGTGGAATAGCTGGATAATATGATAGATAATATAATAAGTTAAAAAGTTTAATTTTTAAAGAAACTGCCAAATTGTTTTCCAAAGTGACTATATCACTTTATATTCTCACCACACCTTTGCAACATGGTATAGACAGTCTTTTTCATTTTAGCCATTCTAATGGGTGTGTAGTGGTAGCTCATTGTGATTTTGATATACATTTCCTTAATGGTTAATGAGATTGAACATTTTATGTTCTTGATATCTGTATATCTTTATGGGTGAAATGTCTGTTTAGATATTTTGCCCATTTGTAATATTCATATACATATGATACTCTCTGATTAAAAAGAGAAGTTTTGACTAAGTCACTAAGCAGATTATTACTTCCTTCAGCTCCTCATCTTCACAACTACTAAATACCTTACAAATAGGATATTTTAAAAGTCTTAGTCCATTCGAAGAGTAGAACATGGAGACTAGAGTCTGACTCCAAAAGTTTCCACTGCTTTAGAAATCTTATAGCATGGAACTTAGACAGTCTTGGAGCAGAAGAATGGAAGTAGTCAATTGTTAGAATGCCTATATCCTAGGACCAGGGTATAAAAGTGGTATCCAAAAGGAACTGAAGACTAAGGAGATTACAAAGTCAACCACTGCTTCTAAGTGGTTCTGGGATTGAGGGCAAGGTGGGGATCTTTTTTTGTGGGGGTGGGGTGCATTCTCTTCTTTGCCTACCAGGCTTACAGGAATGTACCACCTTTCACCTGGATATTTGTGTTGGATGGCAGCAAGAGTCACAAAAGAAGACTGGGCCACCAACAAACCCACTGGATGTTAAGAACAGAGCTCCCCCGAGAATTCCAATCTTAAGAGCATTTCCAGGGGCTGACAGTTAAACAGGACACACAAAGTGGAAGGGATGTCACAGCTGGGGAGAGAAAAGGGCTTCAACTGAGTAGGCATAGAGGTGTGGCCCAGTGTGGCAGAAAGCATTTTTCAAAACTGGCTGCCAACACTTTCAATCCCTAGTTTCCTTTAGTGTGGCCCTGACATTCCACCCATCAAGCAGTGAGCTCTATATCCCCTTGCCTTGAATTGGGGTACACTTTTGTAACCACTTCATCCAAGAAAGTGCTGTAGAAGTGAAGTTATATGACTTGTGAGGCAAAAATCACCAAAAATGTCATGTTCTTTGACTTTGTTATCCTGGCATGTTCATTCACAGAACTCAGCCACTATGCTGTAAGAAACACTAAGCAACCCCATGGAGCGTCTCAAAGTATCTCCCCTCAACTACCTTACTGTTTACAAGGGGAAAAATAAAAAAACTATACAATGGAGAAACCTGTAGACACCATCTTAACCTAGTGATCAAAGTTAACATGACCAATGATGAGGAAAATGGATATCATGTGTCTCCTTAACACAATGTACTAAGAAGGACACATCACTCTAGTGGCATTTCTATAAAAAAATCAATCTAATAATGAGAAATATCAGATAAACACAAGCAGGAAGGCATTCTACAAATTAGTTGGTTGTACTCCTCAAAACATGGGAAAATCAAGAAACACAATGAAAGGCTGAGGAACTGTTACAGATTAGAGGGGACTTAAGAGACATCACAGCTAAAGTCAACACACGATCTGGGATTAGCTCTTAAACTGGCTGGGGAGAGGGAAATAGTTATGAAGATATTATTGGAAAAGTTGTGGAAATGTTAACCTAGGCTCTGGGTTAGGTAATGGTATTATACAAATATTAAATCTCTTAATTCTTATAAGTCTACTCTGATCATGTAAGGGAATGTCTTAGTTCTCAGGAAATCATACTGAAATGTTTTCAACCTACTTTTAAGTGTTTCAGGGAAAAAAACAGTGTATGTGAATAATTGGCAACCCTGGCAAGCAGTGTACAGAACTCTCTAGTCCTATCCTTGCAACTTATTCTGAAAGTTAAAAAGTATGTCAAGTAAATAGCTCTCCTGAAGCCCCTAAAAGAAAAGGAAGTAAGTTTTCATGGGATAGGGCTGGCTTGGGCACTAGCAACACTTGCTCCTAAAGATCCTCTGAACCCAGAGACACTCATGGGATGGTTGTGCTTTGGCTGATCTTTGGAAAATGGGAATACAGTACAGAAGGATGTCATGGATTCTAGACAGGGGCTTGGACCAGCAAGTGCTGCTTTGTAGCAGAGGGTGGTCAGGCCATGCAAACTCTTCTGTGACACCTTGTGGCAATAAAGAGCTACTGCAGACGTCACTGCTGTCTATTTGCCAGGAACAATCTTTGAACTTGGTAATTTCTCAGAGTTCTTGGACAATCTGGGAGGAAAAACATTAAGAGGGGATACTATGCTTCCTGTTAAATATGGTACGTGAGTTTTCAAACTACAAAGTGTAAGAATAAGAGATGTAACAGCATTTGTATCCTGAGCTTACAGAATGATGCCAAGCATGCTTCCTTAGCTTGATATGTTCCTGCACAACAATTGTGTCAAAAATGATGCACATGCTACATGCTAGTGAAAATACAACCAGATAAGTTTGCACAAACAGTTATATAACAGTCTTTTACAGACTATGTGTTCTTAAAAAGCTATGAGTAATTTATAGTTTTATACTTGACACCGTATTTTCATTGCACAGGAGAAGCATTTAAAAGAATATCATAGAATAATACTTCGAAATGTGAGAACATGCAAACTTTTTAGTTCAATACAAATTTTCAGCCTTCTAAAACATTCATCATTCCTTAAAGTGCAGCATTCTGCAAAGTTGGATGCTTAGATAGGCAGATGGAGAAAGAGAGTGACGTAGCTCAGTCATGTCCGACTCTTTTGAAAACCCACGAACTGTAGTCTACCAGGCTCCTCCATCCATGGGATTTTCCAGGCAAGAATACTGGAGTGGGTTGCCATTTCCCTCTCCAGGGGATCTTCCCAACCCAGGTATCAAACCCAGGTCTCCTGCACTGCAGGTAGACTCTTTACCATCTGAGCCACCAGGGCAGAGGCTAGTGACAAATCATGCAAGCTTGAGGGCAGAAATTTTATGTTTTAAAATAATGGGCCAGATGATAGGAAATAAATGTGTATATAGATATTAAAATAATTTTCTTCATGTATTATCAAGGCTGTTATGGTTATATAAGTGACAGAGATCCAAATCAACTTAGTTTAAGCAAAAAAAAAAAAAGAGAGAGAGAGAGAGAGAATTTATTCTACATTACTAGGGAGTCCAGAGGTAGTCGTAACTTTTAGGCATGGCTAGATACAGAGGTTCAAATCTTTCCGATCTGTTGATATCTATCCATCCATTGTCCATTCATCCATCTCTCTAGCTATCAATCATCTATCAATTTCTAATTCCCTCTGTATTTCTCTCAGTTGCTCTTTGTACAAACAGCCTTCTCCTTAAGGCCAGGGAAGACAGCCAAGAGTAGATAAAATAAGTCTCTCAATTTGCTTTATCAGCAATGTCTGGGGGAGTGCTCTGGTCCAACTGGGATCACAAGCACATGCCTGGGACAGGAGAAGGGAAGCAAGGTGATTAACAACCCTTCCAGGATCGTGATCCAAGGTGGGGGGTCGAAGGGCAGAATAGGATGTTATAAGGTGCAGTTCTCCTATAAGAACCGGTAGAGAGAAGCAAAAAGGTGGTAGGCAGACAAAAACCGGAGCTACAGTTTCCCCCTCTGCTTCATAAAGGCGTAGTTTTATAATTTAATTCTAATGACCCTAATCATAGACAACTATATATCAAGAGATTTTTAAGGTAAATGTTGGACAAAAACATAAAAATCCATTATAGATTTGAAGAAAGCTCTGTTTTGTGAGTCAAGGCTTTTTTTTTAAAAAAATCTAAATAGAGGTTTGCTTAAACAAATATTATTCATGAAATGGTTTTTTATTTATTTATATAGATATTTATTGTATTATTGAGAAAATAAAGACAAATTTAAAACTGTATGCATTATAAAGCAGTATATAAACACTCAGCTTTTCTTTTTGTTTTATAGTGTATGTTCTTACTTGCTTACACGGATACATATGCACTTAAAAAGTAGAGGAGTATATATGACAGAATGTTAGCAAGGGACATCTCAACTGGAAAGAGATGGATAATAGGTGATTTTTTAAAAAATTCAGTCTATGTATATTTTTATCCTATAAAACTCAAATTCTATACAAAATTTTATACATAAACTGTTACTTGCAGGTAACCCAGTTAATTTCATAATGGTGAGCTTACCTAGTTAACTTAGACTTAATGATTTGCAATAAGAAAACTTTGGCCAAAAGTCTCAGTGGATTACAAAGACCTACAGGTGAATAGGGCTTCCCTCGTGGCTCAGCTGGTAAAGAATCCGCCTGCAATGCAGGAGACTTGGGTTCAATGCTTGGGTTGGGAAGATCCCCTGGAGAAGGGCAAGGCTCTAGTATTCTGCCCTAAAGAATTCCATGGGCTGTATAGTCCATGCAGGAAAATAGATACCAAGCATCAGTAATGTTTCCCAATGTGTGGATTTTGGGTCACCTATATCAGAATCCTTTTTGAGGAGTTTGCTAAAATGCAGATTCCCTGGTCTTATTCCAGGCTTTCTGATTCAGAAATGTAGGCAGTGGTCCAAAGAACTGGCATTTCCAGCGATTTTTATGCACACTGGAGCATGAGAACACCTGTTTCAGAGATCTTAATAAATAGGGTACAAGGGAAGTGACTGCCAAGAGGGGACCACTGCACATCCCATGGCCTGTATGTTCTCACTGTTATCAATAGCACAGTTCTTTCGTCTAATACTTCAGCTAGGAACATTAATCAGAAAATTGAAAAGTTGTCATCAAACATTCTTTGATTTGAAAAATAGAATAATTTTACTACATATAAGGTTCAACATGTTCTTCCCAGGAGGATATATTCCAAATTTTTAGGAGTCAAAATTCATAAAATCGACAAAAATTCACATTATAGAAACCATTCAGCATCATATCTATGTTGTTAGCAAGGTAGTATTGAGAGTATAGATAGTACTGAAAGAAGCAGAAAAGGAAAGGAAAGAGGGAGGAAGAAGGAAAAGGGAAGGAAAGAAAAATTCATTAGAATTTTGCTAGGCACCAACTAAATACCAACGCAAGCACGTTTATAATCAGAAAACTCCATCAAGATTGTTTTCCAGGGACTTTCTTGGTGGACCAGTGGTTAAGACTCCATGTGTCCAGTGAAGGGTTCACAGTTTCCATCCCTTGTTGGGGAACTAAGAACCCACTGCTATGAGGCCAAAAAAAAAATTATTTTCTAAGTGATTTGAAATATAATTTTATTATATCAAAGTTGAATCTTCAGATTAACTTTTAGAGGATCTACAATTTTAGGTGTTTCTTATTATCTTAAAACTTTAATAGGATGACAATTAAATGAAGAAATAAAAGGTGAGCATTAACCCTGTTTCAACTCTACCTAGTCAATGAGTTTACACAGTAACGGAATGGAAAGCAGTGAATAATAAAGGAAATAATGGAAAAGCTTTGTTTAAATAAAATGAGGTAAGCTAAATTCTGATAAATGTTTATTATGAATATACTTAATAATTTTCCACTGGGAGTAGCAGAAATCTTTATTGGCTGCTATAAGTAGTTCTAAAGTATAGGGATAACAGAGACACTGCTGGTTTGATTCTAGACAGCCATGATTAAATAGGATGTAGCCTATTAAAAGGATTATTTCTAAAGAAACAATGTAAATACCTTGACTTAAAAATACTTAATTGCTAAAAGGTACTAAACATTATCTGAGCCTTCTGCAAGTCATGGTAGTAATATTAAAGATCACTGATCATAGACCATAATAATAAATATAACAATAAATAATGAGTTTAAAACAGTGCAAGAAGTACCAAAATGTGTCAAAGAAACATGAAGTGAGCAAATGCTATCTGGAAAAAAAATAAGTAATGACAACAACCTTGCTTCATGCAGGGTTCCCACAAACTTTCAATTTGTTTAAAAAAAAACAAAACAGTATCTGCAAAGCACAGTAAAATGAGATACACTTGTAGTTGGAAATACCATGTAGATATTCATCTTGAGTTAGATGTAAAATATCTGTAGGTTCACAGTATGAGAGAAAATTTCTCATTGTTAACAACGTTTTGGTGTTATATGGTTATAAATTGTGAAGCATTTGAGATTTTATCCCTTCTTTCAAGCTTACAAATTAACCTTTCACAGTTTCATGGACTCTAACTGAAGTCAAGAGACTGATCCTGGATCAGAGACAAAGTATTTTATTGCTCACAGAACAGCGAGCAGCATGAGCACCAACATACTCGCGTCTTTCCTCTTGCTCCCAAGCCCCACAGGGGAATATGTAACGGACGCACATGACACCTGTACACAGAGTGGGTTGCTACAAAAGAGGAATTCAAGAGTCCAGGCTTCTTGAAGAAACAGTGGCAAGCCAGTCTCCCCAACCCTGAGAGCAGGCAGTTACACGATAGTCACGTTATGGTGACCTTGACCTACTCAGCTGTCTGTGTGACCAGCTACAGAAACTGCTCAGTCTCAGGAGATGGAGAAGCCTCGCAATCTGGTATGCTCAGCAAGGACAGACCTGCTTCTTCCGCCAACCCACCCTACATGTTCTTGGCAGAACTGCAATTTTCATCTGGATACAGAATTCTGACAAAGGTGTCATTCAATTTTTCTCATACAGCATTTAATTAAGGCACTGTCACCAACAGCCTAGTAGCAGAGTAAGGCCAATTGGTAGTGCTGACCTCAATCATGCCCCCAGGTTCCTGAAATACCATAAACCATTGAAGTCTACCTTAGAAAGCCAGCAGCTTTCTCCTTACAGCTCTGATTTGACCTTTCTACTTGGTCTGAGGCATTAATCCAGGTACAGTTGGATTAATCCCTTAATTAATTAAGGGACAGTTCAGAATCTGCCATCTATGGCAATTCTATAACAACTCTGGCCAGTGAGTTAAGGCGGGCCTGACTACTTTCTAAGCCTCGGGCAGCATTGATGATCACTTTAGCTAAATTCAGGGATATATTTCTAACCACCTTTTCTAAGTGATTGACTCCCATCATTGGGATTACCAATCACAGAGTGTACTAAAGGAGTCAGTTATCCCTCTGGGAAGTCCTTCCAAGTAACTAAGGATGGCCCTGTTTCAGAGAGATCTTCATAATCATCTGAGTCTCTCATGACTACCCCCTGGGTACACATTATTGTGATCTTGGAAGTGGAAAAATTAATGTGTGGCTTCCATTCAAGAAGGACAGTTCTGGAGGTGAACAGGGTGTCCCCTGAAAGGAAGTGTTGCTTACAATTGTTGGGGCTCCCCAGTGGAACCAACAGAAGTCTAAAAACACAGATGGACAGTGCCCCCAGCATGGTGAGGAAGTTCCCACAGCTGGAGGAAAGTTGTAACAATCCAGACACTGCTCAGGCATCTGTCTTTAAACCCACTTTTCATCCTGAAACCCCCTCCTCGATTGCTCCTCATTAGCAGGCAATACAGCAGAGGGCCATTTAATTCCCAGGAAATTAGTAGCAAACATATCAATCAGTTTAAAATACTGAGACATGCCAGAGGAAGAATTAAGATACAAATATAGAGTAATTAGGTGATACTAGCAAGCAGATTTCCCCAGAAACAGTGTGGGTATAGAATTTTACTAGAAAATTTGTGCAAGTAGATGGAGTACATCAAAGTAATACTATGTTTTGAGGGTTATAGGCAAAGTAATACTCAACAAGCTAACAGAGGTGACTCAAAAGCTTTCATGTAACTGAATAATTTAGTAGATAAGCTATAACTGAAAAACATATTTTTAAGGAATATGAGTGATTTGAAATTTTATTACACAAATACACAGTTCAAATAGCATTCATTGTTTTGGTACTAATATTTAGATTTATGAGTTACAGTTTATACTATTGTGTAAAAATAGGCACCAAGCTTATAAGGAAATCGGAATTCAGCTTGAGGCTACTTTCGTTTATGACAACACCCTACTGTTAGTCACTATACTTTACCTTCTGTATTACCTTATGGAATTGCTACATAGAATTTAACATTAAACAATCTAAATTTCCTTAGGGTAGAAACAAGCTTATATGAATAATTTTATAGCAACCAAAAATTAAACTATCTGCTGCAGTTAATAGCAGGGTTTAATTTTCAGTATAAATTGAGGCAATCAGTTTCTAGACAGTCCTGTTTCTAAATAATCCATTTAACAGATCATTCAATTGAATAATCTCAAAACACTGAACATCTTCAAGACTGAAAAAAAAAAATCCATGTAGACGGAGCAGGAAATAAAGAAAAACAGTTTGAGAATAAAGAAAATCCTCATTTATGCATTCTGTGAATTATCCCTGCACTCAATTTGTTTCCTTCTACTGATTATTGTCTAAAACTCCCTTTTTTCTAATGGTAAAAAGGTCTGAGAGAGATGAGTTGGAATATGGAAATGAACTTGTCAATAAGTTTCAATAACCTGATTCCAGGTTTAGCTTTAATGATCTAAAGTTCACTATGGATGTTTAGGCACATAATTGTCATGGGCATAATTATTGGTAGACCAAACTCCTTCTCCAATACCAGTTTCTAAGGGCAAAATAATTTACTCTGTTAATTTAAAATTATTAAATAATAGGGTGGAGCTCAAGATGGCAGAATAGAAAGACATGGAGCTCACCTCCTCCCACAAATACATAAAAATTCTGTGGAATAATTCTCACAAAATACCTACTGGATGTGTGCCGTGTGCTCAGTTGTGTCCAGCTCTTTGCGACTCTGTCCATGGAATTTTCCAGGCAGGAATACTGGAGTGGTTTGCCATCTCTTCCTCCAGGGCATCTTTCCTGGCCCAGAAAGCAAACCCATCTCTCTTGTGTCTCCTGCACTGCAAGTGAATTCTTTACCCGCTGAGCTATTGGGGAAGTCTCTTGGACTGCAATCAGATCAAACCAGTCAATCCTAAAGAAAATCAACCCTGAATACTCATTGGAAGAACTGATAATGAAGCTGAAGCTCCAGTACTTTGGCCAGCTGATGCGAAGAGCTGACTCAGTCTCTTTGGAAAAGACCCTGATTCAGAGAAAGATTGGAGGCCAAAGGAAAAGGGGGTGGCAGAGGATGAGACAGTTAGATAGCATCATGGACTAAATGGACGTGAATTTGAGCAAAGTCTAGAAGATAGGGAAAGACAGAGGAGCCTTGTGGACTACAGTCCATGGGGTCACAAAGACTCAGAGACTGAACAACAAGAATACCTCCTGAAGGCTGGCAAATCTCATACAACCAAAGTGATTGGGCTGAGAGATTCAACCCAATGCAAGAAAGGTCGTTACACAACCAGGAAGGATGAAAGGAAAAAAAAAATCAGGATGGACCTACATCCCTGGGAGAGAGCTATGAAAGATGCAAGGTTCTCTCACCCTGAAACCCCCATCACCAGACTGAAAAGGAGCCTCAGAGGCTTAGAGGAGACACTGCAGCTGGACTGTAGCAGGCAAAATGGACAGACACCAGCACAGAGGGTCCTGGCCACTTCCTACACTCCTCAGCCAGAAAGCATAGCTGCTAGCGTGCATGGGAGCTGGATGCTAAAACTCAGGCTTCAGTGGACAGACCCAGGAAAAGACTGGGGTTGGCTGTGTGGAGACAGACTGAAGGGGCTGGAGCATGGTCCAAGCTGCAACTGGGGGATGTAAGCAGGACCCAGCCCAGGTCTGCCATAGGAGCCCCATTAATTGGAAGAATTAATATTGTTAAAACGGCCATACTACCTAAAGCAATCTAAAGATTTAATGAGATCTCTATCAACTTACTGATGACATTTTTCACAGAACTAGAAAAAATAATCCTAAAATTTATATGGAACCATTAAAAAAAAAAAACAGAATTGCCAAAGCAATCCTGAAGAAAAAGAATAAAGCTGGAGACATAATCTTCCCAAACTTCAAACATACTACAAAGCTACAGTATCAAAACAGTATGGTATTGGCACAAAAACAGACATATATATCAATGGAACAGAATAGAGAGCCCCAAATAAACCCACACACGGTCAAGTAATCTTCAACAAAGGAGGCAAGAATATACACAACAGAGAAAAGACTCTCTTCAGCAAGTGGTGTTGGGAAAGCTGGACAGCCACACATAAATTAATGAAGTTAGAACACTTCCTCAAACCACACACAAAAATAAACTCAAAATAGCTTAAAGACTTAAATATAAGACATAACACTATAAAACTCCTAGAAGAGTATATGAACTGTAACAATATTTTCTTAGGTCAGTCTCCCAAGGTAATAGAAATAAAAGCAAAACTAAACAAATGGGACCTAATTAAACTTATTTGCTTTTGCACAGCAAAGGAAACGAAATGAAAAGACAACCCACAGACTGGGAGAAAATATTTGCAAAGGACGCAACCAACAAGGGCTTAATTTCTAAGATATACAAACAGCTCATACAACTCAATAACAAAAAAACCAAACAACCCAATCAAAAAATAGGCAGAAGACCTAAATAAATATTTCTCTGAAGACATACAGATGGCCAATAGGCAAATGGAAAGACGCTCAACATTGCTAACTACTAGAGAATTACAAATCAAAACTAAAATGAGGTATCACCTCACACTGGTCAGAATGGCCATCATTAAAAAGTCTGAAACAACAAATGCTGGAGAGAGTGTGGAGAAAACAGAATCCTCCCACACTGTTGGTGGGAATGTACATTGGTGCAGCCACTGTGGAAAACAGTATGGAATTCCTTAAAAAAACTAAAAATAGACTTGCCATATGATCCAGCAAGCCCACTCCTGGGCATAGATCTGGAAAAACCATAATTTGAAAAGATACATGTACCCCAATGTTCATTGCAGCAATATTTACAGTAGCCAAGACATGGAAGCAACCTAAATGCCCATCAACAGATGAATGGATAAAGAGATGTGCTATACACACACACACACACACACACACACACACACACACCACAATGGAGTATTTCTGAGACATAAGAAAGTGAAATAATGCTACTTGCAGCAACATGGATGAATGTAGAGAGGTTCATACTAAGCGAAATAAACTGAAAAAGGACAAATACTATATATCACTTATATGTGAAATCTAAAATATGATACAAATGAACTTATTTACAAAACAGAAACAGACTCACAGACATAGAATACAAACTTATGGTTACTAAAGGGAGAAGAAGATGGGGCAGGGATAAACTAGGAGTTTGGAATTAGCAGATAAAAATTACTATATATAAAATAGATAAACAACAAAGTCTTACAGTATAGCACAGGGAACTATATTTAATATCTTAAACAGCCTTATGATTATACAGCTTCAAGGAATTAGATCTGATAGAGTGCCTGATGAACTATGGACAGAGGTTCGTGACATTGCACAGGAGACAGGGATCAAGATCATCCCCATGGAAAAGAAATGCAAAAAAGCAAAGCGGCTGTCTGGGGAGGCCTTACAAATAGCTGTGAAAAGAAGAGAAGCGAAAAGCAAAGTAGAAAAGGAAAGATATAAGCATCTAAATGCAGAGTTCCAAAGAATAGCAAGAAGAGAAGAAAGCCTTCCTCAGCAATCAATGCAAAGAAATAGAGGAAAATAACAGAATGGGAAACACTAGAGATCTTTTCAAGAAAATTAGAGATACCAAGAGAACATTTCATGCAAAGACAGGCTCAATAAAGGACAGAAATGGTATGGACCTAACAGAAGCAGAAGATATTAAGAANCGCACAATTGTACTCATCTCACATGCTAGTAAAGTAATGCTCAAAATTCTCCAAGCCAGGCTTCAGCAATACATGAACCATGAACTTCCAGATATTCAAGCTGGTTTTAGAAAAGGCAGAGGAGCCAGAGATCAAGTTGCTAACATCTGCTGGATCATGGAAAAAGCAAAAGAGTTCCAGAAAAACATCTATTTCTGCTTTATTGACTATGCCAAAGCCTTTGACTGTGTGGATCACAATAAACTGTAGAAAATTCTGAAAGAGATGGGAACACCAGACCACCTGACCTGCCTCTTGAGAAACATATATGCAGGTCAGGAAGCAACAGTTAGAACTGGACATGGAACAACAGACTGGTTCCAAATAGGAAAAGGAGTATGTCAAGGCTGTATATTGTCATCCTGCTTATTTAACTTATATGCAGAGTACATCATGAGAAACGCAGGGCTAGAAGAAGCACAAGCTAGAATCAAGATTGCTGGGAGAATATCAATCACCTCAGATATGCAGATGACACCACTCTTATGGCAGAAAGTGAAGAGGAGCTAAAAAGCCTCTTGATGAAAGTGGAAGAGGAGAGTGAAAAAGTTGGGTTAAAGCTCAACATTCAGAAAAGGAAGATCATGGCATCTGGTCCCATCACTTTATGGGAAATAGATGGGGAACAGTGTGTCAGACTTTATTTTTTGGGTCTCCAAAATCACTGCAGATGGTGACTGCAGCCATGAAATTAAAAGTCGCTTACTCCTTGGAAGGAAAGTTATGACCAACCTAGATAGCATATTCAAAAGCAGACATTATTTTGCCAACAAAGGTCCGTCTAGTCAAGGCTATGCTTTTTCCAGTGGTCGTGTATGGATGTGAGTGTTGGACTGTGAAGAAAGCTGAGCGCTGAAGAATTGATGCTTTTGTGTTGGAGAAGACTCTTGAGAGTCCCTTGGACTGCAAAAGGGTCCAACCAGTCCATCCTAAAGGAGATCAGACCTGGGTGTTCATTGGAAGGACTGATGCTAAAGCTGAAACTCCAGTACTTTGGCCACCTCATGCGAAGAGTTGACTCATTGGAAAAGACCTTGATGCTGAGACGGATTGTGGGCAGGAGGAGAAGGGGACGACAGAGGATGAGATGGCTGGATGGCATCACTGACTCAATGGACATGAGTTTGAGTAAACTCCGGGAGTTGGTGATGGACAGGGAGGCCTGGCATGCTGCAATTCATGGGGTTACAAAGCATCGGAGATGACTGAGGGACTGAACTGAACTCAACTGAAACAGCCTAAATGAAAAGGAAAATTAAAAAGTATGCATATATAAGCTTTAAAAGTATATATATGTGTATATACACTGTGCTGTACATCAGAAACTAACACATTGTAAATCTATCTTCAATTAAAAATTAAAAATAATAAAATTATTAAAAAATAGTTAATATAACAAGTTCCTAGACCAATCAAAATATGTAAATATAGGTCCAGGCTCTTTTCACGTGTTCAAAGGTAGGTTCCATGGATGCCAATAATAATAGTTACTAGTATTATAACAATAATCATAATACTCCCTTATATTCACATAGTTCCTCATTGTTTAAAAACTATTCTGGGGACTCACCTAGTGGTCCAGTGATTAAGAATCTGTCTTGCAGTGCAGGGGACACAGGTTCAACCTCTGGTCGGGAAACTAAGATCCCACAGGCCATGGAGCAACTAAACCCAAGCACCACTACTACTGAGCCCTGTGTCACAACTAAGACCCAAGGCAGCCAAATAAATATTTTTTTAAAATCTATTCTATATTAATTTTCTTATTTGAGGTACTCTATATTAATATGAAGAATTACTCTCCAAGTAATACTGCCCCATTTTACAGATGAAGCAATTCAGACAATCGAATGACTTACGCACACAGATATACTTACCTGCAAGACAAATACTGTCTCTTCATGACACTGTTCTAATGAGAAGTTCAGAGAAGTTGCAGACAACTGCAATATGGTGAGTGTTGAGCTAAAAGTGTACAAGTCACAACCACCAAGTAAGGGGCAGAAAAATCAGACTGGAGATTCAGGAAGAAGTAAAGTCAAGGAAGTCTTCCAGAAGTAAACAAAGTCTCATTTCAGTTTCCACTCTCCTGGCTCTGAGAATGTTAGTTTCTACTAAATTAACTTATTTTGTTCTCAGAATATACCAAGTTGATTTGGGGCTTGATAGCATTAAAAGCTATAAAGTAGTATCATGTAATTTTTAACCTCTAAAGTCAAAGTTTCTCACTCTGATTCTTGTACCAACTGTGTCCCTTACCTGGGTGCTTGCTAAAATCATGGACTTAGGTAAAGGGAGATGAAGGCTACCTTGGATTTATTTTTTCTAAATTTCGTGGGGGTGAGGTCCAGGAAGATTGCTGCTTTAAGTATGAACTACCTGGAGATTTTGAAGTCAAATATTTAATAGCAAAATAAAAAGGATAATTTTGTTACTGGCTCCCAATGATTCCTGCTTCAATAAGGACATTTTGTTTTTTGATAGGGATGGAAGAGAATGTGTATTTGGGGAAACGTATAAATGGTAAATGGGCTTCCCAGATGGCTTAATGGTAAAGAATTCACCTGCCAGTGTAGGAGACCAGAGTTCCAACCCTTGATCAGGAAGATTCCCCTTGAAGAGGAAATGGCAACCTGCTCCTGTCTTCTTGCCCAGAAAATCCCATAGACAGAGGAGCCTCGGGGGGCCACAGTCCACGGGATCGCAGAGTCAGACAGGGCTGAGTGACTGAGTCTGCACCTATAAGCAATAAATGGTATATGGGAATAAGAGTTTTACCTATGCACTGTCAGCATCCCCCACCCCCACCCCAATCACCTACAAGGTGGGTGGCTTAAAAGGCTCCTTGTTTGATGACTTATTGAACACAGGGGCAAAGNGAGCTCATGGAACAGTAAATTATAAAAATCAAATGATTTCGTTTTAGAGGCTCTGACCTCATTTGCAATTTGAGCAGTAAGTCTTTTTGAATCCCGTTAAATTAAAAGAAGTGGTTACCTTTTTTATAGTTTGCACGAAGACATTAACTTGATAAATTGTTCCTAGTTAGCTTACTCTCCAGAGAAGAAATTCTAAAATTTAACAAAGAAGCTAGGTTTAGGGACCTGAAAGTCCATCTGATGTGTGTGAAGCAGTAAAAATTTTGGAAGCTGTTTCCTACATTCAATGTATCATAAATCGTAAAACGTAGACTGATGGAAGGATCTTTCTTAGAGGACTAGGTCAGAATAAATCTAGACTTTAATTTTAAAATGGCCATATCATGTCTCTTCAGTTAGCAAGCATGAATCATTTTCATGCCTGTTTATATAAAATAACCACCTGTGTCATTTGTGGAAAAATCTAAAATCTTACAGAAGAAATCTAAGTGTTAAATGTTAACAGCCATGTTTTTAAAATATTTTTTG
This sequence comes from Redunca redunca, assembly GCA_006410935.1. Lineage (NCBI taxonomy): Eukaryota > Metazoa > Chordata > Mammalia > Artiodactyla > Bovidae > Redunca > Redunca redunca. The sequence goes on along the minus strand of SJYQ01002348.1, from coordinate 101,024 downwards.
AGAAGACTGCATGTATGTGTGATACAAATTGATTTGAAATCATGCCATCACGAAGGGGTGGAGATGGGAGTAGATTTTAATTTTAATATAAATTACTGAACTTTCTTAGAGTTAATTGTTTAAGAGTTCATGCATATTTTGGGTCACTGGCCTTGCCTTGGGTTCCATGACCAAACTGAAAAGTAAATAACCATGTGTGTAAGTTAATTTTTGAAATGATATTGTTTCTAAGGTTTAGAGATGTGTTAGCAGGGCTTGGGATAGAGAAGAAAGGTTTTAAAAGGTTAGGGTAACTGGTACTAAGGCTCTGCCTGCAGCTGTTAGTTGCTGTTGACAGCGATAGACTCTGATTAAGTGAGGTTCTTGAAACTTCTTGTCACCAGGCTTGAACTGCAAAACCAAAAGGTACACTTAAGTAGCGGTTTTATCAACAGCTATTCTTTTCCTGGGCCCATTTACAATGAGCCTTCATTGAAGGGATGGGAGCAAGTATTGATCCCAAGGGCAGGATGCAGACTTGATAGAAAGAGTAATCTTTGTGATTTAGTCAATACTTTATAGTGGACCATTCAACTGCTTCATCTGATGGCCAACAGCAGGTGTATAATTGAATGTTTAGATGTCTCTGGTTAGGTTATCTGTCTTTTGTCTATGGCTCTTCCTTGACTAATTCTTAGAATGGAATATGTAATTGCTTACATTGGGAATATGCTTTGGGTTCTTTTTGTGGGGGTGGGCTAATAAAATATTTTGCACAGGTTATTAAAATAAATAGGTATCATTATGCTAATTCTTTGTAGGTGATAGTATATTAAGCTGTGCATAGTTAATTCCAAAAGCTTAGATTTTCATCACCAGACAAACCCTATTTTGTCAATTTATAAAGATAGTGATAATAGTTTTTTGTTTTTTTTTTCTTTTTTAATTGTGAGGAAAGAGCTTGTGCATCAGAGAACTGACTCTAAGATAGACAAACATCCAGTATTCCTTGCCTGGGGAAGTCCTGTGGACAGAGGAGCCTGGCAGGCTACAGTCCATGGGGTCCCTCAGACACCACATGGCAACTAAGCAACAACATCAGTGTCAAAAATAACAGTGTCAGTGTCAATAATCTGTGAAACCAGAATAGCTGTTTTAACTTGTTGTAAAGGAAATAGAAGGAAGAACGATGAAGAGGGAAGCAGTGAGGTATACCAAATTCTGTAACCATAGGGACCCTACCTTTAGGCTTAATTGGACCAGTAGGCCTACTCTTGGTGACACAGAGAGAGTGTCTAGCAAATGAAAGGGACTTCTAAAGACGTATGTTCTTTTCTCTGTTCACATTACAGTCTCAGTAGCATACTGTTTAGGTCACTGGAATGAGAGTTTCAAGGCATTGATGGATGAAATATCCTTAGACCTTTGAGGAAAAGTAAGAGAAGTTTTTGGGGCTTCCCCACTGGCTCATGGGCAAAAAATCCGCCTGCAGTGCAGGAGCTGCAGGAGATGCAGGTTTGATCCCTGGGTGGGGAAGATCCCCTGGAGAAGGGAAAAGCAACCCACTCTAGTATTCTTGCCTGGAGAACCCCATGGATGGGGGGAGGCTGGCAAGCTACAGTCCATAGGGTTGCCAAGAGTCGGACATGACTGAAGCAACTGCAGGCACAAAAGAAATTTTTACTTTTGCAGCTTTTGACTCGACTCATTTCCTAAATCTTGATCATCTAGTATATACTGCAAGATTGTTGATAATCTATTAAATGATACAGTTATATCCCTTCTGGCTTTAAAATAATGTGATTTCTAGGAATTCCCTGGTAGTCAGGTGGCCACGGTTTTGAGCTTCCCCTGTACTGATATAGGCGTGGTTTCAATCCCTGGTCAGGGAACTAAGATCCCACATGCCACATGGCAAAAGAGAAAAAAATAAAATGATGTGATTTCTGTACTTAAAGATAATTAGCAAACCAAGCTGTGTTAGGCTCTGATACATGTACATGTATCTGTATGTACTGATACATACATCAATAATACTTTATCAAGAAATATTAACTGTAGTTTGTTTTAAATTAGCTTGAGGCCAGTTACCTTTAGTGTCTGTTTTATTGTATATACAATATATTAATAATAAGGTTGTATATCACAATTTATATGATTATATGCATTGCTCTGTGTTGTATTTTTCCCTTCTCTGATAGCGTTCATCATAAGATTTGGAGAAAAGTGATTCAGAGAAAATCACTCAACACTGCACAAAGATAGACTATAAAAGTTACCAATATCATGTCTCCCAGTATACACTGAGTCTACTGTAGCACATTATAAGAATTCTCCTTGGCAGTCAACTATTGGCAGATTTCCTTATATTTTATTTATAACAGTGATGCCAGAGCCTTCTGCTGCTGCTGCTTAGTTGCTCAGCTGTGTCTGACACTGTGCAGCCCTATGGACTGCAGCCTGCCAGACTCCTCTGTCCATTGGATTCTCTAGGCAGGAGTATTGGAGTGGGTTGCCATGCCCTCCTCCAAAGGACCTTCCCGACCCAGGGATCAAACCTGGGTCTCCTGCATTGCAGGCAGATTCTTTACTGCTGAGCCACCAGGGAAGCCCAAGCCTTTTGCTAGGTAGTCTTTAATATTTCTGCATGGGTTCTCAGATATAGTATAAACATTATTATCCATGAAATAGGTCATCTTTTCTTTGGAGGCAAATCTGGATACTGAATTATAGCAGTAGTTCATAAATACCAGTGGTTTTTTTTCCACATCATTTATTTAAACATGGCAAAACATAAGACTGAGATTTTCATATACTTGAATTCTCTTCCCCAAGATTTTTTTTTTTTACCATTTACTTCCTTCAGATTTCACCTTAACAGAGAAGCTTTTCCCTTTTACCTTAATCCCTGTTACTGTTTTTCTCCCTATCAATTACACCTAATTTTTGTCTTTCTTCCTACTGTAGTATAAACTTCATGAGGATAAAATCTGTTTTGCTGATGTCTATTCTTCTGCCATTTCATACTGTTCATGGGGTTCTCAAGGCAAGAATACTGAGTTCAGTTCAGTTTAGCCGCTCAGTCATGTCCGACTCTTTGCAACCCCATGAATCGCAGCACGCCAGGCCTCCCTGTCCATCACCAACTCCCGGAGTTCACTCAGACCCACGTTCATCGAGTCAGTGATGCCATCCAGCCATCTCATCCTCTGTCGTCCCCTTCTCCTCCTGCCCCTAATCCCTCCCAGCATCAGAGTCTTTTCCAATGAGTCAACTCTTCGCATGAGGTGGCCAAAGTACTGGAGTTTCAGCTTCAGCATCAGTCCTTCCAAAGAAAGTGGTTTGCCATTCCCTTCTCCAGTGGACCGCATTCTGTCAGACCTCTCCACCACGACCCGTCTTGTGTGGTCCCACACGGCATGGCTTAGTTTCATTGAGTTAGACAAGGTTGTGGTCCTAGTGTGATTAGATTGGCTAGTTTTCTGTGAGTATGGTTTCAGTGTGTCTGCCCTCTGATGCCCTCTTGCAACACCTACCGTCTTACTTGAGTTTCTCTTACCTTGGACGTGGGGTATCTCTTCACGGCTGCTCCAGCAAAGCGCAGCCTCTGCTCCTTAACTTGGTCGAGGGTATCTCCTCACGGCCACCTCTTCTGACCTGGAACGTGGAGTAACTCCTCTCGGCCCTCCTGCTCCCACACAGCCACTGCTCCTTGGACGTGGGGTTGCTCCTCTTGGCCGCCACCCCAACCTCGGGCATGGGGTTGCTCCTCCCAGCCACTACCCCTGGCCTCGGGCGTGGGGTGGCTCCTTATGGCAGAAAGTGAAGAGGAACTAAAAAGCTTCTTGATGAAAGTGAAGGAGGAGAGTGAAAAAGTTGGCTTAAAGCTCAACATTCAGAAAACGAAGATCATGGCATCTGGTCCCATCATTTCATGGGAAATAGATGGGGAAACAGTGGAAACAGTGTCAGACTTTATTTTTGGGGGCTCAAAATCACTGCAGATGGTGATTGCAGCCATGAAATTAAAAGACACTTACTCCTTGGAAGGAAAGTTATGACCAACCTAGATAGCATATTGAAAAGCAGAGAACAAAGGTCCTTACCTTGCGAACAAAGGTCCTTACCTTGCAAACAAAGGTCCGTCTAGTCAAGGCTATGGTTTTTCTAGTAATCATGTATGGATGTGAGAGTTAGACTGTGAAGAAAGCTGAGCGCGGAAGAATTGATGCTTTTGAACTGTGGTGTTGGAGAAGACTCTTGAGCCTCCCTTGGACTGCAAGGAGATCCGATCAGTCCTGGGTGTTCTTTGGAAGGACTGATGCTAAAGCTGAAACTCCAGTACTTTGGCCACCTCATGTGAAGAGTTGACTCATTGGAAAAGACCCTGATGCTGGGAGGGATTGNGAAGGGGACAACAGAGGATGAGATGGCTGGATGGCATCACTGACTCGATGGACGTGAATCTGAGTGAACTCCGGGAGTTGGTGATGGACAGGGATCGCAAAGAGTCAGACACGACTGAGCAACTGAACTGAACTGATACGTCTACCAGCCTTAATAAAGATACAGGGTTTTTTGCATTATTGATGAATAAATGATAAATACCTTATACTTTTACAGCTGGATTTCTTTTATATATTCAATTCTTACAGCCACTCACGTCACAGACAGGCAGGATGAGTGGCATTTTATTTATTTTCTCCATGAAAATAGATTTGTGTATCTGACTCAGCTTACCATCTGTCCTTTTCTACATAGTCTAGTTTTAATGTCCAAGGAGAGAGCAACACCTGGTACCTAAAAGATTTTTCTTTTTTCCTTTGGTGACACAAGTTTGGAACTATTGCCACTGCTACCATAAAGAAAGAAAAGAAAGGGTTTCTCTGCTACCAAAAAAAAGTATTAGTAATTAACAAAAACTTTAAATGCTTGTGTTGACACATCCTTAAAGGAAATTATTGCGATTGGGGAGAAAGGTTAATTATCTCATTGGAAATGATAATAGCATTGAAAGGTGGATGAGATCAGATTTAAAGTTCAGGTGTTGGGGTGGTGTCAATTTTGAGTTCAGAAATATTAAGTGGAGTTAAAGTCCTTAATCTGTGTTGTGTAGACAAAAGATTGAAATCCTAAGAAAAAAATATAAGACTATGTTAGAAATAAATACTGGAGAGAGTGTGGAAAAAAGGGAACCCTTCTACACTGTTGATTGAAATGTAAATTGATATAGCCACTATGGAGAACAGTATCGAGGTTTTCCTTAAAAATCTAAAAATGGAGGTACCTTATGATCCAGCAGTCCCACTCCTAGGCATACATCTGAAGAAGATTGCCTAGAGGAGGAAGTGGCACCCCACTCCAGTATTCTTGCCAGGAGAATCCCATGGACAGCAGAGCCTGGCAGGCTACAGTCGATAGGGTCACAAAAAGTCAGACATGATTGAGCAGAAAGGCATACATCTGGAGAAAACTGACTTGAAAAGATACATGTCCCCCAGGGTTTACTGCAGCACTGTTTACAGTCATCACGACATGGAAGCAGCCTAACTGTCCATCAGCAAAAGAGTGGCTAAAGAAAATGCAGCACACACACACACACACACAGAGTAATAATGGACTATTACTCAGTCGTAAAAAGAATGAAATGATGCCATTTGCAGNAACAGTATCGAGGTTTTCCTTAAAAATCTAAAAATGGAGGTACCTTATGATCCAGCAGTCCCACTCCTAGGCATACATCTGAAGAAGATTGCCTAGAGGAGGAAGTGGCACCCCACTCCAGTATTCTTGCCAGGAGAATCCCATGGACAGCGGAGCCTGGCAGGCTACAGTCGATAGGGTCACAAAAAGTCAGACATGATTGAGCAGAAAGGCATACATCTGGAGAAAACTGACTTGAAAAGATACATGTCCCCCAGGGTTTATTGCAGCACTGTTTACAGTCATCACGACATGGAAGCAGCCTAACTGTCCATCAGCAAAAGAGTGGCTAAAGAAAATGCAGCACACACACACACACAGAGTAATAATGGACTATTACTCAGTCGTAAAAAGAATGAAATGATGCCATTTGCAGCAACATGGATGGACTTAGAGATCATACTAAGTGAAAGGTAAGTCAGAGAAAGACAAATATCCTGATACCATTTGTATGTGGAACCTAAAAAGATAATATAGATGGATTTATGTACAAAACAGATTCAGACTTAGGAGACAAATTTATGGCTGCCAGAGGGGAAAGGTGGGAAGGAGGGATAAATTAGGAGTTTTGTGATTAACATATATAAACTATTGTATGTAAAATAGATAATCTGTATAATACTGTATGGCACAGGGAACTCTACTTAATATCCTGTAGTCACCTATATGGGAAAAGAGTGTGAAAAAGAATAGATATATGTGTAAGTATACTTGAATCACTTTTCCGTACACTTGAAACTAACATGACGTTGTAAATCAACTATACTCTAATATAAAAAAAAATTTTTAATTAAAAATGTTTTTAAGAAGGAAAGGTAGGACTGTGTTAGTTAGTAAGTGAGGGGACCTTGGTAGGGTAAATTTAGACAAGGCAAGCCCCTGAAGGCATAGAATGGGGCAGCCTCCTTAAAAGAGTTTTCTTTCATAAGACACTGCAGACTTCAAAGGCTGCATAGTTAGAAGAGACCTGGTGTGCTTAACAGAGAGGAAGCTAAGGGGAAGACATGGGAAACTATAGGTTCAGGCTAGGCAGTAGAGGGCCAGACCACCCAAGACTGTGGTTAGAGATTTGGACTTTATTCAGGAAGCAGAAAGCCACTGAAGTTTTCTTTTAAAGTGTCTGGAAAGTAGAGAAAGGATGAGAAAGAGTGACAGAATGTAAGACTGAAAGTAAGAATTGAGTATATATTGGTCCACATACAAGGTAATGAATGCAACTGATAGACAAGGACATATTTAAGAGAGATTTTAGGAGTAAAACTGATAGAATTTGTTGATTGGGTTGGAAATGGGAGTTGGGACTCTGTGATCACTAAATAAAAGATGGCTCCTAGATGTCTGAATTTTGAGCAGTTAGGTGCCTTATTCCTGAGAGAAGAGGATTTAGAGCAGCACTGTTGATTCACTTACTCAAGCGCCCGCCTGGCAAACAGTAGGCTCTTGATGTGTGAGATGAATGAGTGAACTGAAGAGACTTGATAAATAAAGGTTGGTGGAAGAATGGCTATGGGGTGGTATGAAATCCAGGAAAGTGGTATCATGGAAACCAAGACTGAATATTTCAAGAAGTAGCCAGTGTGTTAAAGTCACTAGTGGTGTATCTAGTCTGTGGAAGACAAAAATAATACAGTAGCTCTCTGTTTTTTCTTGAATCATTTTTTAGTCAACTTTTCTTTAGGCATAAAGGTTAATTTCATAGTCCTGAAATCCGAAATTATCTGAAAAGTGAAAACAAAATTTTATAACTCATTTGCAATCAAAGCTTAACTTGAATTAATATTTACCATCTTTTTTATCATCCACTTATTTTGAATATTTACACATTTTTGCTGCAGAAATATTAATGTTTGCTTACAGAATGCGGCCCAGACTTAAGGTTGCCACATAATATATGGCAGATACATCATATTACATTTATAAAATCAAATATATCTAGTCTCGAGAACTTTAAAGAAAGGAGATTGTAGACCTTAGTAGCCACTTCTATTCTGGGAGCTTCTTGAAGAGAGAGCAGTTTTGAAAATTTTGTAGGTAATGCCTAAATCTTCTTGTTAATTACTTCACCTTGACAAAGTTTGTTGTATTCAAGGAACCACTTCAGGCTAATTTTTCTGAATACTTATTTCACGGGTAAAGCATTTTTTAGTATTATGATGAAAATCAGGGTAACGTTTTAAATGCCCAAATTACATTGCGTCCTTGCTCAGTTGTGTCTGACTCTTTGTGACCACATGGTCTGTAACCTGCCAGGCTCCTCTTTCCATGGAATTTTTCAGACAAAAATATTGGAGTCGGTTGCCATTTCCTAGCTAGGAGATCCCGACTCCGGGATTGGACCATGTCTCCTGTACTGGTACTGCACCACCTAGGAAGCCCTCAAATCACGTTACTGACCATTTACATGAGGTGAATGAAATCCATAGGTGTTTGCAACTAAGGAAAGCTATTTTATCTTTATGGAAAAGTGGATGTCTGCAAAGCAGTCATGTAGAGAATTTTGTGATGGGGGTCAAGCAGTTCTTGTACTACTCCCTTACGTTTTGGAAGAATTCTTCTTAAACCAAATAGCAGTTGTCTGTAGCTTGGCTGCCTTTGTGGACATGTGTCATTTACATAGTATGCATATTCTTGGTAGAACTGGGCCCCCAAAGTATAGGCAAGAAACTTGTTAAAAGCTGTGCATATTCATATAAAATTTGAGGACCCTGTTGGTAGATAGGTAGTTCTTTAATGTTCATTTTCTTTAAATGTTTGTATTCCATTTTGTGTCCTTTGCTTGTCAGGCTTCCCCCTACCGTTTCTTTCTGGTTCGTGTAAGTGCCATAACTTTTGTTCTGCCCGAGTTTGAACCTAGCTCTTCTACTTGCTAGCTGTGTGACCTTCACAATATCACATGACTTGTTTACATTTCTCCATCTTCACTTTAATAAAATAGGAACAGTAATCATATTAATAATACCTACATCATAGGGTTGCTGAAAAGATTAACAGATAATACATGTGAAGTGCTTAGAACAGTGCCTCTTGGATGCTCTGAATAAATGGTAATCACTGCCAACATCTTTTTTTTCAAGCCCTCTTGCTGAGAAATTACAGCTGTACTTTCCTTTTGTAGATTATTGTTGTCTTTCTCATTATTAGTTCAGTTCAGTCCAGTTGCTCAGTCGTGTCCGACTCTGGGACCCCATGGACTGCAGCATGTCAGGCCTCCCTGTCCATCACCAACTCCCGGAGTCTACTCAAACTCATGTCCATTGAGTCAGTGATGCCATCTAACCATCTCATCCTCTGTGGTCCCCTTCTGCCTTCAATCTTTCCCAGCATCAGGGTCTTTTCAAATGAGTCAGTTCTTTGCATCAGGTAGCCCAAGTACTGGAGTTTCAGCTTCAACATCAGTCCTTCCAATGAATATTCAGGACTGATTCTCTATAGGATGGACTGGTTGGATCTCCTTGCAGTCCAAGGGGCTCTCAAGAGTCTTCTCCAACACCACAGTTCAAAAGCATCAATTCTTTGGCGCTCAGCTTTCTTTATAGTCCAGCTCTCACATCCATACAGGACTATTAGAAAAACCATAGCTTTGACTCGACAGACCTTTGTTGGCAAAGTAATGTCTCTGCTTTTTAATATGCTGTCTAGATTGGTCATAACTTTTCTTCCAAGGAGCAAGCATCTTTTAAATATTAGATTAGTGATAGCTTTTTATTGAATTCTCAGTATGTACATAACTAGAGTATTTGATCTTAAGATATGGATATTAGAGACATTTCATCTTGATAATTTTTACACAGAGGAGATGGAAGTTATGTGAAGACTGTGTGTGCTCAGTTGCTCGATTGTGTCCAACTCTTTGTGATCCCATGGACTGTAGCCCACCAGGCTCCTATGTCCATGGGATTTTCCAGGCAAGAATACTGGAGTGGGTTGCCATTTCCCACTCCAGGGGATCTTCCTGACCGAGGGATCAAACCTGCATCCCTTGCATCTCCTGCATTGACAGGTGGATTCTTTACCCCTCTACCACCTGCGAAGCTAGAGAATCTTTATTATTCTTGTTATCTCCTTTAGTAGGGATGATAACTTAGAAATACCTTCCTTGTGTTAACTTAGGCCCGTGATACTTTGTAAATCTAGTGGGCTTTCCATATCTAAGAATTCGCTGAGACCAGGATGCTTTCAAGGAATTTTATGTGTATTGTCATGATGTAAAGCAGAGCTTTACAGCTAGGAAATTAACTGCTAGTTTCCTGTACTCTCATAGCCTCTGAACTGTGATAAATGCAGAACCGTATCCCCATAGCTCTGCTTTGCTACTTGTCTGTATTGTCTTAGCCTTATTTTTGGCACAGATTAAGAAAGGTTGACCATGTGTATATATGAATTGTTTTCAGAGGAAAGCTTGTTTTGACGATGAAGAGTTAAGTAAATTAAAGGTGCAGCACCAACAAAATCAGTTAGTAGTAGTATTAGAAACGAGTATGTTACAATGTTGTAAAAGTGAATGTTCATCCTGGACTGCTATTAAAATATATGGAAGAGAGAAGCAGAAGTTTTTTAACTCCAGTGTCATTAAACAAACCAAAAAAAGTGTGTATTTAGGCAGGATTTTGAAAGATATTTTTGATCTAGAAGGGGAGTAAACATCATTCTTTATCTCTAGTTTTTATTATTTATTAGTTTTATTTATTTAAGATGAGTTCAAACTATTGCAATCAGATTGGCTCAAATTTTAGACTTGGTTATTTAAAAACTAGAATTAGTACTGAAAGTAATTTCTAATAAACATTGTTGTAAAAATTGCCCATTGCATTAGAAAAATGGTGTATATTTAAGTGGCATCCTTAACACTTTTTATTATAGAAACACTGGCTCTTTACCTACCTAAAAGTATTTTATTGGAATTTGGTAGGCAAAAATCTGGGATTTTGGTGTTATTTAAAGTAAACCTTACATGTAAATTGTTAAGACCTGGAATATGATATATCATAAAAGATAGGAATTATAACTTTTTAATCATGAAGAATGAGGCAAAATATCCTCATTAGCCTGAAAAATGTATTAAATATGTCATAAGAAAACTTTATTTAGAATCCCAGTTTCAGTTACCAAAATTCCTTATTGACCAATATGGATGGACCAACATTCCAACCTCGGTAATACCAACTACAGGGTTTGAGGATGCCAGTGAATCATCTAAGAAGCAATAAGTCACACTCGTGAAACTCCTTATGTATCTTACACATCTGAATTTGCCATTGAATACTAAAAGCAGGTGTCACTTTAAGGAACAGTAACTCCTTTTTGTAACTTGAGTAAAGAGTATTTTATTTATGCTAATCCCAAACTTCTAGTAAACTAAAAATCAGAAAAGCTTGCTTGCCTTAATATTTGAACAAACATAATGTATGGACGGAGTCCTCAGTGTATAAAAGCATGCATAATATCTTGGTTTTCTAATAGTTTGAGAGTTGCAAAATTTAATATCATTATTTAATATTTTAAATAAAGCTTCTTTTATATAGGTGACATCTTCTAATAGTGAACAATAAATAGTTCATTAAGATTTTCTTGTCTATATTGTTCATTTTGTCTTTCCTTTTTTAGGTGATATTGGAAATTATTATTACGGACAGGGTCATCCCATGAAACCTCATAGGATCCGCATGACCCATAACTTGCTGCTAAATTATGGCTTATATAGAAAAATGGAAATATATGTGAGTATACCTTTTGGTAAATATTCAGGTTTCTTTGTTTTTTACCATTGCTTTGAAACTTTGTTTTCAAACTTGGAGGGCATTTAGCAGATGAAAAGGACTGGAAGGAAACAGAAAGTCCTCTTTCTTTGTTTCAGTTTTCAGAGAGAACTTGAGAGGGTGGGAGCTGTGGCCTCCTTTTTCCCTTCTTCCTTCAACCATTTAAAAAAAACAGTCTCCCTCCCCCAGGTTTTCCCATAACTAGAGACCAACTCAATTTAGCATACTAAATATTTTTGTTAAAATAATTATTGACCTGTCTATGCTGCTGAAGAGTTGATCTGGGACTATTACAAAAGAATTAGGTAGAAAATTAATCATACAAATATTTGTTGGCACATGAAACACTGTATTAGTAAGCATGCAAAGTGTCTGTTGTGCAGAAAAGATAAGAATGTAGACAAACAGATATAAGATGCAACAGTTCCTGTCTGTTGGGGGAGAATAGGACAGCTTGGAGCAGTGAACAGTGTTGGGAATATATGTAAACTTCTTTCTTTGACATTATAAACATTTAGAGAAGAGGAGTTGAATAGGACTTGTATTCAGGAAGCCTTGTGGAAGAAGGGTGTCATAAATGGAGTGAACTTCCTAGGAACAAGGATGATTAGGATAGTCAAAGGAAAAGGAAGAGAGATCATGAACTAATAGAAAATGAGTCTCATTTTACCTGGATGAGTCTCAACCTTCCTGAAAATTAACGATCAGTGATGAAAGTACTGGCAATGGAGCAGAAGGTTTATGGTAGAAAATGTTAGAAAGTAGAGTTTATGCACATGGGTTTGTCTTTAGAAGGATTGAACCGTTTCCAATAAAAAAAAAAAAAGGAGTGATTAATTCATAGTCGGTGTTAGACCTGTGTAATCCTTTGAAAAGGAGTATTGTTTTTGAAATTGATCACTGCTTTCTAAAACACACAGGTATAAATTTGGATTTGCTTTGAGATTTATCTCTCTTATTCTGGCAGACCTAGTTCTTTTGAGAGTTAGTGGTAGGGGACATTGTATACTCTGTGTTTGGTAACCCTGATCTAACCAGTTGTAATTCCACAATGCTGACATTTATTTTTCTTCACAGAGGCCCCATAAAGCCACTGCTGAAGAAATGACAAAATACCACAGTGATGAGTACATCAAATTTCTACGTTCAATAAGACCAGATAACATGTCTGAGTATAGTAAGCAGATGCAGAGATGTACGTTTCTATGTTAAAAGTATATATTAGTAGTGATAAATGTAAATAAGTACTTTCAGAACTTGCAGTTAGAGTTACCTAAATCTAGATATTTTCCTGATCTAATTATTTTAATTATTTATTTATTTTTAAAAGTCCATGTGACAATACTGAAGCTGCTTTAAAAAAAAAAAAAAAAACAGCCTACCTGAAGCTTATTGGTCTGCCAAACTGCCAAAGAGCTATTTGGATGTTCTTTTCTCTTTGGTTTGGTTCCGTGTTAACTTTGAGATAGTGGATGTTGGTAGGGAAACCTCGCTCCCCTGCTTTTAAAAATACGACTGTACTTTGGCATTAGTCTGGTGTGTATATTTCTTGTCTTCTATTTGTGTGCTTTAATCCAGACTATTCCAGAAAGTTCCAAAAAAGCAAAACTTGAATTTGCCTCTTACAGGCAACTGTTTACATTGCATTTACAAGTATCTGCTGGTGCTGCTAAGTCACTTCAGTCGTGTCCGACTCTGTGCAACTCCATAGACAGCCCCCCACCAGGCTCCCACATCCCTGGGATTCTCCAGGCAAGAACACAAGTGGGTTGCCATTTCTGTCTCCAGTGCGTGAAAGTGAAGTTGCTCAGTCGTGTCCGACTCCTAGCGACCCCATTGACTACAGCCCACCAGGCTTCTCCATCCATGGGATTTTCCAGGCAAGAGTATTGGAATGGGTTGTTATTGCCTTCTCCGTTTCAACTATCTACTTTCAACTTAATACAACTTAATTCAACTTAATACAGCTATCATTGTATTAAGTATTGTGAGTAATCAGAGATGATTTAAATATATGGGAGGATGTTCCATTGGTTGTATGAAAATACTGTATGAGGGATTTGAGCGTCCCCAGAATTTGGTATCATCCAGGTCCTAAAAACAATACTTTGTTGGTACCAAGGGACAATTGTACATGTATCTGTATTTCCCTTTGTTGTATCAGTGAAGCTTTTGCTTCTCTTCTACACAGTGTTATCTTTTGTAGATATTTTATTATTAGAGATTGAATGCAAGGAGATAGAGTGCAAGATATCTTTCTAAAATGACTAGAACAATGTTTTTTAAAGCTTGATACTGGCGTTCATTCCGATGTTTTTATTGATGGACTTCATTAATGACTTCGTTAAAAGAAAACAGTATTGTTTGTTCAGTAATACTAAATTAAGTGTAGTTGCTAGACATCTTATAAATTCATAGAATTTGATGTACGTTTTGTTTATCTCATTTGGTGCAATAAAATGTTGTATTACAAATATTAATAGATATTATTTGCCCCTGTTTTTTCGATGGGATTTAGGCTTAGATTAAGTCATAGTTAGCCCTAAGGTAAAATGAACTAACAGGATTGGTTTTAAATTTACATAATACTGAATTGTATTAAGGTAATGATCATATCTGAATAGCAGGAAGCTAAAATGTATACGTTAAAATAAATTAAGGATGTGCAAAGGTATACAAAGTAATGACCCTTTTTCTTGAAGAGGATATAAATTGAGTTGTGAGGAGAACTGAGAACGGGTTGTACAATCTATGTTCATTTCATCCTCTCAGTACTAAGAAGCTAAATCTGTTGTGATGTGCTGTATAACGATATGCATGTGTTGTCTCCTTGTGCATTAAGTATCTCTTTCATCTGTATCTTGGCTGTCATAAGCTTAATTAATTCTTACCATCTTTTAAGATTAACACTAACCATGGATGTGGACAACCAACTGTTATATTTTTTTGGTAATCAGTACATTTCAAAGTTATGGATGTTCTATGTACTTAAAGGAGTTTTAAAGAATGTAAATCATAAAGCAACTGAACTTAAATTTAAACTTTTTAGGATTTTGATTAATTTACTGTTACATATTTAAGGAGAAATGCCTAGAATTTAACCTCATATTTTAATTAAATAACACTAAATGCCTTTTCTATTTTGATAGCTATTGATTTGTTTAAAAAGCAGATATTTTCCACAGATAATCATGTTAAGAATTGGTGGTGGTATTTCAGACATAATATTTTAACTGCCTTGGATAAAATTGCAAACTTTACTACTATGATATGTACGTTTTACACTTGCATCAAACAAATGTTATTTTTAGGATATAGTTTTTGTAAGAAAAGACTTTCATTGATTCACAGAATGATTTGAAATTAATGAAATCCGTCTTCCACAGTTAATGTCGGAGAGGACTGTCCAGTGTTTGATGGACTTTTTGAGTTTTGTCAGCTTTCAACTGGTGGCTCAGTTGGTAAGTGTCTAGATTTCGTCAAATTTAAAACTTGATTTAAACTTGTGTGTATTTTTTGAGATATTTGTTTGAAACAAGCTTTAATAGTGGCCAATTTTAATAACAAAAGTAGTTATAGTATAGTGTATGTATGTTTATAGCTGTCTCCAGTTACAGTTGTTTTCAATGGCCCCCCCCACCCAGTTTTGTGATCATAATGTCGCAAACTTTTTATTTGCAGCTTTTTACTTCAGTTGCATTTTCGCTTAGAGACTTCTTTTTCCTCCCTTTCTTCTAGCTACCATTGTCACTACCGCTTTCCAACTATGTGCTCTTATTTGACCAGATCACAACTACAGGAAAATAGTTACCTAAAGAGAAACTGTTGGTGCCCAAGACAGTGATCCTTTTATGATTTTATACTCATTTGCTTATGCATGACATCCTCTTTCCTCTAGGGCTTTTGTCTAGTTATAGTAACTTTTAATTTTGAACATTTAAAAATTTCTCCTATCTTTAATTGTTAGCTGGTGCTGTGAAGTTAAACCGACAACAAACTGATATGGCTGTTAACTGGGCTGGAGGATTACATCATGCTAAGAAATCAGAAGCATCAGGATTCTGTTATGTTAATGATATTGTGCTTGCCATCCTTGAATTACTAAAGTAAGTTCATTGTGTTTGACATTTTTCCTGTAAAAAGTGTTTTAATTCATAATAAAAACCTGTGCCTTTTTTAAAACGTGAACAATGGGTTGAAAATAGTTAATAAATCATGTTCAGATTCATTCCAAACCATTGTAAAAATGTAGGAAATTTGGCTAGTTCTTGGATTATTAAGAATGAGAAGTGCATATTAATGTCTGAGAGTTTATTAAGTACCTTCCTAAAAGTATTAGAAGTAGCTTGACAGTTTAAATTGGAGATGTAGTTCTAACTATTGAAAAAAAAATGAAGTGACCCTAGAAGTTTGTGTTTTAACATTTTGTAAGTTTTAACTTTCAAGAAAAAAATTTGAAACCTGTGTTGAAATTTGTTTACCTATTGAATGTGACGAGTTCACTGCCGAGCTGTCTCATAGAGTGAGGTTTTGCTCTCTACTAATGGATATAATTATCTCTAAATTGCTAAAGGAATCAGTTTTAAAGTTTTCTTGACTGTCAGTTGGAGAGAAAGGTCTATAGAGGTATTTGTGATTTTGGAGATTTACAAAGTTAGACTTTTTTTTTTTTAACTCTCATTAGATAACACATCTTAGCCGATTCTACTTCAGATTGTAACAAATTGGTATTTTTCTCAAATTGAAAAAGTTCTTGCCTGAAGTTATTTCATGCATACTATTTATAAAGGCTGATGTTTCAGTCCCTTAAAATTTGGTATTGACTAAATAAACAGCTGAGCTGTGTTCCTTGACTAATAGAAAGCCAAGGAAAGACCACTTGAAATCATTTGCCTTGTTTTAACTCACTGTTGGTGTTGGTTCCTGTGTCTTCATCTCAGAGCAGCAGTTCTTGCCCACATGCTATAGTCAACAAGCGTAGTTTAGTTTCTCTGGACACATCTCTTCAACTGGTACAAACTTGATTCAATTAACAGCAAACAGCTTCTGAGCCATTCAGACACTTTGTTCACGCTATGTGAAAGTGACTCAGTCTTGGCCTACTCTTCTCAACCCCATGGACTATATGGTCCATGGAACTCTCCAGGCCAGAATACCAGAGTGGGTAGCTATACCCGTCTCCGGGGATCTTCGCAACCCAGGGGTCGAACCCAGGTCTCCCACATTGCAGGCAGATTCTTTACAAACTGGGCTATGAGGGAAGCCCGTGCACGCTATTTTTATTTTATTATTATAAAGAAAGTCTATGATGAGACATTATTTTCTAAGTTTCTGAATGTTGCTTTCCTGTGAGTTGAGGATATTCTTGTGAGGGCTTAGTCTTGTTTTGTCAGCCTGTATGTATTACATTCTTTTAACATGGCTGTGGTAGTATTGTGAAATGAATAATAGTACTATGCCATCTAATTCCATCTAATGCCATCACTTCCTTGTGCCTTGAAAGGATGATATATGACATTCACTTTCTTTATTTCTTGTTTTGACATGTGTTATCACTAATATAAGATGTCCAGTATGATGATACGGGTGACTCTTTTTAAAATGCGTTCGAATTCTGCTGTGATTGGTCGTTCTCCAAGCAGCACTGTCAGGTGATGAGAAGCTGGTGGTTTCTGTCACAGCCATTCAGTTGAAATGGAAAAGAAGCCATAGAGAATAGTGAACAAATAAGCATGGCCATATTTCATTAACACTTTACTTATAGATATTGAAATTTAAGTTTCACTTGATTGTCACATCATGAAATTAATGTTTTGATCATATTTTCATTCATTTAAAAATGTAAACAAAAAATATGTTCTCAAAGACTGCACAGAAGCCATTGTCCACATTTGAACTGTGTCACACCCTGTTTTATACTAGAGATTTACTAGAGATGCGAGATGCTTTACAGTAGCAGCTGTAACTAAGGTGTAATCTTCAGTTACAAATACATAGAAACATACACTGTGTTTTCAAAGCAGGATAAGAGAGATTTCAGAAAGTAAATACATTTTCTTAGCTAGATGTAAAAGGTGTAAAGAGAAGATGTATAAGATCTGAGGTTCAATCTCTGACTTGAATAAGGATGGCCTCTTTGAATGGTCTCTTAGGCTAGAAGTAAAGAAAAGAAAGGGGATTAAACATTCTGGAATTGCGGGAGCTCAAAAACAGATTTCCTGAATCCATGGTAGTTCTTCCTGTCTTAAAACCTTTTTGAAAACTTTGTTTTCAGGTATCATCAGAGAGTCTTATATATTGATATTGATATCCATCATGGTGATGGTGTTGAGGAGGCTTTTTATACAACAGATCGAGTAATGACTGTATCATTCCATAAGTATGGGGAATACTTTCCTGGAACAGGAGACTTAAGGGTAAGATTGAATTCTGTCTGAATAAATGTTATGAGATGAACCTAGAGGAGCCTAGTAATCTTACACCTGAACTAATATTTTCCTGGATCATTAATTTGAAGCTTATATGAAGGATTAGGTCATTTTTATGTGCTGTAACTTTGTTGTAATTCACTTATTTGCTGACTATAAGCAAAAATTCAGTAACTTTAAGGGCTTTCTTTTGCTGAGCTTTTTCTTTGGTTGAATACTTTTGAACATCCACAAAGCATGAAGCAGTTTTTTTAATATTAAGTTTGAATCTTCAAAACCTACTTGATTGTAGCCTATATTGCTATTGAATATAAAGATTGATGGGATAAAATAATTGACTTGAGTCTTTTTAAGGTTTTTGTATTGCCCTCTTTTTGTGATTCATCTTCAATTACTCAGACTTTAATCTCTTTTTTTCTTTAGGCTTCCCTCTCTCCTCCCTCATTCTTATCCCCCAACTCCCTCACAATTTAGGGAGAAAAAGAATATTACACCTTATCCTGCCTGCCTATTTATATTCAGCACATTTATTTCTATTATATTTCTGTTATCATCTTTCACTTAGTGCTTTGAAGTTCCCCCCACCTTTTTTTTTTCTTTTTGCTTCACTAGAGGTTTTGTTTTTTGAACCAAACTACCAGCACGTTGAAGTTTATTCAAAAATTTATACAGCTGCTTTTAATTTAGGTGTATTATATGGGAGATTTCTTTTAACATGCCATTCAACATGAGTCCTAAACTATTATGTTAAGGTAAGTTTTAAGTCTGTGGTATGTCATTATGTTAGAGTTTAACAACCACAAGTTTAGAGTGGGCTTAAAGTAGTCTTCAAATATGTGATTTAATTATTTGATCACAAGGTTGTATTCTTTCAGTAAGAGTGCAGATGGTGAAACTTCTTTACCCATAAGTGGGTAGGAGGTCATTTGTTCCATTTATTTCAGTTTAAATTATGTGGCTTTTAGTTCTTTCTTGCCATGTTAGCTCATCCAGTGCCTTTCCCCACTTGGTCTTATCTTACAGACCGGTGATTCCCAGTGATCCTTAAACTAGCAGAGTCAGTTATACCTGAGAACTTAAAAGCACATATTCTCAGACTCCAGAAACTCTGAATGATTCTATTCTGCACACTAAAATTCAAGAACCACTGCTCTAAACCAGTAGAATTTATTTGTCTGTAACCATTGTACTCTGATGGAAATTAAGCAAAAACTTTCCCAGCTTTAAGCTTAAAGAAATAGTGTCTTGCAGTATAATTTTAACTCATCTCAGAAATGGCAGTGGAAGCCTCTGTTTAATTTCTGACAGTGTACTTAGAATTGTTTGAAGTTGAAGATACTGGAATATGTGTGTTTTAAAGATTGAAAATGACTTGCAACATCTCTTTTCCTCTCAAGATTTTATACTCCTATGAAATGTCACATTTCTTTTCCCTTTAGATATTGAAAGATATCCCCAAGTTTAGGAAACTGAAATCAGTTTCCTACATTGTATGTGTTGTTGTATTTGGACTTTCATGAAGCTCAAGTATTATATAATTTAGTAAACATTACCTTTTCTACCTGAGAATTCATTCTAAATCAGGAAAGACATCTACTGTGAGCTTAGATCGTTGTTAAAACTATGCTTGCATTATTAGATCAGTAGTCTACATGGAAGAGAAAAAAGGGGTGTGATAAACTAGCAGTTATGGAGGGTGTGAAACTTGGTCCAGTAAGGGCCGCAGTTCTGAACTGTGAGTGAGAAGTGCTTTTAATTCGCCTTTAACTCTAGTGAGAAGTGCTGACCCACTTTCTGTATTCTGAAATCTTAGTGTCAGTGTATATTCCAACTGTGTTTTTTTACTACAGAAGTCTCAGGATTTACAGCATTTTAGTTTGTCCATATGTGTTTAGTTTGTATTTAGTTATATAAAAAATTAGATTCTTTAAGAGAAATAGTGGGAGTGGGTGTGTAATTTCATGCGTTTTCATCGACAGTTGGATCATAATAACTCTAATATTGAAGGGTAAACTGTGCTCTTTAAAAAATGGATTCAAGCTGAGATTGTTCCCTGAGAAAAAAGGGAATAACATGTATTTGTATTAGTAATCCTAAAGATTCATGTATATTGAGACATTATTCAGTTGACCCTTGAAAAACAAGGGGATCAGGGATGCTGACTCTCCTGCAATTGAAAATCTGCATATGACTGACTCCCCAAAAGCATGATACTAATTGCCTTCATGATAACCTAAATGGCCAATTAACATATTTTGTGTATATATATATCTACATATATTTTATGCATTCATGACATAACTTTTTCTTAATTTTCAAGAATATTTCTATACTGCAGTTCATGTGCAGGTTTTTTCATATTGTTTCAAATCTCCAGAAAAATTTTCTAACACATTTATTGGGAAAAAAAATCTGCATAAAAGTGGACCCACCATTCAAATTCTTGTTGTGTAAAATAGGTCAGTTGTAATTTAAAACACATGAAAAATGTCTCTACCATCTCTTCTAAAAATATACAGTTGACTCTTGAACAACACTGGTTTTGAACTTCTGTGGGACTTTTTTCACTAAGTAATTACTTCAGTGCAGTTAATTGAATCCACAGATGTAGAATTGTGAATATGGAGGACAGACTGTAATGTTAAACTCAGGTTTTCAACTATGCTGTTGTTTATACCCCAGTATTGTTCAAAGATCAACTGTTTATAGTGTTTGTGTACATATATACACATATACATAAGCATAGATTTACACATGCATAAATTATAATTAATAAAATAAGTATATATGTTTTGTGTGTGTGTGGCTCGTGGGAAGTATTAATGCCTTGAGTGATACTTTTCTAACAAGTAAAAATAAAATTTATTTAAAGCCCAGTTAAATAAGACAGATTTCAGTGTTTTAGTCTGTAGCTGTTAAGACTTCAAGAAAGTCTTACAAGTATTAATCAACTCATACCAGATTGTGAGCCACAAGAAGGGTTTTGCAGTAGCGACAATGCAGGACAACCCTGTCCTGCAGGGTTCTTTGACTCAGAGTTTGTATTTCCTACAGTTTGACTGGTAAATTTGTCTTGTGTGTTTTGTTTATGACAAATTTCTTGCGTTAATGTAATATTTAATTTCAGACTGCCCTTAACTGTGTTAAATTTCTTTCCTCCCCAAAATAATCATTACAGATTAACTAGAATTGGTTCTTTTCAGCTTTATAAATATCCATAAATGTTGAAATACATACTT
Source organism: Redunca redunca (assembly GCA_006410935.1). Lineage (NCBI taxonomy): Eukaryota > Metazoa > Chordata > Mammalia > Artiodactyla > Bovidae > Redunca > Redunca redunca. The sequence continues at coordinate 79,919 of SJYQ01002348.1, read as the reverse complement.
ATTCTGTATTATTTCCTCTCTCAGCCTATAAGATGAATTCAGAATTGGGTTTGTTACCTACTCTTTTAATCTTTTTAAAATATTTTAATAATTAAATATGTCAAACTTTTCATTATGATGTATTCTCTAAGATCTGCTTACACTATGTATTTTAGGATATTGGTGCAGGAAAAGGCAAATACTATGCTGTCAATTTTCCAATGAGAGATGGTATAGATGATGAATCATATGGCCAGATATTTAAGCCTGTAAGTATTACTATTTTTTGAAATGAAAAGGAATTCTAAAATGTTTTTTAGAGATATTAACATTTGTTACCTTACACATAGATTATTTCAAAAGTGATGGAGATGTATCAGCCTAGTGCTGTGGTGCTACAGTGTGGTGCAGACTCACTGTCTGGTGATAGACTCGGTTGCTTCAATTTGACAGTTAAAGGTAAGCAATTTGAAGGGTGATACTCCAGAAAAAAAATTTTCTTCTTCCTAAGAACTTCCCATAAAAATTGTCATTTTTTACCTGCTACTTAACACGACACCACATGTGTCTTATGTTTTTTACGAGTTTTTGTCATATGTATGTATGTATTTCGAATTGATTTATATAATTACAGTTAATCTAGTTTCAGTAAATTAGGTCTTTTATTTTGTCAAATTTATATATACATTTTTCATGAGCAGTTTTATAAGACTTGTTGCTGTCCCAACCAAGGCAGTGATTTTCTTCTTTCTTTTAAACTTGTATTTATTTACTTATTCTGGTTTTATTAAGATGTAGTTGACATGCAGCTGTGTGTAAGCTTGAGGTGCACATTATAATTTGACTTCAACAGCATGATTTCAGCATCCTGAAATGATTAATTAACACAGGTTTATTGAACACTCATCATCTCCTATAGTTAAAACATTAAAGAAATAGATTGAAAATGTATATATTTTTCTTTGTGATGAGAACTCTTAGGATTACTGTCTTTAATAACTTTCATTTATAACATACAGCAGTGTTAATTATCTGCATCATGTTGTACATTTTATCCCTAATACTTACTTATCTTTTAATTAGAAGTTTGTATCTTTTTATTATCTTCATCTAATCCCCTCCCTACCTCTGGTAATCACAAATCTGATCTCTTTTTCTGTCAGTTTGTTTGTTGATTGTTTTTGAAGTATAATTGACTTGCACCATTATAGTAGTTATTTTCTGTTCCACGGCATTGTAATTTGATAATCTGTACATTTTCAGTGATAACCACAGTAAGTCTAGTTGTCATCAATCATCATGCAAAGATATTATTTTGCTATTGACTGTATTCCCAACACTATATATTTCATACCAGTTTCTCATTTATATGGTACCTTTTAATCTCCTTCATCTGTTTCTCTCCCCTCTTGAAACTATCTTATTTATTTTCTGTAACTATTTCTGTTTAGTTATATTTGTTCATTTGTTTTTTAGATTCCACATATAATACTTAGCATAATTATCAACATTTTTGGTTGATTCTTTTGGTGCTTACCTTTCTTAAGACAGTATGCAAGCTTAAATTTTTTTGGCCATGCCGTGCAGCTTGTGGGATCCTAGTTCCCCAAATAATACTTAGCATAATTTTCAACATTTTTGGTTGATTCTTTTGGTGCTTACCTTTCTTAAGACAGTATGCAAGCTTCTTAAATTTTTTTGGCCATGCCATGCAGCTTGTGGGATCCTAGTTCCCCAAATAGGGATTGAACTCAGGCCCTCAGCAGTGCAAGCCCAAGAGTTCTAACCACTGGACACCCCGGGAATTCTGCAAGATGTATTATTATTTTTAACTTAATTTTAACTTTGTATATTCAGTTTCCATTGTGAAAGAAAAGGGAGTTACCACTTTGTCCCTAACACATGCATTTACCCTTCCAGTATCCCATTTTTGCAGTTTAAATCTAGACCAGAATTTTAGTTATGGTAGTCATTGTTTATGGCATCATCAAAAACATTAAAGCATGGTTCAGCTTGCTCAATTTTCCTTTTGCATAACTTGTTTTTCTGTGCAATTTTGTCATTTCCTTAGTTTTCTCCTTACTCATTAATAAATGAAGGTGGATCAGGTTTTCTATCAGTTTTACCTTCTTGAAGAACAGCCTTCTGACCTGTTTGTGTTTGGGTGAATTTCCTCTGTAGATCTGTTAGAACCTTGAGCTGTCCTTCGCTTTTAAGTGTTAAGATCAACATGATAGAGGTCCAGACCAAAGTAAAGATCACCATTATGGAATGAGCTGCTAGGGTGTAAGAATAAATCTGAAAATTTATAAGTTCTTAAAATGTATGGTATATAGGTTTAGTAGTGATTAATCATGGATATTATACAGGATTTGGAGTTGTTTTCCTTGTGAACTTCTAGGTGACAAGTTCATGTTCTGCTTGAATTTTCTCATAAAAGGTGAAGAAGCTCAGGTAGAACTTTTTCCAGTACTACTTACTATTTATTGACTTAAGCAGAAATTAATAACTAAATTTAGATTTTAAAGACTATTTTTTTTAATACTAGGATAGTTCCTGTGCCAGGCAGCATTATAATTATTGTATAATCAATCTATTCTGCTTCTATTAGGTTGAACGATTTGAAATTATCTGTTTCCTCAGAAATGGATATGATCTTAAAATCTATCTAATGTACTCAAAATGTGCATTATTTGTCAATTTTCTTGTCTTAACATTTTGAAAGTTCTTAATGCCTTGTTTGTGTGTAAAAGTAATAGCTTTCATAACTACAAGCTACAGCATTTACTCTTACTGTAAATCTACATTATATTTCAACTGACTGATAGAATATAAGTTGTATAAAGCATATAAAGGTATTTGCAATCTCAAAACTTAAACTTAATTCCAAGCTTTTTCCAGTCCCAGCTTCAATTCAGATTTCTCAGGTCTGCTAAAGTCAGTTTACCTCTTGTCTGTCTCCTTTCTATCTTCGTTTATATTGTTACCATTGTATGTTCTCCATTCTTCATTTTTATAAGTTTTAGCCTTTAAAAAAAAATCCCTTTATAATCATATTTGTCAGATTTTGAGATGAAAGAAAAGGAAATGTCCTTTTTTAGCCAGCTTTCTTTACTTAGAAGTCTTTAAGTTAATTTTTTGTTTGTTTCATCTTTAAAAATACCCACATGGCTTTCCCCTGTTATAAGAAGCATGCATTTTTGTAATTGCAATAATAAAAATTGGATTTTAAAATGCCCACGGTTATAGTTACATGAAGAAAACATTAAGCTTTTAAAAATTAAAAAGAATTGGAAGGGAATATTAAAAAAAACTTATCTTTGGATGATGAGGCTTCACTGGTAGCTCAGTGGTAGAGAATCTGCCTGTCAGTTCAGGAGACTCATGTGTTCGATCCTTAAACTGGGAAGATTCCCTGGAGTAGGAAAGGGCAACCCACTCCAGTATTCTTGCCTTGGAAATCCCATGGACAGGGGAGCCTGGTGAGCTACAGTCCATGAAGTTGCAAAGAGTAGGACACGACTTAGCCACTGAATACAACAGCAGCATCTTTGGATGGTAGAATTTTAGGTAGTTTTTTCCTTTGTACTTACTTTGATTTTTCCAAATATTCAACATGTATCAGTTTCTTCTGTAATTGAAGTTTTTTGTTCTTGCTCTAAAGGTTGACTTATATTCCTGAATGATAATATAATAAGTTACTGGTGACTCGTGATTATTGAATTATGACATCCAAAGGAAATATTTTGTTTTTATGTTAGGTTTACTTTATATTTAAATTTCTATACAAAGAAATTTGTTAAAGTTGTTTTTAATAGTAATAATTTAAATAAGTTAAGAAATGTGTCCATAATACCACTATCTAAAATAACCTATGTTAAACCTGTATAGTCTTACGTAATTTTTTTGTTCATGTCTGTGGAGGAAAGTGATGACAAAACATCAGTTGAGATTAGGTTGCACTTAATGTTTCATTGTAACCTCACTTATTTTCCCCCCACGTAACCTTATAAGAGCATAGGATCTTCATATCACATTAATAAAAATGTGTTATATTTATATTTTAATCTTAATATAGTTGTAGATTTGACTTTTCCATCAAGGACGCTTGTTAACATAGCCAGTTATGTCTACTTAATGAGTTTTGTATATTGTGTAAAAGGTGTTTGATGAAAGTTTAGACTAGAAATTTTCTTAAAATTTTTACGTATTATTTGTCTTTTAAATATTTAGAAAAGCCATTTTGGTTGAGTAAAATTTTGTTTGTTATCTTTTTAAATTTTTCTTTCCCAGCTGTTACAGTGTGTAAATATATTGTTACCCAAATCTTCTTTGTCTTAGGTCATGCTAAATGTGTAGAAGTTGTAAAAACTTTCAATTTACCATTACTGATGCTTGGGGGAGGTGGATACACAATCCGCAACGTTGCTCGGTGTTGGACATATGAGACTGCAGTTGCCCTTGATTGTGAGATTCCCAACGGTAAGTGTTCTTCTTATGATGTCTTTATTGGATGAACTGTCTGTTTGTAGAAAAAGATGGTTAGGTCATTAGAGTTGATTCCAAAACTATGTAAATAGGAGAGAAGTCACCAAATTCATTTTGTATTCACTTTTAAATATTTTTTCTGGAAATATTTTACAACTTGAGTCTGGATTTTGTGTATGGATTAAGCTTTTAATATGTAACTTTATTTCATTATTTTAATAGAATTGCCATATAATGATTATTTTGAGTATTTTGGACCGGACTTCAAACTGCATATTAGTCCTTCAAACATGACAAACCAGAACACTCCAGAATATATGGAAAAGATAAAGTAAGACGTCATCAAATTGATTTGGTTAACATTATTAATGTAACTTTTGAAGCTTTTAGAAGGTCATGTGCAGTAGGTCAGCTTAACTTTATACATAAGGTATTCCCTTTTGTCAAAAGTATAAATCTTAAGACTGTTGGTTTCTTTAATTTTATAAAATAATGGAAAATGTATAATAGATTCATAGCTCAAAAATACTTCCCATTTTCTGTTAGTTAAAATGGACTTTTTTGTTGAAAAGGGCACTGTAAGTTATATATTTTCTTGCTTTACACAAAAGTGAAATTTATTTTCGTTGAAACATTTGATAAACCTTTCTCTAAGAAATAGAGTCTGGAGAGACATTGTTAGTTCACAGGTCTGGATTTGTGCCCTCTCTTACCACACACTAACTCCATGACATTTGGCAAGTTAATTTGCCTTTGTGCTTATATTTCCTCATCCTTGAAATAGGGGATGAGATTTAGTATCTACCTTGTAAATTTTGAGGATTAAACAGGTTAATAATAGGTAAAGTATCAGTACCCAGTAAATGTTATGATTTTAATTCTTAGGTTAAGCTAGATAAAAGATGCAATTTATTTTGCTTAATATTTCCTCTTACATTGAAAAGAAACTTGAAAGAAAATATTTTTTTCTAATAACTATGCATGTTGTAATTTAGACAGCGTTTATTTGAAAATTTACGCATGTTGCCTCATGCACCTGGCGTCCAGATGCAAGCTATTCCAGAAGATGCAGTTCATGAAGATAGTGGAGATGAAGATGGAGAAGATCCAGACAAGAGAATTTCTAGTAAGATAGTCCTTTGATGTGTATTCTGTTACATTTTTCAGGTTTATTAAAAGCATACTACAGACTGAAGGTTTTGGTTGCCCAAGAACTACACCTGTTTTCATGAGCACATTATTACTGTCTTTATTTTCATCGTTTTTTAATCCTATGTAGATTTAACTTCCTTTGTCTTAGAGCCTGATTTGAGTGTCAGCAGTTTCAGTTTCTACAAATTAACCACTTAGATGTAGCGCAAGTTGAATAGCATTGAGCACCTTCTGTTTGATTCTACAGTCTAACTCCACTTAGTATGATTTGTAGGCTTTTAGCCTAATAGTATGCTATTATGGTATAGACATTCTAATATAATTGACATAAATGATATTTCTTATTTTCTCTTCTTTCCCTCTCAGCTCTGAAATGTTACTTTTTATTTAAAGACATCACTCCTACTTCCTATCAGGAAAGCAGTATTTTTTTCCTCCAAAGTTTTTTTTTTTTAATGTGAACCTCTAATGTTCTTCATATTCCTTTGAATTATTTCTTCCTAGATTAAAGCTACATTTTCAATGTTTAGCAAGCCACACATTTAGTTATAATCTTAAAATCTGTTTTCCTTACTTTTAAATATGACTGGCTAGTTCTTCTATAGAGCAGTACACTTAACAGTTGTATAAAACCTGTGACTGCCTTTGCCAAAATTTTATTAAAAATCTTTGAATGTGTCAGTTCGAGCATCAGACAAACGAATAGCTTGTGATGAAGAGTTCTCAGATTCTGAGGACGAAGGAGAAGGCGGTCGTAGAAATGTGACTGATCATAAGAAAGGAGCAAAAAAAGCTAGAATCGAAGAAGACAAGAAGGAAACGGAGGACAAAAAAACAGGTCAGATTTATTCTTTGATAGATGTTTTAATTGTAAGTTTTTGAAAGTGAGCAACCAGGCAATTTTTATAAGATCCTGAAATACTTACACAGGTATCAGAAATAGGTGAGTGTGCTAAATAAATAGGTGACTTCCCCCCCCCATGTAAATAAACTTAATTAAAGCTCTCTAAATGTTATTAGTCACATTTGCTTTTACAATACAGGAAACTATCTCTTCTTGGCAACAGAGGCTTAAAATATTGAACACTGCACTGTGATCTAGACTGAGAGAGAGAACAAAGTGGTTATAGACCCATATGTAGCCCATGAGCAGAGCCGAAATTCTAAGCTAATTTGTAACTACCTATAAGTTTATTTCATGAGAATAAAGCATAAAAGAAGACTCACATTATATAACCTTAGACCAGTTTCACCATTTTGAAAAGGCTCAGAGAACAGACTTTTGTTATTATTTGAAAGAAACATAAAAGCTGTGGAAAGATGGGAAGGGATTTGAGAGCTGGGTTAGGAGGAGATAATACTTTCTGATGTCTTAACTTTAAAAATGTGTCTTGTCTGTTGAGACAAATGTGTCAATTTGTCTGTTGAGAAAACAGATGATTTAGGGCATTAAATTTGCTTTCAGAGTATGTTATCTTTTATCTGAGTTTCCAGAGCACTTACACATACCTCAGTCATTTTATTTAACATATCATATTATAAGACCGCATTAGGAACTTTACATATCTCCCTGCTAGATTGAGCTGCTCATGACTAGAGAATGCAGTATCTTAAATACCTGAATTCTTGTACTTTGTTCATTTCCTGCTGGATACCTGCTACCTATATGCAGGTAACGGTGAGGAGCACAGGTTTTAGTTGACCTGTTAATTTTGACCCTGTAGCATGTGGAAAACAGATTCAGAGGTACTGGGCCAACATCCTTTTTCTATCATATTGAAGTTATGTGAGTAAGCTGGCTCTCGTGTTCTTTTTTTACTAGAGTGTTCGGAATCTGTAGCATGTCTGCACATCTAGTTCTGTTTTGTTTGTGGATTGATTCCACTGTAGGCAACTGTTCTCTGTCTATCTTTATATAATTTTAACTTCACAATGTATTACAATGATGGCTCTAGTCTGCTCTTGTATACTGATTGACATCCAGAAATTCCAGCTATGATTGAGGTAAGAAGGACTTAACTTTAGCTGTAGGATTTTTCTAGTATTTTTCTTTTCTCTGTCAATTTGTCTTTTCTGTATTTTTTGTTTGTTTGTTTGTCTTCCTTTCTGGCATTTATTCTTGCTTTTTAAATGTTTATCTTTCTATGCTTTTTCTTCCAAATGGGAAAGCGGGAGCACTAGAGTGCTTATCTTTGATTGCTGTTTTAGCTGAAAATGAGAGTGCCTTTTGATCTGGCTTTAATGGCCTGGTGGTGGATTAATCTCACAGTATTTAGTTCCTAAATACTTCTGTTACTGATAATAATTGATACTTAAATTTCTTAGTTTAATAATGAAATAGTTCTTATAGTGTCTTACATTTGTTAAAATCTTGCAACATACAGATAAAAGAAATACTACCATAGAAAACATTTTTAAAAGTCTATAGTTCAGAACCTAAAGTTAGGAATATTTCTTTGCTCTTCATCCCTCCCCAAACCCCACTTGGCACTTTTGTTTACATATCTAAAATTAAGCCAGAAGCCAAAACAAATGTCATAATAAACATGTTGCTATATGTTTGTATTATAATCAGTGCCTCACAACTTTGGTATATTGGTTTATCTAAAGAAAAAATTTAGCACATTTTGGCTAATTTGTTTCAATGATCTTGAATGGATTGTTACTATTTTGTTAATTTTTATTAAAATGGTAAAGTTCTGATACTTATATACTGAAGGTTTAAAAACTAATGGCTATGTGTATGTATGGCTGAGTCCCTTCACGGTTAACCTGAAACTCACAACGTTGTTAATCGGCTATACCCCAGTACAAAATAAAAAGTTTAAGAAAGAAAAGAGGGTACTAGAAAAGAAGGGTTCTAGCCTAACCATTGTTTAAAAAAAAAAAAAACTACTGGTTATATAAGCAATAGAATTTAGCTTCTGTTTTGTCTCTGACCTCATCTGATTCTGTCCCCTTGTCACAAAACTCCAGCCAAATTGGTCTTGCAGTTTTTCCTTCCAACCTAATTCCTTTTTGCCTCAAAGTCCTTTTGAGCTTTCCCTCTGTTCAAAGTGCTTCTTCCCTTTTCTCACTCAAAAGCGATTTGTTCTTCAGAATGCCTCTCAAAGGTCACTTGTCATGCCTTTCCTGACCTACCATGGTGTTACGCACGTGTCTGTTGGCTGAACTTCTTCATAGCGCATACCCTGCCCATAATGCTGTGACCCCGTAGGGCAAAGTTCCTGAAGGCAGGACTGTGATGTTGCATTGATATTGAACCTCTGTCATTTAGTACATCTTCAGAAGCTTAGTTAGTTGTTGATTTCATGAACAATAATATTGTATATGGCAGTTTTTTTTATATTTTAAGTAAAATATATACATTTTATATTTCAAAATAGGTGTTAATCTCTTCCCAATTTTTGTTTTTAGATGTTAAAGAGGAAGATAAATCCAAGGATAATAGTGGTGAAAAAACAGATACCAAAGGGTAAGCTGTATTCTTTTTCTAGTAATTTTTATATGCTATAAAAATAATGAGTATGTTTACTCCGGTTGGGGTGAGTATATATATATATTCTTTGAGAAGTACTGAAATGAACCTGGAATATCATCAGTAGGTTGTTATGAGATGCTCTGAATTTTAGTATGGTATGTAAGACAATATATATGTATCTTAACCATTAGCTTATATTTCATTTACTTGCTCATTTTTCATTTATGTAGCATGCCTTAAAAAATTACAAAAGCTAGTAATAATCAGTGTTAACTGAATGTATTAAAATAGATCAGTTTATATTCTTGAACATAACTTATCTAAGCCTTGTTTTGCTATTAACTTTTATATAGACATTCATCATCTTTCATGGTGCTCTTGTTTCTGTATACATGACTTTTTTGGTGTTATAAAACAGGTAAATTTAAGAATCACTGGGCTAGTATAACATAATTTTTTAAAAGACCATAATTGAGCTTTGTATTGTCAGAAAGCATGTAGATGCTTGGCCACACATAATTTTGTGTTAGCCTTCATAGGATGACTTGGAATAGATTGTAAAACCACTCAAAAGATCAAGGCAGTAGGTGCTCCAAAAACTCAAGGCACTACCATCTTACATGTTTCTTGGCAGGAACCGTAGGACTGATCTGTCGGTCACTGCATTTAAAGTAAGATTGTGCAATTTTTAATATTTCATATTGCCTCTTTTAACAGAGCCAAATCAGAACAGCTCAGCAATCCTTGAATTTGAGTCTCACCACTTTCAGAAACCATAAAAATGTGAGAAAATATTGGGAAGAAAAATGTTTTTTCTTTTTGAAGACTTCTGGCTTCATTTTATACTACTTTGGCATGGACTGTATTTATTTTCAAAATGGCTTTGTTTTTGTTTTTCTTGGCAAGTTTTATTGTGAGTTTTCTAATTATGAAGCAAAATTTCTTTTCTCCACCATGCTTTATGTGATAGTATTTAAAATTGATGTGTTATTATGTCAAAAAACTGATCTATTAAAGAAGTAATTGGCCTTTCTGAGCTGATTTTTCCATCTTTTGTAATTATCTTTATTAAAAAATTGTACTTCGATTGTCTTTTGTCTGTTTATTACAACATGGAGTCTAATTTCATAGGCTAATAACGTGACCGTTTCTGTAGAAAAATAGAATACCCTAAAGGTGAAAGATACTGATTACAACTTCAAAGATATCCATAAACTGTTTGTTTAGGAAATTACCGTTACAGTAATTATTATTTCTTACTCTAATAGGAGTTCTACCATCTTGTCCTCTGTAGGTTAACCAGCCAATATTGGTGAAGGTTAATATCTCATAATCATAATTTATCTTAGATTAATGATACAAGCTATGCAGTTGAGATATAGGAATTAGCTTTGAGCTGAACCAAAGATTCTCAAAAACTGGTAATCAATTCTGAGTTGAAAGAAGAAATCTATAGTCAGAAAAGGAAACTATAGCTTCCATACTGAGCTCTGTGGGACTCTTTTGCCAACCCGTACTATACACCAAGTAGACAAAGAATTATATGGTGTGTTTGAACAGAACTTTCCTGTGTTTTAGTCAAGGCTAAAATAAAACCTGCTGTTTAGACAAAACCTGGTTCTTATACTGCATATTCATGGTACCCAGGTTCCACTATTACACCCAGGCTTCCAAATGAAAGAAATAAACACTTAAAAGTCATTTATCATTAATTTATTAAATGTCTACCCACTTTAAGGCTTTGAGCATACAGCTGAACATAATGGGAAAATGCCTGCTCCCACAGCTTACACTTTAATGGTAGGAAGCAGACATATCTGCTACTAAGATATGCAAAGGAGAAAGCAAAACATTTTAGAAACTTGCCAAAATCAATGAAATCTTTTTGCTGGGCCAAATTGACTATTTTGAGGTAAAAATTTGGACAGTAGATCAGTCAAAAGCATTTCTCTAAAAGCTCCTGTTGAATACTTCAGCATTTACAAAAGCACCTGCACTTTAGTAATGAGCAGCTGTTCTCACCTGTATTTAACAGATATTTCACTTTTGCCATGTTGGTTCCAACTCTTTTTTTCTTTAAATTTGCACAGAAGTCGAAGCCCTCTTTATCCACTTTGTCATTTGATTCCCTTACAGCTCTTCAGAAGTAACCATCCCTTATGCCTGTTTTCACTCTTGCTGTGTATCTGTCAGCATTCAAACCCTTGTGGTGTTAGGAATTATGGAATTCAGCCCTTCATTCATGAAATAGTTACAAACATTTAGTGTTTGTGAAACACACAATGGTATTGCACATGTACACTTGTGTAACTTGCTACTTTACATTTTGATTAACCCTGTTGAACAAGTACAACTCATTTTAACTCCTCTGTATTAAGGTTCCATTAAAAGGACGTACCAAAAATTTGTTTCAATAATGTAGTGAACCTCCTTGGTTACACTTAGGTTTTTGTTTTACTATTTACAAATAGAAGCGTCTATATAAAGCTAAAGCCTCAAGAGAATAATATGAAACATGAAAATTCAGCAAGGTGACTTGGTACATTAATACACAGAAAACAGCAACTGCTAATATACAAAAACAGCCAGATTTGCCAGAAAAAGTAAGGTCCTATTTATAAGAGCAGTAACAAAAATTCTTATAAATAAAAAATATAAAGAAGCTATGGTTCTGGCATATAGTGAAAAAGATCATAAGATATCAAGATAAATACCCTAATACATTTGGAACAATACTGAATAAAAAAATAATTCAGATTGATGAAGGAAGAGATTATTCCTTGAGTGGTATTAGGATAATGGGCAATCGGATAAAAAGAAGTTGTATGCTTTCTATGAGAAGAGTCAGATTAGCTGGATGTTGAATTTTATGAAAAGCATTTTCTGCATCTATTGAAGTAATCAATTTTTATTCAATTTTTTTAATGTGTAGTTTTTAATTAAAAATATAAACATAATTTCTGGTCAAAGGGATGGAAATTTTACATATCCTTAACAGCTTTCATTTCCATTTTTTCAAATTGTCTTGTGATTTGCCAATTCATGCAGTTCAGTGTTTCTGGGACAATAGTGACTATCTTAGTTTCATTTCTTCCCTGGAGAAGGAAGATTTACCTTGTGGCTACACGTAGGACAACAGAGTCTTCTGGGGGAATCATATGGTCCTGATAGGAGTAGTCACTATCATTTCAGCTTTAAAAATGGCACTTTAAAACAGACCTCAACTTGGCAGGGAGGTAGGGGGAGTGGAGAAGCTCTTTACTTAAGGACGATACTGCTGTTTGCTCCATTTTTCTCATTTCCTTATGGCATGGATGAAAGCGTCCAAATTCCAATAGTATTATAAGATAACCAATGCTACTAGCATTCTGTCAGTAGGAGATGCTTTGAGGTTCTTAGAGTGGAGTAATTTACTTTCATCTTCTGATTGATGTGGCTTCAGTAAAATTACTACTGAAGCTTCTCTGGTACCGGGATTTATAACATTTCTTATTGTTTTGTGATGTAAATGACATGGATTTTCAAGGTTTTACGAGAAAACTTCAATTTGTATGCTATCACAATAATTTTTGATAGTTTTTTCTTCACAGTCTTGTGCAAGTTACTAACTTCTCTGTGTCTTAATTGCTTCTTAACTTAAAATAAGGAAAATACTAGTAGTCCTCACCTCATTAAGGTTGTTGAAGATTGAGTTGATACAGTTAATGATGTTTACTACTGTTACATCAGGTAAGCAGAGATAGATGGGACCAGAATTGTGAGGGAAGTCTTAAATCTTCAAGTGTTATTTAGACATCAAATGAATTGCTTCTGAGCCTTGTTGTTTGAGTTTGATGTCTACTAGTATCAAACCTGGCCATGGTGAATAGGGAAACAATCTTTTGAGAACTAGTTTTGGCGAGGAATCTATTAACATTTGGTAAATTTAGGGGGATCTTAGTGTCCCTGCAATTAATTCACTGGACAATGATCTGTCAAGCAAAATGGTTGTGAATGGATTTTGGAAAAAATGAAGCTGTTAGATTGTTACTGTCTGTTTACATGAGTAGCAATGTTAATGTGAAGAAATAATCCTCAGAAGGGTTACAATATAAAGAAGCTACTCAACAGTTGCTGCATTTTCTCCAACTTGCCACAAGATGGCAGATATTCCATTGTTTAATTTTTTTTTTCTATTTTTTGTGCATTTTCTCCTGTAGTTGCTTGATGGTCCATTGAACAAGCTGAGTGGCATCATTAACAAGTTCTTTAGAATGCAGTGCTGGACTCCATACCGTCTGAATTAAGCTACAGTGTAGTTTACTGATTGGGATTTTTCTTTAGGTAGAACAGTTATACTACTAATTCCTGAGCTTTACATCCATAAAACAGTAGAGTGTATCTGATAGTAAATGTTATTTGTGAGTTTTCTAGTCAAAAGTAGAATGGAAATGAATATTAGAGCCAGAGTAGTTTTCTGTTTTGGTTGGGAATGGAACCATTTAAAATACACAATAGAAAAGGAGGAATGAAATTTGATTCTAAAAATGTAGTTCAGCATAGTGAGGTTCATATGCAGGGACTGGACTGCATATGAAGTAGTTCCATACCGTTTGTTACTAAACTAAGTACCTAACCTCTTTGATCTTTGAAATTATGAAACTTTGAAGTGTTATGATTAGGATATTAGTTAATCCTGGTGGAATAAATTATAAAGGAGAACTGAACTTGACTAAGTTGTTATTTGCTCTTTACTTAAGAATGTTTACTCCAAATGTTGATAAAATGTGTACATGTACATTTATTTCTAAAGTAACATGAATAGTAAAATTCTGGATTGGTAAATTTTTTTTCCAGGCCCATCTTGTAACCGATAGTATATGTTTGAGAGTGAGTTCAACAAAGTAATGCTTGAAATCTAAGACTAATCTCAAGTTATGAATTTTGGTCCTATTGGTAAATCAGAAGCTTCTGGCTTTTCTTCTGTATTCTTTAACTTAGTTATCTTTTTTGTTTCTTCAGAAATCAGCATTTCAAGGGTGACCTTCCTATACGGTAATTGCCTGTTATGCAGGAAAAGTTTTTCAGTAAACAAATACCAACAAAGGTCACTGCATTCTGGCAACTAGTAAACTGAATGTTTGACTTCAGAGACAAGTGTTTCTCCTCCTGCCTTTTTTAATTGCATTTTTGCTGTGTCCGTAGGTGAGAAACACTTCAAAAATCTCCTTATTCTAAGGAGATAGTAGTCTAGCCGGAAAGTTCAAACATGGGTCGCCTTTGATTGAATTCGAGGTGGGACTGAGATGTTAAGGGCACCCTAGTGTGCTCCTTTGGTAGATAAAAGCCTCTCAGGTACAAGAAAGGAAGACCTACCTCTCATCAGCCTTTCAGAAGTGGTCTGAAATGGGCTGAATTCTCATTTCTGTAGGATCCACCTGATGTGGACATACAGTATCTTCCAGGAAAAGAGTTTTCTCTACAATCTGAAGTTCAAACTATCACTAGCTATCCTCTTCCCCATTAATCAATTGCAAATCTCTTTTGGTGAATTTTTAAAAGTACATTATTTTTAGACATATTTAGTTGTATAATGTTTACATGTACTAGGCTTAGGTGCAATTTCTGTGCTATTCCTTTTAGATGGTGAGTACGTTTTGGAAGTCTCAAGTTAACATCTGAGATATCATGAAGTAAATGGTGAAGCATTGGGGTTTCTTAATGACTCAATGCCACCATATTTCTAGAGTTAGAAAACATTGTAAGTTCATTTTATCTCAGATCTATTTCTAAATATGATGGGCAATAAATCTAAACTTCAGATATGCACCACAGATCCTAAAAGTTATTTCATGGTGAACAGCCTCATCTCTAGCCTTTTTTGTGCTGCTTACTTGGCCCGTTCAAAGCACCATCACCACTTAGAGCAGCAGCAGGGAAAGAGCAGTGCACTAGAAATCACAAATGTGGAGTAGGCCCCAGCTTTACATTATTTATTGGAATATTATTTACTTTATTATTTATTGTTTTGGCCTTGTCATGTAAATTGCTATGCCTCGGTTTACTAATCTGAAACTGGTCAGGTAACAGTTGACAAATACCTTGCTTTTCCATCATGTCTCTTTTACTTGGGGTAGATATTACAAATTGATCTTTGTTTTCTGGCCTTAAAATCTTTCTCAACCCAGATAGCCATTACAGTTAATCGGTTCAGTTCAGTTCAGTTCAGTCGTTCAGTCATCTCCGACTCTTTGCAGCCCCAAGAATCGCAGCACACCAGGCCTCCCAGTCCATCACCATCTCCTGGAGTTCACTCAGATTCATGTCCATCAAGTCAGTGATGCCATCTAGCCATCTCATCCTCTCTAGTCCCCTTCTCCTCCTGCCCCCAATCCCTCAGCATCAGAGTCTTTTCCAATCAGTCAACTCTGCATGAGGTGTCCAAAGTAATGGAGTTTCAGCTTTAGCATCATTCCTTCCAAAGAAATCCCAGGGCTGATCTCCTTTAGAATGGATTGGTTGGATCTCCTTGCAATCCAAGGGACTCTCAAGAGTCTTCTCCAACACCACAGTTCAAAAACATCAATTCTTTAGCGCTCAGCCTTCACAGTCCAACTCTCACTTCCATACATGACCACTGGAAAAACCATAGCTTTGACTAGACGGACCTTAGTCGGCAAAGTAATGTCTCTGGTTTTGAACATGCTATCTAGGTTAGTCATAACTTTTCTTCCAAGGAGTAAGCGTCTTTTAATTTCATGGCTGCAGTCACCATCTGCAGTGATTTTGGAGCCCAAAAAAGTAAAGTCTGACACTGTTTCCACTGTTTCCCCATCTATTTCCTATGAAGTGATGGGACCAGATGCCATGATCTTCATTTTCTGAATGTTGAGCTTTAAGCCAACTTTTTCACTCTCCTCTTTCACTTCCATCAAGAGGCTTTTTAGTTCCTCTTCACTTTCTGCCATAAAGGTGGTGTCATCTGCATATCTGAGGTGATTGATATTTCTCCCGGCGATCTTGATTCCAGCTTGTGTTTCTTCCAGTCCAGCGTTTTTCATGATGTACTCTGCATATAAGGTAAATAAGCAGGGCGACAATATACAGCCTTGACGTACTCCTTTTCCTGTTAGAGATGGCATTAAATATGAAATGCTTTAGCCATCTCTGGCTGAAAGATCTTTTAAGTCCAATATTAACAGTATATCTTTTTGTTTTTTTTTTAAATAATAGGTATGCAATATATTTATTGGTTATTGAATATAATATATTACTATCAATTCTTTTTTAACAGCAGTCTTTCCCTCATACCTAAACATTTCCCCATAAAGGTTAATTTTTAAAATTTTATATCAGATCATTATACCAAAAATTGCTATTGGAAAAATATAGAAGTCACAAAACCAGGGGCTTCCCTGGTGGCTCAGTGGTAGAGAATCTGCCTACCAATGCAGGGGACATGGGTTTGATCCCTGACCTGGGAAGATCCCGTGTGCTGCGGAGCACAAGCCTGTGAGACACAACTATCGAGCCTGTGATCTAGAGCCCAAGAGGTGCAACTGCTGAGCCCATGCGCCATAGTTACTGAAACCTGCGCACCCCAGAACCTGTGCTCCATCCCAAAAGAAGCCCCCTCAGTGGGAAGCCCATGCTCCACAGCTAGAGCAGCCCCCACCTGCCTCCACTAGTGAAAAGCCTGCGCAGCAATGAAGACCCAGCACAAACTAATTTTTTTTAAGTCACATACAATTTATGCCCCTCTCAAAAAAGTTACATTGCCTGTGCCAAAATCTAATCATGAGAGAAAAGCCACAATGTAATTTGAACATGAAAAGTCTTATATAATCATGAATTATAACAAGATTGGACTAATGGAGGATTCTCCAGTGAAGACTAAGGAGACTGTTAAAGGAAAAAAAAAAGGGTATA
The DNA here is from genome assembly GCA_006410935.1 of Redunca redunca. NCBI lineage: Eukaryota > Metazoa > Chordata > Mammalia > Artiodactyla > Bovidae > Redunca > Redunca redunca. Next base: position 62,911 of record SJYQ01002348.1, on the reverse strand, counting down.
AAAGAACAGATATAAGGAGAGGCCATTGGCCCTGAGAGTATCCCGAGATGAGCCCACCCCCTGACCCAAGACTGAGACCCAGATTCTGGAGAGGACACATCTTTGACTCTCTGGCTGGCGGAGAAGTCACTGGGGATTGCATGGATGGAACTTGCTGGGAATCCAGCCTCCAACCATTGCTAGAAATGCTCCTTCTAAGGTGGTAGGGCGATGCTGCTGCCCATTGTGTGATGGGTCCCAGTGCCAGAGAACTGATTGGCAGGAGCCAGGTACCAGAGGAGCCCTTCATGCTGCAAGAGCCTGCAGACAAGAGCACACTGGAACGGGAGAAGCTCCTCCTCCAGCGCCTTTTATTGACAGCTTGGTACTGTGCCAGCTGGCAAAGTAGAAGTATAAAAATCAACTCTAGTATTGTGGTGTAGGCAATAAAGGATCTATTTGGAACTGAGAGGAAATAAACTCATAACTGGCCTGATCTTCTTCCCAAAGGACCCTGGCAGGAGCTATTTGTAATGGAGTAGTAACAAAACTTGTTTTAGAACACTTGCTGAAGCCAGGTGACATTGGAGTATCTGTAACTACTTAATGTTTAGTAAAGCTGTATAATGGAAAAGGCGATGGCACCCTGTTCTAGTACTCTTGCCTGGAAAATCCCATGAACGGAGGAGCCTGGTAAGCTGCAATCCATAGGGTCGCGAAGAGTCAGACACGACTGAGCGACTTCACTTTCACTTTTCACTTTCATGCATTGGAGAAGGAAATGGCAACCCACTCCAGTGTTCTTGCCTGGAGAATCGCAGGGATGGGGGAGCCTGGTGGGCTGCCATCTGTGGGGTCGCACAGAGTCGGACACGACTGAAATGACTTAGCAGCAGCAGCAGCAGCTGCAGCAGCAAAGCTGTATAAGGTAGTATAAAGATGGCTACTTACTATTTTGGTGGCCTTGGACAAGTTTCCCAAGCTCTGAGCCTCAGTTTTCTCATTTATAAAATGGAAATAATATTAATTTCAGATAGATATAAAGGTTAAATAGGAAATTGTCTCTGGTCCTTCTTAAAACCACTAATATATTTTTTTGTTTCTCAGATTCTCAATCATGCCCCACTCTGCAACCCCATGGACTGTAGCCTGGCTGGCTCCTCTGTCCTTGGGATTCAGCAAGTAAGAGTACTGGAGTGGGGTGCCATTTCCTCCTCCAAGGGATCTTCCTGACTTAGAAATTGAATCTGCATCTCTGTATCTCCTGCATTGGCAGGTGGATTCTTTATCACTAGCGCCACCTGGAAAGCCCAATAATATATAAAAAGGAGCAAAAACTAAGTCCAAAAGGAGAATGGAAGTGTATACCACAGCAAGAAAAATGATCATATTTAAAAGTTACAGAAAGTGGTGACTGGAACCAACTCCTACAAGGATAAAAGGCAGGAAGCAGTGAACTCCAGAAAGGCTTAGAATGGGAAGCATCACTGAAAGCTGCAGTGCTGAGTGAGAATGAAAATGGGAAGATTATGATGTCTTCAAGAGGATCAGCTTGATCTCCCTAGCCTGAGAAGCCCAACAGGCACCCCTGTCCTCCACCCCAACAGAAGATGTTTGCCCTCTACAAAAGCTGGACCAGATTGGCTCTGGGCTCAGAAATGGAAGACCTGAGGTGACACCCTGAGAAAATAAAAGCCTGAATGCTGAACTGTGTGACCCACTGTGTCTTCAGTGTAGATCTCCTCTGCTTATAATTCTTGGAGAGCATTGAGCTTGTTAGATTCGTATTTGTGGATTCATGTATAGACAACAAATTTGAAAAGGCCAACAAAACTGACAGTTTTAACTCAGCTGACTAAGAGAAAGAGAATGCATAAATAAAATCAGCAATGTAAGTGCAGACGTTGCTAGCAAACTTACAGAAGTAAAGAGGATTATAAGAGAATACTATGAAGAATCATATGCCAACAATTTAGTAAACTAGAAGGTATGAAGAAATTCCTAGAAATACACAAATTATCAAATCTGACTTAGAAAATCTCAATAGATATAGCAAATAAAAGGGGATTGAATCAATTCAATAACAACAACAACCCAACCTCCCTACAAAGAAAAGTCCAGGACCAGATGACTTCACTGGCAAATCCCACCAAACATTTAAAGAAGAATTAATGCCAATACTTCTCAAACTCTTCCAAAAAGTAGAAGAGGAAGGAGCACACTATCTCATCCTTTGAACCCAGTCTTTCCCTGATACCAAAGCTGGATGAAGATATAAGAAAAAACTACAGACAAATATATTTATATATGTGTGTGTGTGTTAGTTATATATCTATATATATATGTATATATGTTATATACATATATATATATAGTGAAATATTATAGGAATGCAGTACTAATACAACGTGGATGAACCCTGAAAACATTACACTGAGTGAAAGAAGCCTGATACACAGGGTCACAGATCACATGATTCCATTTATATGAAATATCAAGAATAGGTAAATTGTTAGTGCAAATTAGTGGTTACTAGGGTAGAGGGGTGGAGTAGGCAATGGCACCCCACTCCAGTACTCTTGCCTGGAAAATCCCATGGACGGAGGAGTCTGGTAGGCTCCAGTCCATGGGGTCACTAAGAGTCGGGCACGACTAAGTGACTTCCCTTTCACTTTTCACTTTCATGCATTAGAGAAGGAAATGACAACCCACTCCATTGTTCTTCCCTGGAGAATCCCAGGGACAGAGGAGCCTAGTGGGCTGCCGTCTATGGGGTCGCACAGAGTCGGACACGACTGAAGTGACTTAGCAGCAGCAGCAGGGTAGAGGGGGGATTTGGAAGTGCTTAATGGGTATGAGATTTCCTTTGGAGGTGACGAAAATGTTCTAGAACTAGATAGAAGTGATGGTGGTACAACACTGCAAATGCACTAAATGCCGCTAAATTGTTTGCTTTAAATCGCTCAATCCTATGTTATGTGAATTTTGCCTCCAAAAAAAAAAAATGTACATGTTTCTGTTAGGCTCTCTTCTGAATAGTTCTTGTAGAGTTCACAGTGCTGGCCCTAAATCTAATCTAGTCTACCTTCTAGCCTCATGAAAGAGGCAGCATTAGATAAGCCAACAAGTAGACAATTACGTGGTTATGATTGTGGTCAGTGCTGTATACAACAGAAAAAGGTGTGGCATAAAACGAATATGAGGAAATTGAGTTAGATTGGGAAGTGAGGGATAGAGGCTGTCAGGAATGTCTATCTAAGAAAGTAACTTTCCAGTAGGGAGCTTCCCTGGTGGCTCAGAGGTTAAAGCATCTGCCTGCAATGCAGGAGACCGGGGTTCGATTCCTGGGTCAGGAAGATCCCCTGGAGAAGGAAATGGCAACCCACTCCAGTATTCTTTCCTGGAGAATCCCATGGAGGGAAGAACCTGGTGGGCTACAGTCCATGGGGTCTCAAAGAGTCGGACACGACTGAGCGACTTGACTTGACTTGACTTGACTTACCTGGTGGTGAAGAATCTGCCTCTGAAGGCAGGGGAAGCAGACTCAATCCCTAGTCAGGGAACTAAGATGCCACATGCTGCAGGGCAATTAAGCCCTTGTACCACAACTAGGGTAGCCTGCATCCTGCAAAGAAGACCCAGAACAGCCCCCACCCCCACCCCCCAAAAAAGGAAGGAAGAAACAGCTTTGTAAATCAACTATACTTCAGTATAAAGTGAAAATTAAATTGAATTTAAAAATATATCAAGAATGAATAGAAAGTATCCTAGTGAGGAGTTAGGTATTACAGACTCCAGACAGAGAAGGCAGCATGCCAGTGTTCCTGCAGCAGAGAAGAGCTCGTACATGTGAGAAGTGGAAAGAGTGGCCGAGCTCGGGCCCTGTGAGTGCTCTGCGTGACCTCAGTCAGCCCCTTGAAGAGTACAAGAGTTGCTCAGCGCTGTGTGGACACCCTTCAGTCTGCTCAGATTCTGACAATCCACTTCAAGGCTCCTGGAGGTGTGGGTAATTTCCTTGACTCTGCCCTGTCTAATAAATTTTTCAAATCAATTTTTTTCAGAAAGAGAAGGTAAAGAAAAGGAAGAAGGGGAGCAAAAGATCAAAACTGGAGTCTTGTCTGCCACTATTAGTACTTAATTTAAGGTGAGTTATTTACTATCGTTATTCCATAATTAATCAATTCATTGGCTAATTAGTTATCTTGTGGGGAGAAAACGATGTCCTGTGGTCAGTAAATTAGAGAAATGTATCGATTGGCTGGACACTTTCTGATATTTGAATATATTCCTCTTTCCATTTCCTATATTCAATCCATTGGCCTTTGTTTCTTCCTTCATAATAGCTTCCACTTGTGTCTATTTAAAAATCATACATTAACATTATATACTAGGCACTTTAAAAACTATAATTTAGTCCTCACAAGAATTATGTATGTTATTTCACGTTCATTTTCTAAGCAGAGAAACTAAGGTTTAGCGAGGTTGGGTATCTTGCTTGGGGTCACAGAGCTTATACATGATTGAGCTCTGATTCAAAGCCAGTCCTTTTTAACTCTGAAGGCTGTGGTTTTCCCAGGAGCACAGGCTATTTTCTTTCCATTCTACTGCCGTAACGTCCTCATTTTCCCTATGAACAACAGCAACGGCCTTCTGGTTTGCCTTACTTCCCTCCATCCTCTTTCTGCTTCAACCCACACTGTCCCACACTCTACCCTCCCACCAGGTTAATTTATCTTAAACACATATACCCCCAAAATCAAGGTCCCAGAAAACTTTTGATTGAATCTGGCAGAGGAGAGAGCTGAGGTTCCATTGGCTTCATAGAACTTTAGGTGAAGGGAAAATTTTTCTGCACCCATTAAAGTTTTCAGAGAAAAAAAGATGATAAATTATTAGAAGAAAATGAGACAGTTAAAACCTTCCAGAATACTTGAAAACAAGCCCTCAGGTCAGGTGGGATCTGGAGAGGCACAGGACGTGCTGAAGGGACGAGCCAGTGGTCTGGGTATCCGCCTGCTCTCTCCTCTGTTCCCCTCCCCACCAAGAGGAGGTGGGTCCCTCTCCATCGCACAGGAGACCTGGTCTGGGAAACCTACCAGCAATCCAGGATGGAAACTGCAAAAGGAAACTGATGTTTTGATTAAGCAAATATTTGAAATTATTTCATTCCAAAGAAAAATATCCCAATTAAAGTGCCAAGCATTGAGTATTCACAAACAGAAAACAGATGCAACATGTGTTCAGTTTGAAACCGACTTGGGAATAACTCTCCCGAAACTGAATGTGGACATATTTACACAATATAATTCATAACAGAGCTCTGGAAGGGTTTCTAAGAGGAGACAAAGAAGTACTATACACACATTTAGCTATCCCTGGAGTATGGGCATGCACCAAATGTAATAAATATATGTCCGCTAGTTAGCTCTGCAATTTCCACATGTTTTTTAAGTGACTGCATTACTGATTACATAAGACACTAAAATCTTTTTAGAAATATGTATAAAGGTAATGTTTTTAGAACCAAATTATAAGAATAATTAACCATTGGAAAATATTTTTTTTCCTACATTTTAAGTTCAGTGCTATCCTAAGAAAAAACTTCCTCGTGATTTGGAAAATGAACTTGGAGCCAAGATTTACTTTGTCTTAGGAAGGAAACGTCAATAAAGATTTTTCATCTTTTGATCCTCTTAGGAAAATGAGGTTTATCACTCTTCAGAAAACAAAATTCTTGATGTTTTCTTGCATTCCTTTTACACAAACATAGAAGTGTTGTTGAAGTGCAAAAACAGAATCGTAGTTTTTTTAAATGGCTTTTAGCCAACCTTCCATCCAAGTGAATCAAAAAGTTTTAAATCCATAAAATACTCCCACATGTTTCTAACTAGAAAGATGATGGTGGATACCAACTTGTAACCTTTCATGGTCAATATTGTCTCAGTATTTTTGCATGTGTTTTTTTTTTTTTTTGTTATTTTTGTTTGTTTCAACAAATGACAGTTCTCACATTTTGAATGTGTGGTTTTAGCAACAGTTTGCACATTCAAAATAAATTTATATAGACTCTATTCAATAAATGTATATTGAGTACTCCCAATGTATGAAAAATTATACTGTGCTGTTAGCCTTCCATTTGGATTAGACTTTTATATTGGTTCATTTATGTGTTAATTTTATTGACTAATTCTTAATTTTTTAATTAAAAAAATTTAATGTGATATACTTTGCATCCAGTGAAATTTTAAATTATCAATCCTATTAAAAAGGTAGAAGAAGATTAAATATATGTAAAATTAGAATATATAGCATATAGTAAGCATATGGTCTCAGGGCTTCCCTGGTGGCTCAGATGGTAAAGAACCAGCCTGCAATACAGGAGACCTGGGTTCGTTCCCTGGGTTGGGAAGATCCCCTGGAAGAGGGCATGGCAACCCACTCTAGTATTCTTCCCTGGAGAATCCCCATGGACAGAGGAGCCTGGCGGGCTACAGTCCATGGGGTAGCAAAGAGTCGGACACGACTGAGTGACTAAGCACATATGGTGTAAGACTTGCAATATAAACTTGTGTGGACATCTAAGATAGTAACATTATGGGCCCTAGTCGCTCCTCCCCAACTTTCTCTCCTTCATGTCCACACTTTGCTGGATCTCTTTTCCATTCTCTCCCACAGCAGGCATGCCTCTAATTGACTTATTCAGATGGAGTTCATTCTCTACCCTGGGCTTGCTGCTGCTACTGCTGCTGAGTCATGTCAGTCGTGTCCGACTCTGTGTGACCCCATAGATGGCAGCCCACCAGGCTCCCCTGTCCCTGGGATTCTCCAGGCAAGAATGCTGGAGTGGGTTGCCATTTCCTTCTCCAGTGCAGGAAAGTGAAATTGCTCAGTCGTATCCGATTCTTCGAGACCCCATGGGCTGTAGCCTACCAGGCTCCTCCATCCATGGGATTTCCCAGGCAAGAGTACTAGAGTGGGGTGCCATTGCCTTCTCCACCCTAGGCTTAGTCATTTGAATTGTTTTGGTTACTAGAACGAAGCAGTCAGTAGTTTGCTAGCTCCAAGACTAGGCCTCAAAAGATTTTTCCACTTTATCTCTTGTGTTCCTCCCATCCCTGGGTGCGACATGCCCAGGGCTAGCAACAGTTCAGTTCTGTTCAGTTCAGTTGCTCATTCGTGTCCGACTCTTTGCGACCCCATGAATCACAGCACGCCAGGCCTCCCTGTTCATCACCGTCTCGCGGAGTTCACTCAGACTCACGTCCATCGAGTCCGTGATGCCATCCAGCCATCTCATCCTTGGTCGTCCCCTTCTCCTCCGGCCTCCACTCCCTCCCAGCATCAGAGTCTTTTCCAATGAATCAACTCTTCGCATGAGGTGGCCAAAGTACTGGAGTTTCAGCTTCAGCATCATTTCTTCCAAAGAAATCCCAGGGTTGATCTCCTTCAGAATGGACTGGTTGGATCTCCTTGCAGTCCAAGGGACTCTCAAGAGTTTTCTCCAACACCACAGTTCAAAAGCATCAATTCTTCGGCGCTCAGCCTTATTCACAGTCCAACTCTCANATAAGCAGGGTGACAATATACAGCCTTGATATACTCCTTTTCCTATTTGGAACCAGTCTGTTGTTCCATGTCCAGTTCTAACTGTTGCTTCCTGACCTGCATACAGATTTCTCAAGAGGCAGGTTAGGTGGTCTGGTATTCCCATCTCTTTCAGAATTTTCCATAGTTTATTGTGATCCACACAGTCAAAGGCTTTGGCATAGTCAATAAAGCAGAAATAGATGTTTTTCTGGAACTCTCTTGCTTTTTCCATGATCCAGTGGATGTTGGCAATTTGATCTCTGATTCCTCTGCCTTTTCTAAAACCAGCTTGAACATCAGGGAGTTCAAGGTTCACGTATTGCTGAAGCCTGGCTTGGACAATTTTGAGCGTTACTTTACTAGCATGTGATAGAGCGTGGTCCACTGGAGAAGGGAATGGCAAGCCACTTCAGTATTCTTGCCTTGAGAACCCCATGAACAGTATGAAAAGGGGTAGCAACAGGTCTCAGAAATAGGAATTTAGACCTGGAGGGTGAGTTGCCCCAGGCAACTTGTCCAACACAGCCCAGAGCAGAGCTCCCAGTTCACTTGTACCCAGAGCCCAGCTCATATCTGCTGCTACTTTTTAGGACTGTCACAACAGAGTACCACAGACCAGGCTATGTAAACAACGTAAATTTATTTTCCCAGAGTTCTAGGAGCTGGAAGTCTGCAGTCAGGAGCTGGTAGTGTTGGTTTCTCTCTTCTGGCCTTTTAGATGAGTCTTCAAGGTGACATGGTGTTCTCTCTCTGTGTATGTCTATGTCCAAATCTCTTCTTGTTAGGGCACCAATGGGATTGGAATAGGGCCTGCCATAATGACCTAATTTTACCTTGATTAACTCTTTAAAGGCACTGTCTCCAAATACAGTCACATTCTGAGGTACCAGGGATTAGGATTTCAAACTATGAAGTTTTGGAGGACACGATTCAGCCCATAACATTAGCCAAACTTAGTCTAGAGCAAGCAGCCCAACAGACTCAGGTGCTATAATAATAAGTTAGCATTTTAAGGCACTAAGTTTTGAAATAGTTTGTAACAAAACATTTACTAACCAATACAAATGATATACAAAGGTATTTACACAGTTATAGGTGATGAGATTTTGAGTAATTTAAAAATATTTTCTTTAAGAGCGACACTATATATTCTTTTAAACTAGTGTTTTTGACTATAAAGTAATACTTTTCCATCATTTTAAAAACAGAAAATATAGTAATATATAAAATATAAAAACAAATATCTAGGGACTTCCATGGGACTTCTGTGGAGGTCCAGTGGTCAAGACTCTATGCTCTCAATGGAGGAGGCACAGGTTGAACCCTGGTTGGGGAACTGAGATCCTACATGCTATGCAGATCAGCCAAATATACATACATATCTGCCAACCTGAGAGGAAATTATTTTCCTATTTATAAACATACATTCATACATATTTTTCCACTCAGTCATACATATTTTTACCAAAACAGGTATTCTATCATACATACTTTAAACTGCTTTTATTTAATAAAAATTTTTTCCAAGGATAGCAGTGTTAATAAATATAGAGCTCTCTCGTAATTTTAATGACCACGTAGTATGCCATTTTATCAATTTCCATAATTTATTTACTACTAAATTCTTGTTGACTATTATACAAATTATACTTGGAGAAGGAAACAACAACCCACTCTAGTACTCTTGCCTGGAGAATCCCATGGACAGAGGAGCCTGGCAGGCTACAGTCTATTGGGTCGCAAGAGTCGGGCAGAACTTAGTGACTAAACCACCACGTAAACTGTACCCATTTTTCATGATTTTTATTTTTCCACTAAACAGAAAAAAAATGTAACATTTCTTTCTAAAATCCTCTGGGATCTGGGATTGAAAACACAAGATACATGTAGAGACTATTATTGCTAACTCTAGCTTATTGTAAGATTTAGTTTCTGCCAGTTTTATATAGATTTCTGCCAGTTTTACCTTGGTGTAAAGGTAAGTGGATTGAAATAAGAATTATGATAACAAAAAAGAAGGGATATACGAAGACACATAACTGGTCCACTTTGCTGTGCAGCAGAAAGTAACACAACATTGTAAAGCAGCCATGCCCTTGCTGCTCCTATTCACTCACTCAGTCATGTTCAACTCATGTGATCCAATGGACTGTAGCCTGCCAGCCTTCTCTGTCCATGGGATTTCCCAGGCAAGAATACTAGAGTGGGTTGCCATTTCCTCCTCCAAATATACTCCAATAAAAATTAACTTTAAAAAAGAATGATGGTTTCTTTTAAGCAGAACTGATGGTTTCATTTTTTGAAGCATGAATCCAGTCAGAATCTCCTCAGTTATCTACAGTGTGTGATGCTGGCCTATGCACCCCAGACACAAATGAAAGACACAATGAAAGACACAAATGTGGCTTCAAATATCTTCCTACCTGGCAGGGGGAACAGACAGGGAGGTGTACAGTTGACCCTGAGGAATCGCCAGCTTAAGTCCACAAGGTTGCATATGGAATGAGGAAGTAAGTTAGGAAGTAAGTTCAATGTAAATTTGGGAAAGAAGTTTGTTTTCTAATGTTTTAATTGATAAAATATACTTCTTAAGAACACTGCTTTTCTTTCTTTAAAAGTTTTTTTTGGTTATTTGGCTGTGCCAGGTCTTAGTTGCAGCACTCAAGATCTTTGATCTTTATTGCGGTGTTCGAACTCTCAGCTATGGCATGTGGGATCTAGTTCCCTGACCTGGGATCCAACCTGGGTCCCTGGCACTGGGAGTGCAGGCTTAGCCACTGGACCACCAGGGAAGTCCCTGCTTTTCTTCTTGGTTGTGCTTTCTGAATAAGAGAAAAATAAAATTATAGTTTCCCTAACATCTGGGTAAATTTAACAACCCTCTATCTCTCTAAGGAAGAACCTCCCAGGTGATTATTTTCTTCCAAGTTCTAGGGTAGTTACTTTGTCCCTGGAGGTTTGGCCAGCCACCTGTTAGTTGCAGTTCTGGTTTCTTTCCTGCCTCCTCCCAGTCCATCTCAGTCAGTCTGGCCACAACAGGAGGTCAGCACTGATCTGACAAGAACCCTTCCACTTCTGACCCCTCGAAGGTGCCTGGTGGTGCTAAACTGTTGGTGCCGTTTGTTCCCCGGTTTGGGCCCTCCTCCGTGGTGGTGGCTGGGCACCAGAGAATCTTTACTTCTGGAGAAGGTGGTGGGATGTGCTTGCAGCATTTCTCCTGCAGGAAGAAGGTGCTCATTGTGTAAGTAATGCTCCACACAGAAGTGTTTTTCTCTGCAAAGTCAGGAGCTTCCTTGGAGGGAACAATATTTTAATCTAAACACACTGTTTGAATTTAGGTTAGTGTGATACAGAAATTGTACAAAAGCCATGCCAGCCTACTTTCTTCACTTCTGTCAGTAAATTTAGAAAGCACAGATTAGTGTAGCTATATTGAGCTTTATTTCATTTAATGCTTTTAGCAATGCTGTATGTTTTTAATATTAGGATTCTAGGGGGAAAATATGCCATCTGATAATGTAAATGACAAATGTATTTACTGTAAACTTACTTGCTTTGGATACACTTGGTCAAAGGTCTGGGATTGCATAATGATGAGACTGGGGACCAACAGGTGTACATATATTCAATCAATATGAAGAGGTCTGGGTCAAGGAGGAGATTAGATTTTATACTAAAGGATTTGTTAACAGAGGAAATATGAGAAGTGGAAGATAAGGCTAGAGTCATTGTAACAACAACAACAATAATAGCAACATTAATGATAATTACAACAACTATAGTTTATTGAAAGGTTCCTATTGCCAAGCATCAACCTAAGCATATCGTATACTTACATTGTTTCTTCTCCACAGCATTATACAGATAAATATTATTATTACCATTATTATTTCCATTTTTCAGATCAGGAAATTGAGGCACAAAGTGATTAAGTGACTTAATCATCACCTTAAAGGTAAGAAGCTACAGAACTGAGATTTTTACCAATCTTGGGCTTTTAATTACAGCAGTATACAACTTATGATCATCTTTCACTGTTCTGTACTGTGCAAGTTATTATTATCCATACTTTTATAATAACTATAAACACTGAAGCAGAGGGAAAATTGCTCAAGTCTTCTTGAGAAACACTATTGCAGGGAGCTAAGACCCAGGCCTCACAATGGGCTGCATTATACCTACTATAGTCATTGCCAAATATCCTTGTCTAGATCTTTCTAAACACAAGATAAAATAGTGCTTTTCAGGAATTGCTTTGGGACCTTTGCACAATGTTTCCTCCTGACAAATGCACTGTTCACACGGAGGGCACCCTCCACAGCTCAGGTCCCGGGTTGTCCTGGGTGCTCTGCTTACAGCAGTTTCTCTCTGGCTGTCTCTCAGAATCATTAATAATGATTTACCGTCCATACTTTCTATGCAAATAAACCCCACCCTTCCTCCTAGGCCCACTCCTCAAGCTCTGTTTCCTCCTTAGCTCACCTCCATCCGCTTCATTCCAAGGAAGCCTCCAGTCCTGGCTGTGGCCTCATCCGCCTGGGCTGCAGCCTCCCGGAGAACAGTGCCACCGTCAGCCCACAGAGGACCCGGGCGGGGATCCTGGCAGCCAGGTTGCTAAGGGGAAGAGGAAAAAAGATGCCCTGCCCCTCTCACATGCTCTTTCAGGTCAGCAGAAGCTGCCTTCTCGGGAGCACAGCAAGATTCCTGACCAGTCGTGAGAGAGGTGTCGCTTCTTTACAGATTTAACAAAACTTCAGAGTGACGAATAGCTTCAACATGTCTTACTGATGTCATGTCCAACAGTTATCTGTATCCACATTGACTCTTATAAGCTGTGAATCTAACATTTGCGGGGTGGGGGCAGGGCGTTGCATGGCCCAGTAATTAAATTCATCTCAGGCCTCCTCGTTAAGGCCATTGAGGTCTATTATACCTTGTGTTTTCATTGACTGCAGAGAAGTCTTTGAAATTTTATTGTAATTTGTCCTGTGAATCTGGGCAGCAATCAACACGAAGTACAAAAAAGGAACAAACTGCTGATACACACAGACAATATGGATAAGCCTCAACACCTTTATTCTAATTGAAAGGCGGTATATGAAACAACTACATATTCTATGATTCTACTTATGAAATTCTAGAAATGGCAAAACTATAGCAATGAAAAGACCAGAGGTTGCCTTTGGCCAGAGTTTGGAGGAGGGGGCTGACTTCAAAGGAAGGACACAAGGAAAATTTCCAGTATGGCAGACATGTTTTTATATTAATATCTTATGGTGGTGACTATAAGACTACAATTTCAACATTCATCACCTATACATATAAAATGGGTGAATTTTATTATGTGTAAATTATACCTCAATACAAGTGGAAGTAAACAAAGTAGCTTTAAAGACAATGTGAGAGGATTAAGCATTATGAAAATTGAGAGGAAAGGGTCTGTTCAGATGTCTTTAAAGGAAGATTGGTTTGAACACCCAGACACGTCATAGAGGCTTCTCCTAGTTTAGTTCCGTGGGTCTCCCACTGCAGAGTTTGTGAAATTCACTGTATGGGTTGTATATACAAAACCATGTTTCTGCGGATCACTTTTTGGATAATTTCAGGTATTTTCTTTTTTATTTTTTTAATTTTTTTTTAACTTTAGTTTACTTTACAATACTGTATTGGTTTTGCCAAACATTGACATGAATTCACCACGAGTGTACATGCGTTCCCANCTCAACATCACTCATTATTAGAGAAATGCAAATCAAAACTACAATGAGGTACCACTTCACACCAGTCAGAATGGCTGCGATCCAAAAGTCTGCAAGCAATAAATGCTGGAGAGGGTGTGGAGAAAAGGGAACCCTTTTACGTTGTTGGTGGGAATGCAATTTAAGGTATTTTCAAGAGTAACTTTGACTACACACAACATTTGTGTTTCCTGTTTGCTTCAGGTCCCAGTGGGCTAGAAGATGCAGGTCCACAGTCATAGTGCTGGGATGGGACAGCTGGGTTGCATTTTAAGGTCAGGACCTAAGGCTGGACAGACAGCCTTCGAAAGAGAAAGCCGCCCTCTCCACCCATTTCCAAGGCTCACTCCTAAAGCGAGCCATATTGCGTTCATCATAACTGGCTACCACATCACTTCGGGTGTTCACACTGTTGCTTCAGACACACAACTCCAGCAGTTGTTAGTTTCCAAGAGGGAGGTGTTTGCAGAGCTGGCCTCATAATTACTTACTTTGGCGTCACCTTCTCCTGGCATCACCTTGATCAGGGCTGTCATGTTCCCCCAGCACATAAGGTGGAGGTGAACAGTTGGCAGCTATGCAATCACCCAGGCCTCACTTTTATCTTGGCAGGATTCTTTGTTAACTTCTCTGAGTGTCGACTTGGTCTCTTGACAATGGAATGTTAACCATCCACCCCTTCCCTAAGTGTCAGCCAACACACATTAACGCTCTCTTCTGACTCCATCCAGGCCTTTGCACGAACTGTCCCTCTGCCAGAACAACTCCTCAGCGTCCTTAAAGACTCCACTTATATCCCCTGCTCTACAAGGCAACTCTCCCTGCTGCTTGCCACCCTCCTCCTCTGCAGGTGGGCTGAAGAGCCCCTCCTGGGGGTTTCCCAGTGCCTGGGTTTCCACCTGCCCAGTGAGGACACTCATCTGCCTCCTTATTGGTCCCCCCACTTAGCTCTGTGTACCCTAACCCAGGGATGCAGAGATGATGGCTACTTTTCTTCTAAGCCTTATTATGACTTGTAAGAGTCTGGAAAATTTGTATTAAATAGTAGAGGAACCGAATATCATCCCTCTAGGGCTTCAAATGAGATAGTGGATGTAAAGCATAAAAGCTAACACCTGACACACAGTAGACAGTATTAGTCTTTCGTTTCACTCCCCCAACTCCTCCAAATCCCGCTTCTGTCTGACTCTGTCCCTCAGTGGGAGAAGTGATTCAATGGAATCCACTCAGAGTGAGCCCTCACTGCAAGGAATGATGGGATTTGATTGGGAAATGTATATTTCTGGAATAGTCTCAAACTGAACTAGTTTTAAGAGGATATAGGTTCATCAATGAGGACATTTTATAGAGTGACAAATGATGACCTCACTTCCTGGGAATATATATAGAAATTAGCTTGTACATTAATTAGGTGATAATTGCCTTTTGGTGTGATCTGAAACTCAATAAACACATTATTGAAAACTGATAATTAAAAATCATAACAATAAGAGTAGATGTTTAAATTTACTGTGAATATTATTGAGCCTATTCAGAACATGGCAAAGAAATATTTTAAAGTACAAATTCAGTTCTAGAAGTTAAACTTTTTTACCATTAAAATTAGTTAAATATGAATGGGTGGCACGGATTTGATCAGGTGATAAGGACTGTTTTGGCCACTAGAGGGAGCTCATACTTTAAAAAATCTTCGGAGCAACCACATTGTGCCAGCTGCTGCCAATGTGGGTTTTAAAATTAGTAATGACGCTGCCCTGAATTTTTTTTTTTTTTGCATCTTCTTTCATTATTAACGTTCCAAAGGGATGGATAAGTGACAAAAATTGTAAATCAGTAAGAATATATTAGAAATGTTTTCTAGCAATGTTCAAAAGGGTCATCTCTGATGGCACATAAAGTTACAGATATAAATTACTTTCTCTTTTTTTTCCAGAACATAAACTGTTTTTTTATTAAAAGGTAAATTCTTTTAAATACAACATTTATTCAAAAATAAAAGTTTTAGAATTATTTGTTTTCATTTTTTTCACAGAATGGAGAATTGGTATCATAATTTTACTATTTTGCCTACAATACGTGTGTGAAATATATAGTATTTCAGGGTCATATGAAACTCTGGAATGTCTCCTAAAATTAGTTTTACCCTCTTCTTACTGCCACACCAAGTGCAAGAGCTCGTTCTCCCCAGATGATTGTAATACTTTTTTATTGGCCTCCTCACCGTCCCAGACCACTCCTGCCTAGTGTCTTCCCAAATGCAATTGACTGTGTATATACACTGCTCTCAGACTAGTTTTCCTGAAAAAAGTTTTTTATCACACACCTTTCTGCTCAGAAACCCATAGTAATTCCCTATTTCCATAAAACAAAGCTACACATTCATTCTTGGCATTCAAGATCCAATTCAATGTCACCTCCTCTTCAGGCCCACCAGTTTCAGGCTGGGTTAATCCTCTCTTCTCCTCAAGTTCTCATGGTACTTTTTCTCTGTGAAAGTGGAAGTGTTAGTCGATTAATCGTGTCCAACTCTGCAACCCCATGGATTGTAGGCTGCCAAGCTACTCTGTCTATAGAATTCTCCAGGCAAAAATACTGGAGTGGGTATCCATTCTCTTCTCCAGGGGATCTTCCCAACCCTGGGATCAAGCCCAGGTCTCCTGCATTATAGGCGGATTCTTTACCGTCTGTGCCACCAAGGAAGTATTGACCTTTATTTTATGGTTCCTTGTGAGCATGTCTAATGTAACATCCAAGAGCAACTTCTCTAGAGGTATGAGTCCTTGCTGTGACCAGACAGCAAGATTTGCCTTAGCAAATATTTGAAACCAAAGTTCTGCCTAAGAGGACCAGACTGGGGAGACATTCAGAGGCGGCATGGATAGAACCTGGTGTTCTATTGCGATCAAGCCATCACAATTATTGGCTTAAAGTAACAATTTGTTATTATCTCTCAAGATTCTGGGGATTGTCTAGACCCACCTGGATCATTCTTGCTTGATGTCTCAAGTGTGTTTGCAGTCAGCTAGTGGCTGGGCTGGAGTCCTTTGAATGCTCAACCAGGCTGGACATTTAAGATGACTTCCTCACTTAGGTGTCTGCCATGCAGGCTGAGAGGGCAGAAATCTCTAGGGGCTCATGAAGCATTTTGTTCTCTTCATGCAGTTCTTCCATGTGAACCACGTAGGATTCCTCACAGCATGGTGGTCTCAGATTAGACTCTCAGATTAGACTTCTTACATGGTGACTGACTTTTCCCCTGAATGGGCATTTCAAAAGACCCTAGTATAAGCAGCAAGGCTTCTTGGACATCACGTGGGATCACTTCCCCCACAGTGCCAGTCCAGACTCAGTGTGGGAGGGCACTGCACAGGAGCACTGTACCGAGAGGAGTGGCTGATAAGGGGCCATCTCTGGAGACCAGCTCCCTCACCTGCCAAAATTCTCAATATGGAAATCCCCTGAAGACAGGCCAGCCAGAAGAACTGAGGAGATCAGGGTGATGAAAACTTAACTGCAAGACAGAAGGGAGGGTCAGTCAATATTGCTTCGTACGTCCATAAATCCTTTTACAGTCTTCCCATCGAGAGATGGGGGTTATGTTTCCTCCCTCCAAAACTGGACTGGCTTTTCTGACTGTGATGCTGTGTAACTTCCAAGGCAAGTTCAAAAAAGGCAGTCATGATATTTCTAACTTGCCTATTGGAGTACATGCTCTTGTTACCTTCAACTTCTGTATAAGCAACCTACCTTCCTGAGGCTGCCATGTTGTGAGGAAGCCCAATAATAGTTCACATGGGATATTGTACATACTGCCATTCATTTACTGTCATTATTTAGATGTCATATAAAGTGCAGGCTGGGAATTCCCGATATCCTCTCTCTGGAGGGATGTTTAAATTCTCAGATGCTTAAGAGAGGATCACAGGAGTTGGATAGAGAAATGATTTTGTAACCCTAAAGACCTTCTTAAGACAAAATTGAAGGCTGAATTAGGACTTGGTATGGGCAAGAATAAAGTTACAGCAGGTAGGATACAGAATATCCATCAAATAACTCTGGACCAGCTGCTTTTTCCCTCCTATTTTAGGATAAGTGTTTAGTGTACTGTTCTTTCCTTTAGTTCACCCTTTGAAACTCTTTTTTCTTTTNTTTTCTTTTCTTTTTTTTTTTTTGTTTTTGAACTTTTGTATTGAGGTATAGCTGATTAACAATGTTGTGATAGTTTCAGTTGAACAGTGAAGGGACTCAGCCATACATATACATGTATTCATTCTCCCCCTAAACCCCATTCCTATCTAGGCTGCTACATAACATTAAGCACAGTTCCACCTGCTATACAAAATGTCCTTGTTGATTATCCATTTTAAATATAGCCGTGTGTACATGATCATCCCAAATGCCCTCATTATCCCTTCCCTCTGGCAACCATAAGTTTATTTCCTAAGTCTGTGAGTCTCTTTCCATTTTGTAAGTTTATTTGTATCATTTCTTTTTGTATTCTACATATAAGTGATGGCATGGATTATTTATTCTTCTCTGTCTGACTTATTTCTCTCAGTATGGCATTCTCTAGGTCCATCTATGTTCCTTCTAACAGCATTATTTCATTCTTTTTCATGGCTGAGTGATATTCCTTTGAATATTACTGTGTATATTATAATATTCCTATGAACCACATCTTTTTTATCCATTCCTCTGTCGATGGACATTAAGTTGCTTCCATGTCTTGGCTATTGTAAACAGTGCTGCCCGAACATTGGGGTGCATCTATCCTTTCAGGTATTCTCTGGATATATATCCAGGAGTGGGGTTGCAGGGTCATATGGTATCTCTACTTTCAGCTTTTTAAGGAACCTCGATACTGTTCTCCATAGTGGCTGTAAGAATTTACATTCCCACCAATAGTGTAGGAAGGTTCCCTTCTCTCCACATCCTCTCTAGAATTTGTTTGTGGATTTTTTTGATGATAGCTATTCTGGCTGGTGTGAGGTGATATCTCTTTGTAGTTTTTATTTGAATTTTTGATTAATTAGTGAAGTTGAAGATCTTTTTATGTGCCCATTGGCCATCTGTGTGTCTTCTTTGGAGAAATGTCTATTTAAGTCTGCTGCCCATTTTTTGAGTGGGTTGTTTGTTTTGATGCTGTTAAACATCATGAGCTGTTTGTATATTTTGGAAGCTAATCCCTTATCGGTCACATCATTTGCAAATATTTCCTCCCAATCTGTGGGTTGTGCTTTCGTTCTGTTTATTGTTTCCGTTGCTGAGCAAAAACTTTTGAGCTTGAGTAAGTCCTATTTGTTTATTTTTGTTTTTATTTCCAATTTCCTGGGAGATGGATCAAAAAAGATGTTGCCATGATTTATGTCAGAGTGTTCTGCCTATGTTTTCCTCTAGGAGATTTATAGTGTCCAGTCTCACATTTAGGTCTTTAATCCGTTTTGTGAAACTCTGTTTCTTTAAAGATCTTCTCACTTAAAAGTTAAAGACTTGCCATGGGCGCTGTAAGTGTGAAAAGCTGGAAGGAAACCGCTTGGGCGTGTTTGGGGAAGTTGTGATCGGCGGTGCACTAGCGCTGGGGTCCCACACCGACTCCTTTAGTCCTTCTGCTCTGCTGCTTGTGTCTCGGCAGCACAGTCGAACACTCCCAGAAAAGCAGTAACAAACAAGCATCCAGCTAAGGAAAGAGGACGACATCGTTAGAGAAAAGACGACGGGGAGACTTGTGGTCAAGAAGATGAGATCGTTCGGGAAAAGAAGTCTCGAACCACTGGTCATCCTTTCAGGCTTCCCGGTGGAAACTTGGTGCTTAGATAAACAAAGGCATTGGCAGGAAGGAAGCTGAAGCTCAGAGGAGGGGGGCTGGCAGGCCCACTCAGCTAGCAGGGACAACTGGAAGAGAAGCCTAGGCTGGGAATCCCTGGGTCTCTTCTTCAGCAACTTTTGGGTCCCTCTTTCAGAAACAAGGCTCCTGGGGACACCCTCTGGCCTGGGGGACGTGGGAGACTCTGAAGCTGCCCAGAGAGCAATAAATACAGGTTTTTGCACTTGTGACTGGAAAGAAGTGGGCAGCACTAGAAGCAATAGGGTTGAGGGTATGAGGGACCTTCTTGCCAAACCCACTCCCAGACTTCCTAACTCTCTAGGAGCAGAAGAGAGAATGCCGTGGCCAGTGTCCTGTCATTCAATCAGTGGAGTCGGGGCCCCCACAAGTGTTCACTCTGAGAAAACAAACGCACAAGAGAAAAGGATGAAAAGCCAGCTAGGCAACTCCAAAAGAATCAGCGGCTAAGCTTATGGGCAACCCGCTTCGGTGAAGGAAATAAGAAGATCCTAGTGAGGTCATTTCTTTGCAGGGGGAGGGGCAATAGTGTATACCTGCACAGTGAAGTCAGAGCTCCAGATCTGGGATGGGGGGAGCAGGGGGAGTGGGGGGGCGCAGGGGGAGGGACCTGCTCGCACGCATTGTAGAGCAACTAGCCTGCTTGCAGAGCAGTTGCCAAGTCCCTTAGGGTCATTAAGAAAGGAACACAAGATCAACACCAAGAGTTACTTTCCTGGGAAGTTGCCCCAGGGAGAAGGGGTGGGGGCACTGGAAGGTAATGAGAGTTAACCTCAGATATGCAGATGACACCACCCTTATGGCAGAAAGTGAAGAGGAACTCAAAAGCCTCTTGATGAAAGTGAAAGAGGAGAGTGAAAAACTTGGCCTAAAGCTCAACATTCAGAAAACAAAGATCATGGCATCCAGTCCCATCACTTCATGGGAAATAGATGGGGAAACAGTGGAAACAGTGTCAGACTTTGTTTTTTGGGGCTCCAAAATCACTGCAGATGGTGATTGCAGCCATGAAATTAAAAGACGCTTACTCCTTGGAAGGAAAGTTAGGACCAACCTAGATAGTATATTCAAAAGCAGAGACATTACTTTGCCGACTAAGGTCCATCTAGTCAAGGCTATGGTTTTTCCTGTGGTCATGTATGGAAGTGAGAGCTGGACTGTGAATAAGGCTGAGCGCCGAAGAATTGATGCTTTTGAACTGTGGTGTTGGAGAAGACTCTTGAGAGTTAACCTCAGATATGCAGATGACACCACCCTTATGGCAGAAAGTGAAGAGGAACTCAAAAGCCTCTTGATGAAAGTGAAAGAGGAGAGTGAAAAACTTGGCCTAAAGCTCAACATTCAGAAAACAAAGATCATGGCAAAACAAAGATCAGTCCCTTGGACTGCAAGGAGATCCAACCAGTCCATTCTGAAGGAGATCAGCCCTGGGATTTCTTTGGAAGGATGATGCTGAAGCTGAAACTCCAGTACTTTGGACACCTCATGCGAAGAGTTGACTCATTGGAAAAGACTCTGATGCTGGGAGGATTGGGGGCAGGAGGAGAAGGGGATGACAGAGGATGAGATGGCTGGATGGCATCACTGACTCGATGGACGCGAGTCTGAGTGAACTCCGGGAGATGGTGATGGACAGGGAGGCCTGGCGTGCTGTGATTCATGGGGTCACAAAGAGTCGGACACGACTGAGTGACTGAACTGAACTGAACTGAGAACTTTTGTGATCCACTCAGAATGTTTGCAAATTCCTAGATGTATTCAATGAGTTACCTTTTCATGAAAATGCCTTTCCCTCAATAGATCGTACTGACGTTTTGGAGTCACTTCTTCAGTGACTTCTTCAGTGATGCACTTTTCCTTTAAGGCCTGTGATTGTCAGCTCCCTGCGTGATGTTACTTTGGGGTGAACAATAGATAATAAGAACTTTCTCATGGAGTGTTTTGCTCAACATGTGTTTCTAGAGACAGCTTGGGGAGCTTTGGGGTGTGAAAGAATATCAGCATGGCCTACCACACAGTTGCTGCTGCTGCTGCTGCTAAGTCGCTTCAGTCGTGTCCAACTCTGTGTGACCCCATGGACTGCAGCCTACCAGGCTCCTCCGTCCATGGGATTTTCCAGGCAAGAGTACTGGAGTGGGTTGCCATTGCCTTTTCCGATCACACAGTATTCTGTACCCAAAAAAATGAATGAGTTTAGGTATTACAAAGAAAAGCGAGCATAGATCAAGAATCCAGAAAGGTCAGTAGCTCACAATCTTTCAACAAATAGAGATTCCTTCACTCTTGGGTGGTATTTCCCACTCTTTTACAAAAGGTGGTACCTTTCTTTTGACTTAACTCATTCTGTTCATATTTTCCAGAACTCCAAACAGGCAGAATTCATTAACTTAAAAGTGGGGGTAGGGAGAGCAAATGCTCAGATTAAAAAAAAAATCTCTCCTAAGGACTTTTTTAAGTGGATCCAGCTGCTCTCACCTGATAACTCCTATCTTTTCTGACAGTTTCTACTCTGGGTTATGACAAGTCACACCAGCCTTGTGAGCTCACAAGTCATGTAGAGGGAAAGGTGGGGACACCTTGGTGCAACAATGGACCCAGAATGGGAAAGCAAAGGGAATGGGCAGCTGGCCACATTAATCAGATGATTTTGTATCCCAGGGAAATTTACAGGCTGCTTCTGGGTCTAAGATGCAACAAGACATTTAGGGCCCTGACCTGGGCCCACTGGTCTTAACGTTTTCCTTTACATTTTTTTTTCCCACTTGAACTTTTTCTCTGGAAACAATCACCTGGTGAAGATTCATCCTAAATGTCGGTGAGGAGTCACTAGACACAACTGGATTCTCACACTGGTAGAAATGTGTATTTTATTTTGTTTTATTTTACAGCACCATGCACCTCGAAGGATCTTAATTCCCCCACCAGGGATTGAACCTGCCTTCTCTGCAGTGCAAGTGTGGAGCCCTAATGACTGAACCACCAGGGAAGTCCCAGGAATGTGTCTTAAATGGAATGCCCTGAAATGATTCATGGGGAATCCAGTGAACTATTTGTGGTGCAGGTCTTTGTTGCACAGATGTTGGTCCAGGCAGTGCTTTTTCAAAATGGTAGAAGTTACAACTGAAATTTAAGACAATTAAAAAAAAGACAATTTAAGATCTATTTATAAAATGGAAATATATATATATCTACATATATATTCATATCTAAGACAGCTGCATAAGAAAGATGCAGTTTCAATGTATCAAATGCGACTGCTTTTCCCTCCCCAACATAATAATAAAACTTTTCTCTTTCTCTCCTGCAACTTTTCTATTTTTGATTGATTCTATTTTTGATGCTTAAAGCAGATAGTCTAAAGAAGTTGTAACTATTGCCCTGTGATTGGCTTACAAGAAGCTGAGAAATGAAGAGTTCACTGTTGTGATTATTTAAGTATAACAGCTGCAACAATAAAAATGCCTATATTTAACTGCATTGGAATCTCATAAAATGTCCATTTAAGTTACCCAAATTCAACCATTAGTAATAAGGGCTGATAACTGCCTTCTGGTTGTCTCTGGTAGCAGATTATTTGGACTGAGCTTCCAACAGGAGACTGACTCTTCATCTGGGCTCAACCAACAGTGTTGTGTTCTAATATTGTACGAAAAGGTCACTTCATGTGACATACTTAGAGCTTGTATGGTGGAAGATTTTGAGATCCGTTTTGACTCTTCACTGTTTCTATCATATATATGTATGATGTGTTTCCACCTGGATACATGATGGTGTTCCATTGAGGACTAATGGAGACAGGCAGCCACGGGACATTTTTCTCCATGTGCTCTCACTCTTGATGCTTTGACCTGGAAATTAGAATTAGGAGCATTAATATCAGGGAAATGGAAGTCAGTTACCCTGACATTCTTATATTATTGGAGAAAAATCTAAGTATAGAGCCTTATTATTAAAATAAAGCAATTTTATTAGAAACAAAAATATGTTCATGCTTTCTTATTTCAAGTAGTATATTTGTCTGAAAACTGAGATTTTCTGCAGTCATCTTGCTGGGATTCAGATATGAGAAGGGATTTTTGCTCTCAGTTGAAACCCTCTACAGCCCAACACCACTCTTGTACTCAGAAGACAAATAAGTGACTGAGCTTGGTTTGGTTTTAAATCGTAGTTAGGATGGAGTGTTTGGTGGGGGTGTTTGAGCAGGGACTGAGGCTAAGGTTGCTTGGCTCATGAGGCCTGGTGTTTTTCCTGACTGAGGTGCTATGATTGAATTTATATGTTTTTATGACTGCAGGCTTATTTCCTGGTTTTTCAGATTTAAAGAAACTATTTGAAATAATAAACTTCCTTTTTCTCTTGTGATTGAATCTATGGTGGTAATAAAAAAAAATAAGGAACAGCTGTGCAGGGGGTGACCATGACTCCAGAACTTCCAGCCAACTTTAGTAACAACCAGGGCTTGAAATGCAAAACAGTGAAGAGCTTTTTGGGAGCCAGCGTTCTGGTCAGCTTCATCCTAACCCTTGCGGTATTCTTGATGTTACATGCTTGGGAGAAAGCAGTGAATCACAGGGTTTTAATCCTGGAGACTTGGGAGCTGGGAGAAGCATTATGGTAGAATTTCCTTTTTGCTACCTGGTCTCATTTATTGGTAAATCTGAACCCCACCATCAATCCCTCTTCCTCTGTCCAGGTATATATACCTACTCAACTCCCTAATGAAAATAAACTCTTCAACAGCAGACCTCATCCTAGACAAAAGCAGAAGGGAGCTGAACACGGACTTAAGGAAAGTGTATAGATTCCTTATCCTCTACAGGGAGAGATAAAGTATAGAAAAATAAACATTTTTATCATCTAATATACACAATTGACCTATGTTTAGTGCTGTGCGTTAGTATTATGCTGGAACCTGAGTCTCAGGAACAAGCTTCTGGAATGCCATTCTGGTCTGCATATTTGATTCTGTCAAAGGCTTTTGGGAATTGAAATTCTGTCTTATTTCCCCACTAAACTCACAGTGGTTATACATGATTTTCTGAAACTGAGCAGAGCCAATTTCTGATGTCTACAAATGGTTCATATTGACACAAGGTGCTGAGGAGATTGCTGAAATGGTTGTATCTTGGGAAAACTTTATAAGAAAGATGGTGTATGAGAAATGTTTGATGAAGGAAAAGGACAGACAGGTGGAGAAGAGAGGCCAGGGGGAGTTTGGAAGGGAGCAAAGAGCTTGGTATTGCAGGAGTGGGTGTCAAGTGATGGGGTGGGATGAGTGGAACCGACTGGCTAGAACTGAGACCTCTGTCGAGTTAAGCAAAGGGTTGCAATGGAAGTGGCATTTGGCGTGAACCTTAAACTAATGGTTATAAGCTCTAATTTAAAGAAATAGGTTAGCAACTTGGATTCATGAAATGATTGAATGTTAGCTGTTGGTAAATTTCTCAGTGAGGTGCTATATTTAAAATGGATAACCGAGGACCTACTGTATAGCACATGGAACTCAGCTCGATGTTATGTGGCAGCCTGGATGGGAGGGGAGTTTGGAGGAGAATAGACACATGTATATGTATGTTTTAGTCCCTTCACTGTCCATCTAAAATTATCACAACATTTTTTGTTAATTGGCTATACCCCATACAAAATAAAAAATTAAAAAATAAATTCTGAGTGAGGGATAATGTCATGAAAAAGAGGCATGAGAAAGATTATTCTTAATCCCTATGGGAGAATCTGGAAGAATGAAATGTAGAAAAGGTTGAATAATCTACAGTGTCGCCTAAAGGGCCATGACTTGAGTCAGGTGTGTAGCAAGAGAACAAAGTATTGTATGTGAAGGAAAGAATTACTGTGAGAGAGTGACTCCAGGATTAGAGATGAGGCTAAGAAACATTGTAACATTGTGGTTGAAGGGAAACCCAAGGTAAAGTAATGCCACCAATGACAATGGAGGAGGTGGAAAGAAAGAGGAATTGCTGCAGTTAAAAGAATGATCGCTAGGTGTAGAGTATGGCACATAACAACTTCTACAGAGGTAAAATTGGCAGAAAGTTGTGGTACATAAAACATTTTGTTGATGTCTAAATGGCCATGTTTAAATTTTATGTTGTTATTATTGTTGTTTAGTTACCCAGTCGTGTCCGAATCTTTGAGACCCAATTGACTGCAGCACACCAGGCCTCCCTGACCCTACCCATCTCCCTAACTTTGCCCAAGTTCGTGTTCATTGCATTGCTGATGCCATCCAGCCATCTCATCCTCAGCCTTCTTCTTCTGCCCTTAGTCTTTTCCAGCATCAGGGACTTTTCCAATGAGTCGGCTGTTCATATCAGGTGACCAAAATCCTGGAGTTTCAGTTTCAGCATCAGTTCTTAAGATTGACTGGTTTGATTTCCTTGCTATTCAAGGGACTTTCAGGAGTCTTCTCCAGCACCGCAGCTTGAAGGTATCAATTCTTTGGTGTTCTGCCTTCTTTATAGTCCGGCTCTCACAACTGTGTGTGACCATTGGGAAGACCATAGCCTTGACTATACAGACCTTTGTCAGCAAAGTTATGTCTCTGCTTTTCAACACACACTCTCTAGGCTTGTCATCACTTTCCTGCCAAGAAGCAATCATCTTCTGGTTTTGTGGCTGCAGTCACTGTCCACAGTGATTTTGGAGCCCAAGAAGAGGAAATCTGTCACTGCTTCCACCTTTCCTCCTTCTATTTGCCATGCAGTAATGGGGTCGGATGTCATGATCTTAGTGTTTTTTAATATTTAGTTTTAAGCTGGCTCTTTCACTCTCCTCCTTCACCCTCATCAAGAGGCTCTTTAGTTCCTCTTCGTTTTCTGCCATTAGAGTGGTATCATCTGCATATGTGAGATTATTGATGTTTCTCCCGCCTATCTTGATTCCAGCCTGTAACTTGTCCAGCTGGGCATTTCTCATGATGTGCTCAGCATCTAGGTTAAACAAACAGGGTGACCGCAGACAGCCCTGTTGTACTCCTTTCTCAGTCCTGAACCCATCATTGTTCCATGCAGGGTTTTAACTGTTGCTTCTTAACCCACATATAGGTTTCTCAGGAGACAGGTAAGATGGTCTGGTATTCCCATCTCCTTAAGAGCTTTCCAAAGTTTGTCACGATCCACGCAGTCAAAGGCCTTAGCTTAGTCAATGAAACAGAGGTAGGTGTTTTTTTTGGAATTCCCTTGCTTTCTCTATGATCCAGCAAATGTTGGTAATTTGATCTCTGGTTCCTTTGCCTTTTCTAAAACCAGTTGATGTCTACAAGTTCTTGCTTCACATAATGCTGAAGCCTAGCATTCAAGATTATAAGTGTGACCTTACTAGCATGGGAGATGAGTGCGATTGTCTGATGGTTAGCACATTCTTTGGTACTACCTTCCTTGGGGATTGGGATGAGGATTGACCTTTACTAGTCCTGTGGCCACTGCTAGGTCTTCCAGATTTGTGGACATATTGAGTGCAACACTTTGATGTCATCATCCTTTAGGGTTTTGAATAGCTCTACTGGAATTCCATGACATCCACTAGTTTTATTAACAGCAATGCTTCTTAAGGCCCACTTGACTGCACACTCCAGAATATCTAGCTCTGGATGACTGACCATACTATCGTAGTTATTCGATTCATTAAGATTACATAGATAATGTAAAAGACTTCTCAGAAAGATGTTTATTTTGATCTTTGCCTTACTGATAGCAGTTTGGCTCACAAACATGTCTTTTAGCAGCTGGTGATTTCTTCCAAAGAATCACTTCCTCGGCTCTGGGAAGGCACACTTTAAGAAATGCAAGAGCTGGGATATGAGGGCACAAGCAGCAGAGTAGATGAACAGGGACATGGGGAGATTAAAACAAAAACAGAGTGAATGTATGTATCATGTCAGGAGGTCTTGCTTGTGCTTAATGGGTTCTGGAAAATCACTGATGGTTTTTTAAGCCAGAGGGTGACACGGTCAAGTGCATGTTAGAAAAACCCAACTGGCAGCAGTTAGGACTAGAGATTAAAGAAGAGGAGATCTTATAAGTGAGACCACTGCCTTCAAGGGAATTATTTAAAGAATGAATAGAAATCCCATTTGCTAGAAAATATTTGTTATGAAGATGCTGATATTGGGACAGCTAAATGACTTGGGCTAAATTTCCATTATTTTTAGACTTAACAGTATTAACAGGATATATTAGAGCTATGCTACAGGGGGTCATTGGATAGCTAGAGGTTGTAAAGGAGAAGAGGAGACTGCCCTGGTGGTCCAGTGGTTAAGAATCTGCCTTGCAATGCAGGGGATGTGGGTTTGATCCCTGGCTGGGAAACTAAGCTGCCACATGCCACGGAGCCACAGCTAGAGAGTCTGCGCAACACAAAGAAAGAAATCACGTGACACAGCGAATATCCTGAGTGCAGCAACTAAGACCTGAGGCAGCCAAAGAAACAAATATTGAAAAAGAAAAAAGGAGAAGGTATAGAGAGTATTCTTAGGATATGTATGTACATAGAAAGAGAATTGGTTTACTCAGTTGTGGGGGCTAACTAAACAAGCCCAGGGTCCACAGGATAAGCAGTTAGGAAGGGAAAGTAACTAGCCAGCTCAGGTGCATGGATTACCAATTCATTATTCTGAGAGAAAATTATATCAAACTGTTGCCTCCGCTTTTGATAGGAAGAAACTGGTGACAATTTCTTATTATTTTCAACTTTTTTTATTGTCAACTGTTTTTAAGTAAGAAAATGAATGTAAGGTCTTCCGTGGTGGCTCAGTGGTGAGCAGTCGGCCTGCTAATGCAGGAGGCACGGATTCTATCCCTGGTCCAGAAGGATCCCACATGCCGCAGAGCAGCTAAGCCCATGCATTGTGACTATTGAGCCTGTGCTCTGCAACAAGAGAACCCACCGCAATGAGAAGCCTGCACACTGCAACTAGAGGGTAGCCCCCACTCCCCACAACTAGGGAAAGTCCTCATCAGCAACGAAGACCTGGCACAGCCAAAACTAAATAAATAAATAATTTTTTAAAAAGAAAATGAATGTGAAATACCAAGTCAGGCAACACATTGAAGATTTCAAAGACTAAGACAGTGTAAATGAGGAGCTAGACCATATGAAATTGCTGGAAGAAAAAAGAGGAGAGAACAAAGAGAAAGGAGGAAAAAGGAGAGGAAGGCGTCTAGGCTGGCGTTTGCTGGAGTAGACACCCAGTTAGACCTAGTAATACTGCCACGCTCCAGTAGTTTGGACTTTTTGTTAAAGAGTTTCGACTATGATGTGCAACCCTTAACTTACATTGCTAAAGTAATTTATTCTTTCAATAGGTATCTACTGAGCCTCCACTATATGCCAGACATATGGCATATGTAAGAACTAGGGAAACAGCAGTGAGTCAAGGAAGACTTGTTGTGGCTGTTTCGTTTACCGTGTCTTTTCTTAAGCCTGTGCATAATGAAGTAGGAATACATATATGGAATGCAAGATATATTTTCATCTTAAGATAAAATCAGAAGATTAAAGAAATTTTAATCTGATCCTTAAATATTTCTCTGATGCTTCTATGTTTGTATTTTCATAGAAGGAAGTTATGATTATTACCCCTATTTAGACACTTCTAGTCAGACATTACATGGTTTGTCCAAAATGATGCTTGTCCAATTTTTTAAAAACTTAATATAGATAATGAACAACAAAAAAAAATCCAGTAAAATTGTGATTTTTCCCAATGTTAAAATTTGATCATCAGTAATTTCCCTTTGGTCTTCAGGAATTAAATTTGTTTAAAGGTTTATAATTATCTTATAAGAGCCCTTGTCTTTTAAAGTATTTACATATGAAATAATGTGATGCTTGGAATTTTCTTCAAAATAATCTGGAGAAGAGAAAGTACATGAATGTATAGATGAAATAGGATTATGGAGCTGACAATTATGTTGAAATAGGAATAGGAGTTGATAATTAAGAAAGCTAGGTGACAGGTACCATTGTTGTTGTTCAGCTGCTCAGTTGTGTCCGACTCTTTGCGACCCTATGGACTGCAGCATGCCGCATTTCCCTGTCCTTCACTATCTCCCAAGTTTGCTCAAACTCATGCCCATTGAGTCAATGATGCCATCCAACCATCATCATCCTTTGTGGCGTTCCTTATACTATTTTGTCTACTTTATATATATTTGACACTTTCCAAATAAAACAGTTTTCAAACTATCACATGATATATAGAATAATATATCTAAATATATATGTATATATGGCATGTAATATATAATGTATCTAATATAAAATATATAAACTATTATATGACTTTCTGGAGTGCTTAGAATCAGAATGTGAATGACAGGTGAATTCTACCCACAGAATAAGAATTCTGCCACAACAGTCCTTCAACAGTGTTTTCAACCCTATGAGTGAAATGCCAATGCAATTTCATGAGTCAAATCAACGGTCTTTATAACAATATTTTATGTGTACTATCCTTGAGGGTCATGTTCTTGAAAAGAATTAGATAACTAAGAGAAGGAAAGAAAAACTTGTAGCATCTCAGTTGTTTAACTAATCTGGAAGGAAAATAAGCAAAAGTGTTTTTAGAGCCAACTTGAACATTTGGTGTCCGTGGAGAAATGAAAACACTCTGAATTGAGATTGTAGATACAAGGCAAACAACACTACTTACTGACTGGGGAACCACGGCTGAGCAGTCACGTGGCGGGTGCTGTAAGTGGGCTCACCCGGTGTGCGCATAAGCCATGTGTTTAATACAAGTATTTATGTTGAGTGATTCCATAAATACAGAGTTTGTGAAGAACTGGGCCTTATGAGAGTGTTTACATAATAACAAATACCTGATGGAAAGTTGAACTTATAATCAATTTTGGTGTTCCTGAACATCTGAACTTTGTGTACTTTGCAGTCCTTCTGTGCTGGTGTTTACTGGATGCTTATACTGCCCCAGGCCCCACTCTGGGAACCGGAAAACCCAGAAGCAAAATGAGCAAGTTCTTGCCTTCATGAAGCTTATATTCTAATGGAAAAAGATGATCAACATAATAGAAGCTAGAGATGTATGTGTTGAGGAACAAAATAAACAGGGCTGAGCAGAAGTACAGGAGTGGGCGGGCAGATGGGGGAACAGTTGTCATTTGTATAAAGAGAGCTCGGCAAAAGGGCCTGGCTAAGGAGACTTATGATGCTGTCAACACACAGACATTCGGGGACAGAAAGCCATGCAGAGAACAGTGAGTCCCAGGCACTGAGATAACAGCATCCCTGAGCTGCTAGAGGACACCAAGGGGGCCATGGGTCAGGAGCGGAGTGAGCAGGGGAAAGAGATGGAAGCGACATGGTCAGACCCGGAAAGAGGTCTGAAAGGTCTCTCCATCTCCACTGGGAGCTTGGCAGCAGCAAAGACTGCTTGTGAAAGTGGTTGGGGTGAGTGGAAAATGATCAAGTCCCTGGCCACCGCCTTAGTTCCAGATGGGACCACTGAGAAGAGTCTAAAAGGCTCAGGTGGAACCTGTCAGCTCAGCAGTGAGAGGCTGTCCAGGCAGCCTACTCCTCACAGCTGAGCTTGAGGTCTTTCTGGAAGCTCACATACAGACACAAGCAGAGCCTCCTTTCAATAAGTAAAATATCCAGGTTTCTCATGGTCATGGGATAAGAAAGAAAGAGGAAAAGAAAAAAAAAGCTCCAATACTTTGGCCACCGGATGTGAAGAGTCAACTCAATGGAAAAGACCCTGACGCTGGAAAAGATTGTAGGTAGGAGGAGAAGGGGATGACAGAAGATGAGATGGTTGGATGGCATCACTGATTCAATGGACATGAGTTTGAGCAAACTCTGGGAGATAGTGAAGGACAGGAAAGCCTGGCATGGTATAGTCCCTGGGATCACAGGGCTTAGTGAGTGAACAACAATGAAGTTTCACACTTAGGGTTTTACCCATCCTTCAGCTAAGCCTGGCTGTAAGCTTAGAAGCCTCCAGGAAATGAGGTGGGCAAGCCTAGCTGGCTTTTCTCTCCTTAGAACCCACTCCATCAGTTACTGAGTGTAGCCTGAAGGGAGAAGGGATTAGAAGGAGGAAGTTCCCATCCAGTGAGGGGTGGGGGCCTCCCTGCCCAGTGATTGTCTCAGAGGCGGGGCTGATAGCTTACAATTCTTGGCCTTTTAGGAGAGAATTTCAATCCAGGGCCAGAGACAAGGCTTGATCACTCAAAGTTTTGTGTAGCAGAGTTTTACTCCAGTGCAAAAGGAATAGAGAAAGCTTCTGACATAGACACCAGAAGGGGGCAGAGAGTGCCCCACTCACTAGTTTGGGTGGGGCTTTGTATACTTTTTCAATTGGTTACTAACAATAGAAAGGTCTTACCAGACCCACTCCCCCAGCTTGAGTATTAGGATAACAAGATTGGTCAGAAGGTTCCTGTTAAGGAGAAGCAGGTTCTATCGTTATATAATCATTAGTATAGAGCTTAAGGTAAAACATACCCTGGAGCTAGATGCGTGAGGAGAAGGAGGCATTCCCCTCTGCACGAAATTTAATGAGGCACCCCTAAAGTGCAATAATCAGAATAAAAGTAATATCTTAGTGGAATTCTATAAAAAATAGAAATTAATGCAAAAAAACCTATGACGAATGAGCTATCCCATCCTTCACAGCTGGTCTAGGACAGGGGTTATAGGCACCTGTGGCTTTGCTCTGCAGCTTTGAACCATTGAGGCAACAGAGAGCTGCGCTAAACAGCACGCTCTCGGACCATGTGTGCGCCTGCAGCCCACAAATTGGCCAGACCTGCCATTCAGCACCTCTGTGACCAACTCCTTCCTCACCTTGCCAACCTGGTGTGCCTCTCTCTTCCAGATCCAACTCAAGGATCCTCTGCTTCATGAAACATTGTGGACAGAGTGTTTGTGTCCCTCCCAAATTCCTTTGTTGAAATCCTAACTCCTGAGGAGGTGGAATCTTTGACAGGCGATTAGGTCATGAGAGTAGAGCCCTCATGAATGAGATTAGCACTTCTATAAGAAGAGATGCCAGCAAGCTTTCTTCTTCCCCTCCACCAAGTGAGGAAACCATTAAGAAGGCTCTCACCAGAACCCAGTCCACTGGTGCTTTGACTTCTCAGCCTGCAGAACCAAGAAAATATCAATTTCTGTTGTTTAAGTCATACAGTCTATGGTATTTTTATTGCAGTTTGAACTGACTAAGACAGTGACCCAGCCTTTTCCCTTTTCCCAGAAGTTACTAATTCCATTGCATCACCCTCATATCTCTCCAGCATGACATCCTCTAGATCACAAAACCTTTCTTCCACTTCTTCAAGACCCTGCAGAATATCTGGGGCATAGTAGATACCTAGAATTTTCTCTCAACAATGTATTTTGGACATTATTATGTTTTTTTCAACCATCTAATCTATTTTGTTTTACTGATGTACCACAGTTTGTTAAACAGTCTCCTAGAGGTGTTTAAGTTTTTCTAATCTTTTGCTAGAAAAATCACACTGCAATGACTTTTGTTATGCTGACATCACTTTGCACATGAATAAAGTATTTGATCAACAATTCAGAGACAAGGAAGAATCACATTTGAGATTCTGTTCAAGTTTTATGTTTTGCTGAAACATCATAAACGTCTAAATTCTCACTATGTAGCACACCCTTTAGCATTTTTCTTTCTTCTTCTGCATATGTCTGACTCATAGAACTAATTATTTAAATCCTAAAATAGCTTTGATAGATACAAACAAGTTGAACGTCAATGCCATCTGTCCCTTCATCCAGTTTTTTTGGTGAGGACACCCAGTGAAGCTCAGCATAAAATTAATGAAGAAAGAAAAGAAGAGAAAACACAAAGCCATGACTCTAACGCATTTACTGTTGAGTGGCTCTTCTGGGACTGATCAACTACATAGAGCTTTCTGAGTATTACTTTGCAGATTTAAGGAATAGAAGCACATGAAAACAATTACACAGGAAAAAAATCAAGGAAAGTTAAGAGAATTTTTAGGATAACAAAAATGAAGCAAAAACATAGTTTTAGAAACATCTTTGAAATTAAAACTAGATTTCTTGAATTATTTTGGAATAGCTGAGGGCTGATGGGAAGAACCGCACATCTCAGACACAAATCTGCCTTCCAATTCACTGCTGTTTTGTAAGAGATTGTGTGTGTGTGTGTTTATAAAATACAGTGTTAAAAAAAAATCAGGCCAACCATTTATAAACAAATCTTCCTAAATTCCAAGAATTTTCTGACAAAGTATGTCAACTCAGAATGTCAAAGACCAAGTTAATTAGCTGAAGGCTGACCTCAGAGGATACTCATTAGGCCAAGTGTTTCCAACTGCACATTGCAAAGTGACAGAAATGGACGCCTGAACACCCGTTCTGTACTGAACACCCATGTTCTGCACTCTTCCGGGTATTCACCCTCAGCAGGCTCCTCAAAAATGCAACTGTAGCAGATATAACCTCTCATTTAAGGGCTGTTATAGACCTTTCTCCAGGCTCAGGCCACAGATGGAACCCAGAAGAAAAATTTCTGCAGCACTTGCTTTCCTGGCCCTCAGGTGAATGAACATGGTCCAATAGGCTCACACCACCCTGCTGACCTTGGGCCTTCATTGTGAGCCACGTGACACATGTTTAGGGGACCTAAGACATGTAATGCCTCAGCTTGGGCTAAGGTGGGAGCCTCTTTGCAGGTGAGCACATCCATCAGTCACTTCCTGGCACCCCTGAGACTGGGACCTTTTCCCTGGATAGAAACAAAATAGATTCCTGCCCTCTTCCTGTTATCCTTTTCATTTTCCTCTTTCACTTTGTTTTCCTGTCATCTCTAACTCCAGCCCTCTCCTGTCTGATGCACTAAGGCACCCTGGGAATGTTATGTCATTGCTAGAAGGGTTAGTTCCTATCATCTTTCCTCCCATCCTAAACGAAAAGAAGCTCATGCTGTTGCCCCCCCCCAAAAAAAAAATCTAAAGCTTGCATATTCATAAAGACAGTCTAAAATGACATATGAGACACTTAAGCAGAGGTTACCTATTGGATGGGTATAGAAACTGGACAATTTGGGGGAAAAGATGGAAAGGATGACTTTTGTTGCATATATTTTTGAACTGTTAGTTTTTGAGCCATATACATTATCTAGTCAACAAAAGTATAATACAAAAATAAATAAGAAATATATCTAGAAAAAAAATTACTTCTTGCTACTCAGATCTCCCTTTTCCATAGAGAAAATAATATGTCTATTTTGTTTTATGTATATTCAGTTCAGTTCAGTCGTTCAGTCGTGTCCTTCTCTTTGCGACCCCATGAATCATAGCACTCCAGGCCTCCCTGTCCATCACCAACTCCCGGAGTTCACTCAGATTCACGTCCGTCGAGTCAGTGATGCCATCCCGCCATCTCATCCTCTGTCATCCCCTTCTCCTCCTGCCCCCTATCCCTCCCAGCATCAGAGTCTTTTCCAGTGAATCAACTCTTCGCATGAGGTGGCCAAAGTACTGGAGTTTCAGCATCATTCCTTCCAAAGAAATCCCAGGGTTGATCTCCTTCAGAATGGACTGGTTGGATCTCCTTGCAGTCCAAGACTCTCAGGAGTCTTCTCCAACACCACAGTTCAAAAGCATCAATTCTTTGGTGCTCAGCCTTCTTCACAGTCCAACTCTCACATCCATACATGACCACAGGAAAAACCATAGCCTTGACTAGATGGACCTTTGTTGGCACAGTAACGTCTCTGCTTTTGAATATACTATCTAGGTTGGTCCTAACTTTCCTTCCAAGGAGTAGCATCTTTTAATTTCATGGCTGCAGTCACCATCTGCAGTGGTTTTGGAGCCCCCCAAAATAAAATCTGGCACTGTTTCCACTGTTTTCCCATCTATTTCCCATGAAGTGATGGGACCAGATGCCATGATCTTCGTTTTCTGAATGTTGAGCTTTAAGCCAACTTTTTCACTCCCCTCTTTCACTTTCATCAAGAGGCTTTTTAGTTCCCCTTCACTTTCTGCCATAAGGGTGGTATCATCTGCATATCTGAGGTTACTGATATTTCTCCCGGCAATCTTGACTCCACCTTGTGCTTCCTCCAGCCCGTTTCTCATGATGTACTCTGCATAGAAGTTAAATAAGCAGGGTGACAATATACAGCCTTGACGTACTCCTTTTCCTATTTGGAACCAGTCTGTTGTTCCATGTCCAGTTGCTTCCTGACCTGCATATAGGTTTCTCAAGAGGCAGGTCAGGTGGTCTGGTATTCCCATCTCTTTCAGAATCTTCCAGTTTATTGTGATCCACACAGTCAAAGGCTTTGGCATAGTCAATAAAGCAGAAATAGATGTTTTTCTGGAACTCTCTTGCTTTTTCCATCATCCAGCGGATGTTGGCAATTTGATCTCTGGTTCCTCTGCCTTTTCTAAAACCAGCTTGAACAGCTGGAAGTTCATGGTTCAGGTATTGCTGACGCCTGGCTTGAAGAATTTTGAGCATTACTCTACTAGTGTGTGAGATGAGTGCAATTGTGTATATTAGTTTTGACAAATAATTCTTTTTACTGAATGGTCATAAATGTGAATTATACTGTATCTGCATTATAGTATAATAATAATTTTTTAAATGTCACTTCAACTTTCCTTTCTT